>JAQQZR010000035.1:13541210-13552869 GCA_030068235.1 Notoglanidium macrostoma | reverse complement strand
ACACACACACACACACACACACACACACACACACACACACACACACACACACACACACACACACACACACACGTAGCTGTGTGAACCATTATATAGTGAGTCCCTCTTTTATGATCAGATCAAAGAATATAGAGCATGACTCTCGTGCTCTCTCTCTCTCTCTCTCTCTCTCTCTCTCTCTCTTACATGTATGTAGTTTTTCTTTCAGGCAAGAGCTGCACACTGCCAAAGGCTACAAGAAGGGGGAAAAAATCATTGCCCTCATTGCTTGTCTGTTGCCTCAGCACAAAGACTGTATGTGAAACAGACCTTCAGGTACAGTGCGGCTCAGTATGGGTCTGACAGCAATTCCTAAAATCACCTGGGACTGTCACTGCAATCCAATAGCTGGTTAGTACGCCTGATCAGTTCATAGCAACTGTTGCCTGAAACTCCAAGTCACCTCACTGTACAGCTTATATATTTAGTTTTTTATCTTTAGCCAGTAGGGTTGCGGTGGACCCTGTGAACACTGGGTGCAAGACGGGAACACACCCTGGATGGTAGGCCAGTTTATTGCAGAGCACCATGCATACATACTTTCACACCTAGCAGAAATTTACCCTATCCAGGCCACTTTTGTTTTTGTGAGGTGGAATAAAACTGGAGAACCCAAATGAAACCCATACAGACAACATATGACTAACAGTAAGTGATATATTGCAGTCATCTATGCATAGAGATATTTTGTTTTACATTTTTTCTAATTTGCCCATTTTGTAGATGATGAGCATCTGAACTCTTTCAGCAAACGTTCTTGTCTAAAAGCTGAAATACAGTGCTATGTGCTTTGTTAGTTTTGTATTAGAAGACTTTTGCTGGGTGCTGATTACTTGTGTACTTACTCTGAGCAAATTGTAGAGCCCCTGGGTATAAATAATGCAGATCTTTCGGTGTAATGAGGTTAAGGAAACTGGCCTTTAAATCACACCACCATGAAGACAGTGCAGGAAAATTGGGATGAACGTGCAGTTCTTTCTGTTTCTGAACTTCCAATTAAAACATGACTCATTTTTAACAACACTGAGGTCAGGTCTCGTTTGTTTGAATATGGTTGTCTGAAATAACACTGCCCTGTGAGTGTGACGGCCATGAGACATCCCATATTCCAGTCTGACTGTTGCAAAAACAAGACAGTGTCACTATTAACTAGGAGACTTTCTGGGCATATAATGAAAATGGAATTGATTGGTCACCTTGATATTAAACTGGATCAAAAAATATAGTTTTTATTCAGTCATGGTAGGCTTTAAATTAAAAATTTCCTACACTTTATTTTGACAAGATATACTAGATAGATGTTTTTGAATGTTCTTTGATTCTGTTTTTTGAACAGTGTGCACCAACCTAAATAAAAAATGCTGTAGTTGTCATTTTTATGTATGCTTGTGTCTTCTGTTGGAAAATTCAGAAATTTGACACTTACAGAATGTAGTGTTAACAGACTACTTTAGTTTCATGGTTATTCGCCACCCCATCGCCACCCTTTGCTATGCTCTAAATCCAGGTTCCTCTGTTCTTGGGTATGTGGTTCACTGCAGGTCACAGGAAAATGAGCTGAGTTTTAATGGTGTTTCATTAGACAGGTACAACACAAGTGATAATCTTACTCAGGCAATGCTGTGCGGCAGCAAATTAAAGCACCCGCAGGTTGCCTCCCGCAGGTAATCATTCATATCAGCTGGAGTAAAGGAGCTAATTGATCTCTGGGTTTTTGTCAATGCCCTGTCTTGCACCTGCAGCCCTCACGACTGGAGGTAGTTAAATTAGAGTGTGCAAGTGCAATTAGGACTGTGTGTGTATGTGTGTATGTATGTATGTATGTGTGTGTGCGCGTGTGCGTGTGTGCGTGCGAACACTAGAAGTGCAGGTGTGATTTTGTCACAGAGTATGGTGTGTATGAAAGGTAATTTCATAATATATTTGTAGTATTTTTGTGTGTGATTAACTTCTTTTGTTTTTTTTTAGTTTTTCAAATTATATATAAATTTATCTTACATACCTTTAGCAGCTATTCTGATAAAGCGCCCTTAAATTGCCAAGCCAAATCTTGCCATTATGACTGAAATCAATTTGTTCATCTTCAGTTTTATACCGCTTTATCCCGTTCAAGGTCATGGTGAATCTGTAGTCTATTCCTGGAACGCTGAGCATGAGGTGGGAATACAGCCAGCATTTTTGGGAGGAAACCAGTGCAGCACAGGGTGAACATGTTAACGTGTTAAACTCAATACAGACAGTAACCTGAGCTTGGGATTGAAGTGAGGACCCTGGAGCTGTGAATGGTATTTCCAATATACACTGTTGGCCAGGCTACCATATTTGTGCACTGATCTTTATTAGCTTCTATTTTTGTATTTTTTTTAAATATGATGCGTGATGTAATTTCATACAGATTTTTTAGCAAATTAATTCTCAAGCTGTTAAGTTTGAATGCCACAGTGATATTAGCCACGTGTGTGCATGAGCTCATGTACAGAAGGTGGAAGCAGGCGGATAGATCTTTCCTTCAGGTGTTATCCTGCAATGACTCTATGCACACAGCCTTGTGATGCAGTTGTTTTTTTGTAAATATACACTCATTCTGAATTTGATGCCTGCAAAACAACTGGGACAGGGGCATGTTTACCACTGTTACATCACCCTTTCTTTTAGCAACACTCAGTAAGCATTTGGGAACTGAGAAATCTAATTGTTGATGTTTTGAAAGTGAAATTCTATCCCATTCTTTCTTGATATACTTCAGTTGCTCAGTAGGCCGTGGTCTGCGTTGTTGTATATTGCTCTTCATAATGTGCCACCTACAGGTTTGGACTGCAGACTGTTTTACACAGCATCCCAGCTTTTTTGGAATCTAGGTTGTAATTCTCAAGTTATAATAATAATAATAATAATAATAATAATAATAATAATTTAAAAAATAACAAAAATGTTCAGTATATTAGCCGGTCTATGTACAGTGCCTCCAGAAAGTATTCATGTAGTCATGTTAGAAAATCTCAAAGCTTTTGGAAAAAGATTTAGTGGTTGGAAGTTAGAAGCACATAATTGTACATAATTGTCTTGGCATGCTGTAGCATTACAGTTTCCCTTCACTGAAACTAAGAGGCCCAAACCTGTTCCAGAATGACAATACCCTTGTGCACAAAGTGAGTTCCATGAAGACATGGTTTGTGTATGGTTTGCACAGAACCCTGACTTCAACCCCACTGAACACCTTTGGGATGAACTGGAATACCGACTGCACCCCAGACCTGCTTACCCAATATCAGTGCATAACCTCAATGCTCTTGTAGCTAAATGAGCACAAATCCCCACAATTATGCTCCAAAATCTGAAAAGCCATCTCATAAATTGGAGGTTATTATAACAGCAAAGGGGGGAACTAAATCTGGAATGGGATGTTCAGCAAGCACGTATAAGTGTGATGGTCAGGTGTCCTCAAACGTTTTGGCATTTAGTATGTGTTCCAGCAGGACAATGGGCCAAAGCACAGAGCAGAAACTACAATGAAATGGTTTGAAAAAAGAAGGCTTGTAATTGGAAATGGTCGAGTCAATGGCCAGAAACCTGGAAAGTGCTGCTCATCAATATTCTACATCTAATTTGACAGAGTTGTAGAAACGTTGCATTGAGAAATGGAAGAAAATGCCAAAATCAAGACTTCTGTCTAGTCTATCATCTTCTGTTTCTCATTAGCTTAGTATATATTAGCCTTAGACTAGTCAATCAGTGTGAAGTTTTGTTCAAGTATGCAAGTCTAAGATCTATCTTTAGTGTGTGTGCTATTGATAGACAGTCATTGCCACGGATTCTGAATTTGCTGAAGTCATTCGTTTGTCCATCATGCCAATGCTTTGAGCACAGATTTGATCAGAATAGCCATCATCTTTTGGCACACTAGAAAGTTCATTAGAATGGGCAAATACAATTTGGGAACAGCTTGGTGATGATCTGCGTCATGTGACTGTGCTCTGATAGTCTTTTGTGAAAGTGGTGAAAGGGTATTTAGCGGTCATTAAAGCAACAGACTGCCACAGATTCTGCCCAACAAGTTCCACACTCTTGTATTTCTACTCTCTGTATTATTTCATGTAAACCACCACTGTCTCGCCTGCAAAGCTCAAACATTCTACAAAACTTGGACAGTTATTATTATGGCTATCAGAGATGTTAACAGGAATCACATACAATCCAGAAGGCTTCAATGCAATCATTCAGGGTAAGTGCTGCTCTCATAACATCCCTGGCTACTAAACAATTTCTTCTGTCAGTAACATTTTGCTGCTGTGACGAGTCTATTAATTTTTTTTTTTATGTACCTAGGTTTGGGAATTTCATTGCAGAGCATTTGGCACGTTTGCACAGATCACTACTAAGCCTATACACCTATATATTGTTGCATCTGTCATCTGGGACACTGATGAGGATATCTTCAGAGCACTAACAGATGAGCACTAACTCTGAATTGCTAGATTAAAAAATCCCTAGTAAACAATTCAAGTCCTTAAATATGTAAGAAATGCCAAGTCATTACACATTCAGGGTGAATTCAAAGCTTCGCCTAACACCATATAATGAGCAGTAAGTAGTATCTCTAATTATTAAGAACACCAGTGGTGTACTGACTAGGGGTGCAGTCAAGCCCAAAACCAGGACTAGGCAAGATCAAGTCAAAGCTGGGCCTTAAGGAGGTCAAGGTCAAGTTAAGTCCAAAAGAAAGTGAGTGAAAATAAATATTGAAAACCATGAAATCCTTTCTGAGGTCAAGCTCACTTCAGTTACTTCACTTTGTTGGCTTCATTTATGCTTTGCACCAGTTATTACTTCCAGAAGGTTTACAAACTCTTGGTCTAGACCAAGCAAATATACCAACCCCGACCAGACACCCAAAAATGTTCAGGAACATCTTATTATGCACTACTTTTGTCTCCTGAATCAATTATCACATTTTCATTAAAGAAAAATCCTATGGACTATTGCATTAATAATGTATCATACTATTGCAGCATTTCTAAATACAATATTGTCTCAGAGAGATGACCCCAATTCAACTAAGATGATGGTGAAGTTCATGAAGAAGTTTGGAGTCATTGTAGACCTCATGTATGGCTACTGCCCAGAGAAGAATTACAAGACAAACTGTTGAACCAGGAACAAGGGAGGCTTATGAGGCCCTACTGTCATAACCACTTAGAGGAGTGAGCTTGTTTTCTCCCACTAATTGAATTCAATTGTGGTTATTACAGGGTAATTTGTCAGAGCCTGGAAATGTGATTGACCATATGTTTGTGACAAACTGTACGAAGTACAAATGGACATTTAAGATTGGAAAACGATTTTAATTAGTTTCATGGGGACAAGAACACTTAGATGATTATTATACTTCTGACATCAGAATGGAATCTCCATCAGTCGCTGTCACTCTCACCAGCTCAATAAACCACACAGAATCAATATCTGTAATGTGTCAGGATGGCCAATGCATCCTAATGAGATGCCAGGAAATATTTTAAGTATTGAGCAGGACAGCATGATGTTGATTTCATGGTGGAATGCAATGTTCAAGTGTGAGAATTCTGACATAACGTTTTCCCCCCAAATAACCTCTTTGAGGCTGTGACCTAATATTAAAATATAATCCTGTACTTGTGCCAAGAAACAACCAAAACAGTAACCCTGAACAGGTAATTTCATAACTACAGTGAAATGTGTTTTTGAGATTTCACAAATATCTCCTGAAAAATTACAGATAGTCAGAAGGTTAAGAATATTATGTATGGACACGTGCATAAAAATGAAGGCATCGTTTTTTTTTTACCAAAGTAAGAATCCAGTTGCAAATTCTTGCATTTCTGGGACATTTTATTTCTACCAAAGGAAACGAAATGGGGCAGCATGGTGGTGCAATGGTTAGCACTGTTACTGGGTTCAAGCATGCTCTGCAAAGGACATGCAGATTAGATTAACTGGCTACTCTAAATTGCCCACAGGTGTGAGTGTGAATGGCTGTTCATTTTGCATTAGCCTGGAGGTAGTCTGGCGATTTATCCCGGGTGCACCACGCTTCTCACCCGAAGTCAGATGGGATAGGCTCCAGCTTCCCCTGCGCCCCTGACGGATTTGCAGTATAGATAATGGATGGATGGAAACAAAATCTGTTTATCTTATACCCTACTAGCAAAGATAATGTATTGGTAAACATGCAACTTTTTTTTGTGTTGCCTCTGAATGAAGTGTTAATAAGAAGATGTGCTTAATATAAATCCTAAAATATAAATAACAACAGAATGTGGGTCTTGGAGAACCTCAAGGCATTTTTTTCCCTTTTTCCTTTGTCTTCGGTGCCATGTTTTTTTTTTTTTGTTTGTTTTTTTTTTAAATATCTAGACATGTGACAGAATGCTTTTTGCGTTAATTCAGTGCTTGCAGCTGTTTCACTCAGTGGAGTTACAAGTGGTCTGCATTTTGTATCAGATGGGAGACGACGTATCTCTCAGCTCAGGAAAATCCATAAGAGACACACCGAAACTTAGATTTGGTAGGGTTCAAGGCTTTAATGAAACACCAATGAACTTCAGCCCGCCATTATTCATTAACTGCTTTGGGAATGTTGTGTTCAGAAGTCGGATGAGAGACAAAAAAGAGAACACTGACTTTTCATTTATTTAAATAAAAAATGTGGAAGCCACTGATCCATGTTGCTCTGCACAAAGACACATTTTAATTATTGCTGTGATGGGAATGAAAATGAAAAATGCTCTATTTTGCAGTACACAAACCAATATATGATAATCACAATATGTACTCACCGCCCACTTTATTAGGAACACCTTTACAACTGCACATTTTTGCAGTTATCTAATCAGCCAATCACGTGGAAGCAAGGCAATAAAAAAATCATACAGATACATGTCAAGAGCTTTGGTTAATGTTCACATTCAATGTCAGAATTGTGCAAAAATGTGTTCTTAGTGAATTTAACCATGGCATCTTTGTTAGTACCAAATGGGCTGATTTGAATATTTCAGAAACTGATGATCCGGGATTTTCACATACAGCAGTCGCTAGAGATTACGCAGAATGGTGAGAAAAACAAAAACGTTCTGTGAGTGGAGGGTCAGCAGGCTGAAACACCTTGTTGATGAGAGAGATCAGAGGAGGACGACCACGCAGGTCTGAGCTGACAGGAAGTTTGTAGTAACTCAATAAGCACTCTTTACACCCACGGTGTGGCACCCCTGCTACAACAGCAGAAGATCACGTCATGTTCCACTCCTGTCAGCCTTAAACAAGAACTTGAGGATGTCGTGAACGCAGACTCACCCAAACTGGACAGTTGATACTGGAAAAAGACCAGGTGATTTTTTTTCTTCAACTTCTTCAACTGTCCAGTTCCGATGATCCTATGAACATTATAGCCGCAGATTCTCGGCTGACAGGTGTGGAACCCAACGCGGTGTTCTGCTGTTGTAGCCCATCCACCTTATGGTTCGAAGTTTTGTGCATGCTGAGACACTTTTCTGCTCACCACAGAAGTAAAGAGTAATTATATGAGTTGCTATATATTTTCTGGCAGCTCAAACCAATCTGACCATTTTCCTCTGACCCCTTTTATGAACAAGGCCTTTCCACCTACAGAATTGTGGCTCACCCAATGTTTATTGTTTTTCACACCATTCTGTGTAAACTCTTTTGTGTGAAAACCCCAAAAGGTCAACAGTTTCTGAAATACTCAAACAAACCCTTTTGGCCCCAACATCAATGTCACAGAGATCACACTTTTCCCCCATTCTGATGTTTCATGTGAACATTAACTGAAGTTCTTAACCTGTATCTACATAATTGCTTGCACTGAGCCACCGCCTCATGATTGGCTGCTTACATAACTGTATGAATGTGCAGGTGTTCCTAATAAAGTGGACGTGAGTATATTTCTTCTCTGTGAAGGAGACAGAATTCCCAGTGGCAATGCTACTGAATGCAAGAAATCATAAAGCTGTCAGAGCAACAACACTTCCTGTCAGTCTGATGATTAGGTTCATCTTTATCTGTCCCAAATTTCCATCTTCTACAAAAGAGGCAACAATATGTCACTCATCCCCCATCTATCACTCCACCTCTCTCTCTTTTTCGTTCTCAGTCTCTGACTCTCTATCTCTCCTTTCTGCTAACCTTTCAGCAGGCCCAGCTAATCCTCCATGCTGTCGACTTCACTTTGTGTCAGAGCTGGAGTCAGCATTTACGTTTCGACCGAGAAGACAACTCCAATTAAAAAAAAAACGGAGGAACATCAGAGACCATCCTATTTTATCCATTGTAATTTTAGACAAATGGGAATGGCAAAGCTTCCAAGGGACAATTGTGTTTTGTGTCACTTCGCTGTAGTGGCTCCTTCTCCTTTGTTATTTTGTCTGAGTGTCTCACTAACATGAAGGTGAATATGACCCATCTCAGTGATGTCTTGTTTGATTAAATCAGCCATGTCATATGACTGCTTATCATGGCAATACACTTTAAAGACAAACATGAAAAGGAAAAGACAGGTCATATTTAATGGAAAACACACATTTATGCCTCATGAATCTTTTACCAACGGCCTTGTGGATCACACAGGAGCCGATTATTCACAGAGCCCATGAGATCCAGAGATACTGTACATTCTGGAAGTGTTGCTAGGAGACGCTGCTGCAAGCGGAGTCAGCGCGAGTTCCACTGACTCTCACACTTGCTTACAAACACACAATTTCAGACTTTACAGTCACTGCAATTATAGTGAATAATATCATCTATGCTGTCAAAAGCAGAGCTGGGATCAGAGCACCTTGTTTACTGTCAGAAGAGGGGTATTAGAATGTAGGTCACTTTTGGGGTTGGTTCTGTTTCAGGCACTTGGAGCTGCATTGGTTTACTATTTTACTAAACCACTTCTGAGAAACTGAAATGGTACTCACGTAAAGATTCCTTGAATCAATATTAAAACTTTAATCCATTTGTTTTGTATAGTGCTTTTAACAGTTGACATCATCATTAAGCAGCATTACAGAAATATATAAATTCCAGATATCAATTTTAAACATAGGAATTTATAAATTTATCTCTAATAAACTGGCCAGAGGAGACAGTGGCAAGGAAAAACTCCGTAAGACGATATGAGGAAGAAACCTTGAGAGGAACTGGACCAAAAGGGAATCCATACTCATCTGGGTGACACCTGATAGTGTGATTGTTAATAACTCCCTTCTATGACTGAATATTCTATATTGTCAAAAAGTGTAATTGCATAGATTTAAATAACAGGATTGTGACACACACACACATTTAAAAGAGATGGAAATGGTGTCAATAAATCCAGAGTCCTATTTAAAAATTAAATGCAAATGCTATAGCATGTCTAAATTTGTGCTTCAGCAGACCAGTTTACTAACTCCCAGCAGGTTGACTGGTAGAAATGTTGAACACATATTATTAATGGAGATAGTGCCATCTGCAGTTCAGCAAAGAAATCCAGTCAAAGCTGAGTCAAAGCTAAGGTGAGCAAATTACCTTATACAATCGCACCTCAATGTATTTTGTATTTTGGTAAATAGGTAAATTCTAGTTTTTTCAGGATAATCTATCTCCATAGATCAATCTATGCTGCTAAATGTTCAACTGAAATCACATCATGATTCCTGAAAGAAAGGGGAAAATACAATATCTTGATAAAATTTACATGGCTAACAGAGATTCAGACAGAAGAAATATGGTATGGTGTGAAAATCCAGAACTAACTCTTTAATTCCTTATAAAGTTAGCTGCTTGCAGACGCTGTGCCCTAAGTGCATGGATCTCATCCCCTGTCACACACCTGTTAACCACGTGGACTCTGCTTTTTCACCATCTTTGCAATTAATGCTCTTATGTGCTTGTATGTACTAATGTGCTTGCATTCTTCTTTATGGCACTTTCAAGGACTGGAAACAAAGTCAAACATTATTTTATAAGTGATGTGTGGTCTCAATTAAAAAAAAAAAAAAATCTTACCAGCATTCAATATAGTAGTGCCTAATTGTATGTGAAACTGGAACTTGTCCTACGCTTAGTATGAGTGCCATGCATCAGTGTGCTTTTTTTTTGTTTTGTTTTGAAATATATTTAGGAGAAAAAAGTCATAAAAAGCACACTTGAAAAATCATATAATCATTACTCTACAATAAATGCCAAAAGTATGTGAACACCTGAGCAATCATATGCAAATCATAAGCAAAACATATGGGCTCGTTGAACATCCCATTCCAGATTTAGTCCTTCTTTGCTGTTAAAATAACTTTTACTTTTCTGGGAAGGTTTTTCTCTAGACTTTGGAGTGTGGCTGTGGGGATTTGCCCATTCAGCCACAAGAGCATTAGTGAAGTCAGGCACTGATGTTGGGTGAGGAGGCCTGGCATGCATTCAGTGTTTCAGTTCATCCCAAAGGTGTTCATTGGAGTTGAGGTCAGGGCTTTGTGGAGGACACTTGAGGTCTTCCAAATCATGTTTTCCAACCATGTCTTTACGAACCTAGCATTGTGCAGAAGGGGGATTGTATAATGCTGGAACAGGTTTAGGACTTTTAGTTTCAGTACTGCAATGGGACTGCAGGAAGGACTCCTATCTAATAAAAAAAAACACCCTGAACAACTTGAATATTGATCTTTATAAATAACATGTGATCTTTAGTGGCATCCAAAATTTATTTTGTAATAAAATTTTAAGTTTCCACCTTACACTTCTTTTGCTGTACTTTGTCTGAAGATTTCCTAGGGTTAGGGACAACTGTCAACTCGGAACCTCCTGCTTCCCACATTAGTCATGGAGGTAGCTACATTAAGTGGGATGTGTCCTCTCCTCATTTAAAACAGTCTTCCATCACTGTTGACAAAAACATCACTTAGAGTTGGTTAGCGATTAATTTATTTTAAAATGGGTGTGACGATTCATTGTTAATAGCACCAAAAATAACACGAAAGAGCACTTTGATTAAAAAATAAATAAATCTTGCAAAAAGAAAATTTACTTTTCAGTTATCAAAGAATCACATAATATTTAGTGTTTTCAAATATAAACTGAAACTCAAAAAACTGCTGACAAACCTCAAATATTTCTTGTTCTAATATTTCACTATGAGCACTGCCATGTTGAAGTGACATCACTGAATCAGAGGCATCAGAGTTCTTGAAAAAATGTTCAACGACTTTCCGAGTAGCAATTACGAGTTGAGAGTGGTTCAAACGGATCTTTTCTACGGTTCCCATTTAGTCATGAATGCAGCATTGGTCCTGCAATAGAGAGCAATAAAGGGGCACTTTAAGAGAGTACATAAAGGAGTATTCTACACTGATACTGCTGTCGACGCCATTGTCATCTTGTAGATCTCTAACCAGCCAACTAACATTTGCTTGCTTTTACTACTACTTTGGATTTCTCATTAATATGAAGTTGAAGGGGCGGCACGGTGGTGCAGTGGTTAGCACTGTCGCCTCACAGAAAGAAGGTCCTGGGTTCGATCCCCGGATCACCTTGGGTGCCTTTCTGTGCGGAGTTTGCATGTTCTCCCCGTGCATGCGTGGGTTTCCTCCCACAGTCCAAAGACATGCAG
>JAQQZR010000035.1:13490903-13506772 GCA_030068235.1 Notoglanidium macrostoma | reverse complement strand
GGCTACTCTAAATTGCCCATAGGTGTGAATGTGAGCGTGTGTGGCTGTTTGTCTGTGTTGGCCCTGTGGTGGACTGGGGACCTGTCCAGGGTGTACCCCGCCTCTCACCCGAAGATGCTGGGATTGGCTCCAGCTTCCCCGCGACCCAGATGGATCAAGCGATATAGATAATGGATGGATGGAAGATCTGTCTGAAATATTACACATTTTATAAAATATACATATCCAACTGGTTATATTTTTACAATGATGTAAAAAGATCTAGCCTAAATACTAAATACTACTGGAGCTGCCTTTTTATAGTACAATCTGAAAGCATGGTCCTAAAACCCTGAAAAATCTAGGTGAAATTCTAAATATATCTATATTACAGAATGAAATCATGACTCTCACACAAGAGTAAAAACTGCTGATTGATACAAGACTGCTAATTTACCAGTACATTTTTCAGATTGTGTTTTCAGCTCATAGTGAATGAGTTTTTTTGTGACTAAGCTTCTTCTCAATCCTTCATCCAGTTTACTGGGGAGCAAGATTGACTGTTCTCAATAAGCCTGAACTTGCAGGTGTAAATAATTGGTAACTATCTTGTTTCAGTAGTTCATTCCAAGTTACAATTTTATAAACAAAAGTACTGCATTCTAGACAGACTGTCCTCCTCTTTCCTTGAGTTGGATATTGTCATGTGCTCAGCGATTTCCACAGAATATGATGAATTTTAGAGTGTGCAAATATTTGGAGCTCCTCCTTCTGTACCTGTATCATACATTTATACTACGCAGACTGCTTCTTTTCAAATAGAAGTTACTGGCTGGCAATCAATCTCATTGGGTAATTAACATTTCAGCATTAGTAGGAATGAAGAATGTTTTCCAGTTTCTTCTCTAATTTTACATTACAGAGCTTCCTTCAGAGTCAGCTGTTCCATTGGCAGCATTTTAATCCAAAAAGACCTTTAGCAGGCATTACATTCAGGGCACGTTTCAGTATCACCACGTTGCATCACTTTTAGCATGCTGGGTATATGATGTTTATTCATTATTGCTTGATAGTTTATCACCTTACCTGAGCATGGATACCCTAGTGAGCAGTAGTTATTTTTTGGTAATAAACACAACTAGTTCACTGAGTAAATAGCTAACTAATTAACTAAAGCAAAAGCTAGCCAAAATTCTAAGGTTGTTTTAGAAAAACAGTTAGAAAGACAGTTAAGTTTTCCAAAGGGGATCTATGTCAAAGCTTTTATGAAAAGTAATCCCTCTGATGTATTGTTTCTCGTGGAACCTTTCAAGGTTCCTCCAGAGGAACACACTGTGGAATCCTTTTGGGGGATAGATGGGTGCTTTTCAAGCATGGGTAGCGTAGGTAATATTATTGATAGAACATGAACAAATATATGACTGTTAGTTATGAGACTCACATTTATAAATGTTCAGAGAGACAGTTTGGCCCACTATGCTATAGTGCCCCCAGACAAAATAAGGCAGCTGAGAGGGCAGCTGTCTCCATATCTCCCTATTGCTAGAGAATTTATATTTATATATATAAATATAAAGGTAGTCAAATATACTACAGATCTATACATAGCTTTTCATATACATGCAATGCAAACATACATCCATTCTCCAGATCCTGTTGGTATGAGTTCATACCAGGGTTTTTCCCTTGTGATAATGCCGCATATGAAAGATAATTAAGTTACAGCTTCCATTGTGGAGAATTTACCTCCTGCTAAATGTAAGTGACAGAGTGTGTGAATTATATGCCAAATCCATAAGGTGATTTGCATTTAGATATTTGCTTTAAAAAAAAAAATTATATTTCTAATCGAATTTACTTATTTGATTTGCTGCTGAAACTTTATGCATTTAAAATTGGCTTAAATGTAAAACAAACAGTATATTTAAGCAATATAGCCTGTCTTTCCTTCATTAATTATGAAAGGAAGTGATTAAAGTTCATTATAAGAACAAAGATTAAATGAGGCTCTTTTCGGTGCTGGAGCTGATTCTGTGTTTTACATCAGATATACGTATATTTATATGCTCTCACACCAGAACAAAGACACAAATACATGTAGAATTTCCTTATGTGGTCATATGCTTTTATTTTCATTTACTTTCATTTCTGCCTCTCACCTGGGGTCAGCTGGGATTGGCTCCAGCTTCCCCATGACCCTGATGGATAAATGGTATAGATAATGGATGGATGGATGGATGGATGTTTCATATTTGTAACTATTGTGCATGCATACGTGTGTGCATTCTGAATTATGATGCAGCCCTGCTTATGGTTGCGCTGTCAGCAGTATTGTGGGATCATATCTATGAGCACAGGAGTTTGTGACGGGTTCTGCATTAACAATGCAGATCCTGATGTGGCAGACAAGAAGAAAGGGAAGTCTATTTATCAAGGGTCATATCTCTTACTACAGAGATCAGGGTGATGAGATAAATGTCAAAGGTAAGAGAGGGTGTTGTAAATATAAGACTGAAAAAGAGCTATTGATGAAATGGGCACATTTACATAATACATACCCTGTACACAAACACACACAGCACTGTTAGACTCAGACAACTACACACACAAAGGAATCCGAGCGATCAGTCAGAAAGCTGCACATCTTGTGAGTTCAGGCACTAATGTGAGCTGAAGCATCTAATTGCTCTTCAGCCCCTCTGAAGCACGGTGCCCACTACCCCTGGAGAAAATGGGGGATGCTCAGCCACGTACCTTGTAGAGGAGAAAGAGAGGAGGAGGCAGGAATCATGCATTCACTTTAATAGCTCCCTCTCCCTCCCTCTCTCATCCTTCATCACCCCCCCTCCCTGCTTTCTACTCCTTGTCCTCCTCCCTCAGCTGCAGTGCAGAGATCAGCGCCAAAGCCCCCATCAGGCTGTCACATGACCTGCACAACGCTACTGACATCACCACTCTCCGGTCCGGGTGTCAATCTGCCTGCGTTGCCATGACAACGCCGGCCTGCAGACAGGAGGCTTGCAGTGAAGCTACTGGACGAGAAGAGCCAAGAGAATGCGTAAGGCAATTCCCCTTCCCGCATACACACACACACACACACACACGCACACAGAGCTCTTTATTTCTCTTCATCATGACCCCGTCTTTCTCCGGCTGTAACCACAGACTGCGGAGTGCTGTGTCACACATGCACAGGGACTAGATGAGACTACACATGCATCGCACAGACAACTGCAGACATGTAGCAGTGCACACAAACGTGCAGCTAAGAATGACTCTCTTACAGGATTAGAGGCAGGTTTCAAGCTGGTAACCGGTTTCCTTCCATTTGCATGCAAGACTGCGAGTGTGTGGATGCCTAACTCCATCTGTGTAGATGTGCGTCTGTGTTTGCGCTTTCTGTTTAAAATGCCAGCTGGTTCTTCATTGCGCCACATACATTCGGTCTCCGGTGACTGTTGGCTGGAATGTTGAGGGTAATATCGATCGTCTTCTTTGGTTGTATTAGGTCATGTATTTTGTATTAGGCTGGTGGAATTAAGATTCGCTGCGTTCACCTGGCATCATGCATAGCTCAGCTCCGTTACCCGCACCTAGTCTCATGTGGATTGCTGTTTTGTTATTAATTACGATAGCAGCGACATCGTTATTTATTCTGGGCGATACCTGCACCTAAGGTATCTTGTTACTCAGGCACTGATAGCAGTTGAAACGTATCTCTGTCAGCCTAGCTTACTCAGTAGCTGGTCTACTAGATATATTGTTGGTGTACTGTGTCAAGTGTTGAGCCAGATCTTCAGGAGGTCAGCATTAGTGAATTACTATGTACTATTTCTGAGAAGTTATCAATAATTTATAACCATATTTATCTACAGATACAAGTTTTGTAAATCTTGGAACATTTCAATCTTCTGGTCAGTTGCAGTAAATCAGCACCTCTGAAAGGTTTGGTCTTTATATGAGGAGTTGAAGTGTCTTTAATGTAAGCTGTGAAATGTAGTGTCCTAGTTACCATTCAAATGTTTACATTTGACAAAATAAAAAACACAAAGAAATGTAATTCATAGCATCAAGACAAAGTGTATTGGGTATAACCGATGTTCTGTCATTACCACAAGTAACAGGAATGGCCAAGTGTCTGGGTTTGAACCTGGTGGCCTAACTAGGGCCTTTCTGTGTGGAGTTTGCGTGTTCTTCCCATGCCTGTGTGGGTTCCCTCTGGGTGAACTGGTTTCTTCCCACTGTCAAAAGACATGCAAATTAGGTCAACTAGCTACTCTAAATTGCCCATAGGTGTGAACGTGAGTGTGACCTGCCCATAGGTGTGAACTTGAGTGTGACCTGCCCATAGGTGTGAACGTGAGTGTGACCTGCCCATAGGCGTGAACGTGAGTGGAGTGGTGACCTGCCCAGGGTGTACCTCGTCTATCACCCAAGGTCAGCTGGAATTAGCTCTAGCTTCCCCACGATCCATGATGTATAAGCAGTATAGATAATGGATACATACATACATACATACATACATACATACATACATACATTCAAAATTCTTGGAACCTTGGTGCCAGCTTGCAAACCAGCATGCATTTCTACCAGTTTTGAGTGGGACCATTATGATTCATCGGTGAAAGGCACTGCACAATGCACAACAGAAGTAAACAGTAATAGCAAGATGCATTGATTACCTGTGAGCTTTTGTTATGTTATTGCAGATATTTGTCTGATTTATCCTTTTCCATTACATTCTCCATTGCTGCACTCTGCTTCCTTCCCAAACAAATGACACCCCCATTGATGTTGTGACAGTTCACACTGGAATCACCAGCTATCGCTTTGGTTCCAGCTGGGAACCAACTTTTCAGGTTCCGAACCAATTTGCTTGCTCGAAATGCTCTGAACGGTTCAAATTTGGTGCTTGAACCAGAATGGATCCCGGTTCCTTTTGGTGGAAATGGGGTATATTTTAACTCTGCCAGAGATCCTACACTGCTTTCTTTAAATTAAGCAGAGAGGGCCGAAACATCTTTTCAATCAATTTCCTTTACTTTTTAAATAAAGCGATTCTATTTTTGTAAAATTGTATTTTTGTTTACCCTTTGTAGATACTACTTTAAAAGGAATGTTAAAGTATTCTGTTTACAGTTTTTATATTCACATATTATTAGCCTTAGTAATGGGACACGACTCGTGGTTCAAAGGGATTTTCTCTGATCAATACCTTAAGCACTCCACCTGTTGCTGTCTTTATTTTCATCCTTTAAGCAATCAATACTAACTAATTCACTGCACAGTGTGATGAGTACCTAGCTGACTGATGGCTTTTTGTCCAATCAGAAGCTCACTGGGTCGGGATGCAGGCGCTCCAGCTCAGACGCAACCTATGAGACGGCTGGATCAGTGAGGGCGCAGCGGGAGTGTCGCTTGCGCCCTCACTACAGCGACCCCATGCCCACTGATGCTGCCAAGCGCAAGCAGCTGGAGATGAAGATTGCTGCAGCTGCACGTCTCCACAGCCAACGCAGGGACAGAGATAGTGGTGAGACCCATAGCAGTTCCTCTTCCAGTTACCTCACTTTAGCTCTTATTAAACCACCAGACTCTTTAAGGGGACTGAAATTGCTCATATGCAGTATTTTACTTTATTGTGAGATATAAGTACATGCTTTCTTTTAACATGCATAAATAAAGGCTATCACTTTAGTCATTTTCAGTGTAACCATTCCTTTGCAGCAAGGAATTTCAGCAAACAATTGTGGTAAAGAGCAACTGTTACCTGTTGGTGATTTTAACATCATTGTGCTGCTGCCTCTGTGGCCAGTGCCCTTAGGATAAAGCACCTTCCATTCCATAAACCACATCCATTCTGGATGCACATTTCTTTTGCTTGTGACTGCTCCTAAAAGTCAAAGCAATTTCCTGTGTCCTGTAGATATTTAAACTGGGACATAGACTCCACAGGTTACATGGTCAACCGAAGTATGACATTGCCTGTGTGTTTTCCATGTCAGGTATGCGCACGGTTAGGGGCCACTCCGAGCCTAGAGGAGAAGGCCGGAACGGACGCCTGGGTGTGAATCATGCGTGTCAGCACCGCTGGAGCACAGTGAGCAGTGTGAGTGCGGACAGTGGCGTGGTGGGACTGAGCGATGAGCGTGAGGACGAGGAGGAGCCAAACCGGACTCGCCGCAGTGCCGGGGCTGAAGTGGAGAGAGTTGACAGTGGTATCGGGTCTGGACTGGCACCGGGTTGGAAGAGACCCTCAGAATCATTTAAAACGTGGGAGACCCAGCGGCCATGCCCAGACTGTGGCCACCGAGACACCACTCGGGAGGAGGGCATGTGTGAGCGATGCTCAAAGTTACGGACCGAGCGCAAGGAGGCCATTTTGGAGTTCCTCAACACGGAGTCGAGTTACGGTGAGGATTTGCGCATCATCAAGGAAGAGTTCTACTTCCCCATGCAGAGTGCAGGACTGCTCACAGCAGAACAGTTGACCGTGGTCTTCAGCAATGTACAGGAGCTTATTGATGTGAATGACAGGTTCACCGAACATCTGCAGGACAACATTGACCAAGCACTTGATCAGGTAAGGACACAGCAACTACTGCACAACTACAACTATTTTCCATGTCAAAGAGATGATCCGCCACAAACACCCATCCAAAACTCCAAATCAGAAGTATAAAGTGTACATATAGAATAACAATTTATTGTTGTAGCACCTTTTACAATACAGATTGTATCAGTAAGTGGACAGTTATGCAGGCCAAGGGTGACATGGAACTGTATGATAAATAGCATGTTCTTTGTTGTGAACATGCAGGGAGATGAAGATCTGCTCACTGTATGCATTGGTGAAATCTTCTTGGAGTTTGTCAGCATGCTCCCAGCCTTTCAAACCTACTGCTTGCAGCAATCAACATCTGTCAACATGCTTAACACGCTGGAGAAGGAAAAAGAGTTGCTTAGGTAAAAAACAGGAAGCTGCTTAGACCATTTCCTAATTTTTTCTAACCTCTTTGCCAACTGCACATATGGCAGCATCTTTAAAGAACAAAATGTACATACTGAGAGAAATTTTTAAGCAAAGGGTAATCTGTGGACATTCCAAAAAATACTGTAGCCTTTGGTGTTAGGCTATAATAATTATTCATTTGTTTTCGATCCTTTGGTTTCCCTAATTGACATTTGCTGGGGAAATTCTTTGAAGATACCAATTTTACTTGTTTTACAATTTTATAGTTTTAGCAAAAATCCTGTTAAAGTGCCCACTGAGGTGAATATTTTACTTTCTTTGTTATTTTAAAACCTATTTTAGCTATTTCATTCACAACACAGTCATACGATTTAATGGTCTGTAAAGTAGTGTTTCAGACATATCAGTTGCTTAATGCTAGATTTTCCTCAGTAATGTATATACAAAGATTTTGCAAAAGTATACCCCTGGCATTTTAAAGTGTATACAATATAAATCATTTTTATGCAGAAGCCTTTAAATAATTACAGCATTTGCATTATTTTGGGTGTGACAAGCATTACAAAGATAAATACCTGCAATATGTACATTATTATATTAGAGTACTGGTCACATGACCAGACTGTCTCACTTGTGCAGGAACTGAAATCCACTGGAAATCCATATGAATTCATGTATGACTGTTTTCCTGCCTGTCCACCAGGATTTTCCTTGACGTATCCCAGAATGACAATACGGCACTGCGACGCATGAATCTGCGCTCCTTCCTCATGGCCCCACTGCAGCGTGTGACCAAGTATCCGCTGCTGTTGAGCCGCATCATCAAGGCCACTAACGAATACCACCCTGATTACGAGCGTCTGAAGGAGGCCAAAAGTCGTGTAGAGTCTCACCTGGAGCACATCAACATGAAGAGCAAGCAGGAGGGCACAGCCACCTGGTCCCTGCGATCCTTCCGGCGCGAGAGCCGCAAGAACCGTGAAGTGATCAACATCGAGATGAGAGAGACATCCATGAAGCTTGTAGGCTGGGCTCGTGAGAGCACGCGCTTTATTATGGAGGGTCCGTTGCAGATCTCACAGCCTGCCGATGGCCAGTGGGTGAAAAAAGGCAGCAAGTCCCTCAAGTTCCAGAATGTTCAAAGCCTGCTAATGGTGCGCACGGCAGATGGAGGGGTACGTGGAGACCAAACGGAGGCCTTTGAGACCGTGCAGGATGGTGTGCTAGTACTGATCAAAGATAAAAGTAGTGGCAAGTTTGCTGTACTGCGTGAGCCCATCCATCTGGCTAACTGTGTGGTTTCGACCGACCCGGACTGTGATGACACCTTTGAGGTGCTGGACATCCGACGCGAGGCCTTTGTTTTACGTGCCTCTGACAAATCACGTACACACCAGTGGTTTCGTCTGATTAAGAGGTACGCGTGTGATCTGGGGCTCTGGAGAAAAAGACGCAACGCACTCCCTAATATAATGATCAGCACATCCCAGAGCCGCTCTTGAGACTTATTTACGCAACTTGAATCTGGTGGAAATCATTTAAAAATATTTAATTGACAGTATTACACTATGGAAAACAAACGTTTGATGATTTGGTCAGAAAAGTGCACTTTCTGTAGGTAAACACTGGGGGAAATCAATTTTGGTGGACCAAAATGAGAACACGGTTGGGAACATCACTGGCCACAGATTGTGCAGTTTGCTATTGACGTAAATGTTTTCAGTAATTATTTGTAACAGCATGAGTGAAAATATTTGTTTCAAAATTATAGTGAGAAAGAAAATGATCATTAGAAATCCTTTTTAACAATGACGCACAAAAGTGACAACCAGTGTAATGTGTGAAGACCGAGCCAGATCCCATGTGTGGTTTTTTTTTTCCCCATTAAGATATGTCACAGCCCACTTCCTCTCTTTTCATTAGTCTGAGAAATGACAAAATGTTTCATTCCCACTACCAGTGAAGCGTCCAAGGCAATTGGTGTATGTGTCACAGTAGTTTCATTTTAAGCTATAATGAGCTTCTCGTGACATCTGAATCCTAAGATACCCGTATACCTGCATCATTTTCACTGTGCTGGGGGAGCAAAGCAGCAATAATTAACAAGCATATTGTAGCCACAGCGATGCTGATTTTAATTCACCGTAATCCTTACTGACACACTGCAGTAAGATAAACTTAGAAAGACATTTGTTTTATTTACATATACAGTAGCACGTTTTTTATCAATCAGTCATGATTATTTCACTAATTGCTGTTGCCACGCTAAAGGAAGTGGTGAAACTTCGTCTGGTCGTGATATAGTAGCAGTAACTTTAAATATTGGCGTGTCAGAAAGAGATCTTCCAAACCCAAGAAATGTTGATCATTTGATAATTGATAAGAAAGAAAACCGCGTGCCTTTCATTTGATTGCCTACCGACACCCCACAGCCAGTCCCCCAGCTCTCGAAACTTCCCCCACCATCTCCCTCAAGCTAATAGAAAGGCTTCTTTCTGTTTAATGCACTTTAGTCTATGATGTTGAAATATTTGTTTTTATTAAAAGCTTTACTCTTTATTTTCAGCTTTACAAGATAGTTGATGGTTGACTTGAGCAATATCCATCAACCAAATCGGCTAGTATGGCATTTTCCAAGTTTTGTTTGAATGCTAAATATAATTTATATTTGAAATGTATTGTATGAATGCTTTTGCATTCCCCTTATGAGCGTGCATAATCTGAGACACAATTGAAATCAAATTGTAAAAACATGTATTTGCATTTTTGTGCTCAGCAGTGTAATTTCAATCCCAGTGTCTAAATCTATCACATGCTGCCATATTGAAAAAGTATTCGCAATTCTTAAACTTGTGACTGCACTGATCCCTCTGCTACAAACAGGATGTTGTGGGACGGAGGGACTTTCAGGGAAGGTGTCACCTTGTGGAGGGGGTTGCACACTCTTTTACGATATTAAAACATATGGAGGTAACAGCTGCTAAGGACATTTTAACGCTGGCCAAACCGATTTTTTTCTTGTTTCAGACTGAATGGATTTCAGTTTGGCAGTGTTTGTAGTTTTCACTAAACCATTATTAGCAATGCTGTCTCACATCAAACTTGAATCGGTATCTATATGCTTTCCACTTTATTAGGAACACCTGCTCAATTATGCATTTATCCAATCAGCTGGCAGCAGTACCCATGATAGCCTCCTGTTGTTACCTGACAGTGGAATACAACATCCACCTCAAGGTTCAATGTTTTGTGCATGCGGAGATGCTTATCTGCTCACCGGGGATGTAAAGATCATATGACTTACTGTATTCTTCCTGGCAGCTTGAACCAATCTGGCCATTTTCCTCTGACCTTTCTTACCAATAAGGGGTTTTTACCTGCAGAACCGTCACTCACGCAATGTTTGTTTGTGTTTTGCAGCATTCTGATAGATACTGTTGTATGTGGAAATCCCAGGAAATCAGCAGTTTCTGAAATACTTCGAAGCAGCCCATCTGGCAACACAACAACCAGTCAGAGAGCTCACACTTTTTCCCCATTCTGATTGCATAACTACATAAATGCAGGTGGACAGGTGTTCCTATTATAGTGGACCAAGTATATAGAATAAATTTTCTGTAGTTACAACGCTTCTAACATTTTTACTAATACACCATTTTACCCTTGAGTTTACTACATTTTAAGCATACAAAGCCCATATGCATATATAAAAGAATGTGCACTGATGATTTGCATAGAAATACTCCAGTTCACCTATTTCACTTCCTAAAATTGCTATACATGGCAACCCTTCAATCCCAGCTAAAAGTGGACTCACTGCAGCATGGAGAAGGCCCTTACTTTCTTGGGCTAAACCGCAGACCTTGCTGGGAAGACTGGCTGCGTGTGCCGTTTAATCAGACACCACTTCCTCTAGAACATGCTATGTCCATTCAAAGTCCCACCCACAGTGCTTGATTGACAGGTCTCGCTCAGTGAATTTGCAAACACATACAGGAGTGCAAAGGTATTTTGTCCCAGGTGTAACAGAGGAGGAGAAAGTGTCCAAATTGCAATTACTCTTTCAATATAGCACAATCATAGCAGTTTAGACATTAAAATTGAAATGTCTAATAGACTTCGAAGTTTCATTTGCACATTACTATGCAGAGAAACACACACGTCAATACATCTTTTGCAACTGCATTAGAATTGTTTCTCATACCGGGGACGCAGAGAGCAGAAGAGCAGAAGCACACTGACAAGATTGTAAAAAATAAGGGAACTGCAATTGCAAACATTGTTTGAATGATCATTTTCTAGTCAGTATTTGAATAAAGTCCAGAAAATACTGCCATAAGTTATGGCATAATTTAGGTTAGCATTTGCACTGATAGACATGAATTGTTAATATATGCCCATGGAGTTATGAATTTTGTTTTTCATTAAAAAAAAAATGAATCATCAATGCCACAACAAACACTGCAGCATCTGTATTACTTAATAAAAGAGGGTTTTAACTCATCAGTCATTCTTTTACCTCAGACCAGACATGCGGTTTTCTTTATTTACAAACCCTAATTTAATATTTTCCATGTGTAAAAACTGGTGAATTATATTAAATATAAATGAACAAGAGAATAGATCTTTTCATTGGTTACTTGTTTACTAAAAATGGGTTTGTTTGTGATACACTTTATTACACAATTAACACAAAGTATGTGGAACGAGAGAGAGAGAGAGAGAGAGCTCATAAATCAAGGCAGTAGTAATACACAAATTATCATTCCACGACAAATAAGTACATATTATCACTGCTAACACCTTTGGCCTAGTGTTGAAGTCAAATCAGGTGCCTTGTGTGTCGAACAGTATGGGCGTACATTTATAAAGCAGGCCAATCACATGCTCACACGTATAACTCAACATTACATACCATTGAAATGTACGCAAACAATAACTGATTTTCCCAAAAACAGACAAAAAATTACTTTTTGCATCTGAGAACTAAGTGAGATTTTGAAAACCTGCTGTCTTCAGACTGTACAGAACATGCAATAATCTAATGTTAGTTCTACATATGTTTTGAAAAATCGAACTAATGGATGTCATGAGAGCAGAAGCACACTGACAAGATTGTAAAAAATAAGGCAATACTGTCACCTTCATTAAAGAATATTCTTTGCTCTTACAAATATCATCTAGTAATACAAGTATAGTTTAGGAAAATCATTTTCCTCCACTCTAATCATTTCTGTAGACAGGTATGGCTTCACTTTACACCTCGGCACATATTTAAAAAAAACAGTCAAGAAATACTATAGACCAAATTTCTAACCAGAACTCACTTTCATTTGTAGTGCAATTACATTACAGACCACAGTGATATTGAGAAGTATTTTTAAATCAACCAAGTGTCAACCATGTTTATACAAGTGTGATGACCAGCACAGAACATTGAGGAACAACAAAATGGCACATCCAACCAAGCATACAGATGAACTGTACATGAGTAAACTTCTCTCATCAGCAGTGAGAAACACAGCTTCTCCCATTTTATCAGGCTTAAACAGCTTTCCACTAGGGCAGACAGTTGGCTACAAAATCCACACCATCGTCAAAGGCTACTGGGGCTTCAACACTTCCATCTGATCTTCTCATACTCCATGTGCCTGCTCACTGGCAGGTTAAGTCTCCACTCTTGCTCTCATGGAGAATAACAGCCAGGGTATTTGCCCCATGGCCTTTTCTGTTCCTCTCCTGCCTCTACTTATCTCCCCCGGCTTCCTGCTCTTTGGCGAGGCCCCGTATTGATAGGTCATACACTACCTCCTCAATCTTCTTCACATCATACTTGAGTCCATCATAGCGTTTCCGTAGCGAGTCATTTTTCAGATTTAGCAGGCGGAAACCAGAATCAAGTTCATTGATGAAATTTGAGATACGAAGAGGGCGCCCATAGTCTCCAGCTGTCACACTATTGACTGCCAACCTTGACTGTGGAGTGAACAACAGACGTTAGTTTGAGACTCTTTACCAGAATCCTTATAAAAAATAAATAGAAATAAATAAATAAATAAATCCTGACAGTTAATGTCTTACCAGTTCACTGGCCATAATAAGAATCCCTGCTAGATAATCTTCAAGGTCCAGATGGAATCCTTTTTCTCTTTCCACTTCAACTGTGCAAACAAAAAGTTGTTTCATATCAAGACATTCAATGAGAAGTCATGTAAAAAGCTTCAGGAAATCACACGTACTTCCAAGTATTTTTGCCACCTCCTCTCGCGTCACCAAGGATTCACTTTCCAAATAGACCACGAAAGCAGCGAGAAAGGTGAGGCGCTGCAGAACAAACCTCCAGTGCTCATGAAACCTGGGCAAAGTTAATGAAATTGTCTTCTGTTGGGTGGTTCATAAAAATTACTACAACGACGGTAAAGGTTCTTCACGTGACACTACATACTCCAGAGAATTTCTGCACGGACCTGTAATACTGCTCCACAGGGAACTTTGTTTTCAGCTCACCAATATGGGTTTGAACCATGCAAAACAGCTCCCTGGCCTTCAGGCACTTGCTGGGAACTGGTGGGAAAGCACAATTTATTGTATACTCGTACAATAACTATCGAATACATTTCTAATGATTGTCCACTTACTGTCTTTGAAACCAGTCGGTTGATGGACACTTTGAAGGATGGTGAGGACCTCCCTGGCGGTCTGCTCCAGCATCTGGACAACTTTTCTTATATCCTACAAGTCAAAAGGAGCAATGGTCTTCCTGGGAAAAGCTAAATCTCACCCAAGGTGCTTTTTTGCAGATACGTAACTAATGACAATATTGTCAGACCTGATCCAGTCCCACATCTGTGTAAACGACGTTTTCCATGAAATTTTATACGTGGCATTCTTATTCAGCCAAGACGTCATACTTATTTACCTTTTAGACAATCGCTATACATATTCATTGCTGATGTGCATGAACTGTTCCACCTTACCTCGCGAATATCTTGATCGGCAGTTAAAAAGCCCTGGATGTAGCTGAACATCTCCGTAACTGACATGGCTACCTCGCAGAAACAAGTTCTCTAGCGCGACTTCACCAACAGCTCAAATGTAACTCACTGAAGCAGTTATGAAGTATAATGTGAGGCAGGACAAGAAATTGAATCAAATCAACATAAGCTGTAATACTACGCTCTGGCCTTTATCTCTCTCCTGTAGTCACAAGCAAGGAACCGTTTCTGAGTCATTAACGTGCTCTTCTTGATTGGCCCAACCCCTGGTGGTCGCATTGTGATGACGTCAGGGCCATGTAGGCTCTCCTTTACCACGTGAACGGGTCTACGGATTTTCGAAATCCTTCTGAAACGTTAATTATAGGTTTAAATAACGAAGAGTCGATAATATTGATTTTACTGACAAATGTTTTAATTAGTTTATTTATTGAACGTATCTTAATTATACACAGCAAATAATATGTATTTTACTAACAAGTGTTCATTTCATTAGAGAGTTTGGTGAACAGTCAAATTTCGTCAACAAATTAATATGAAGGACATCATATTTTTAAAATCAGACCTCAGTGAGGTTAGCCTGGAGCTTGGTAAAGTCGCATCTTGGCCAAAAGAAGCTTGGGAATAACAATCATATAATTATGTTTTACATTGTTTAGTAATGTAAGTAAGTAATATGTTTTCAACTTCTCTTTAACTGATATTAATGATAAATACACCACCTGGATAACATTGGATGACGTTCCAATATAAATATGAAACAAATTTTAATTACCAGGAACTAACTGGATATAATGTACAAAATGACAAAAATAATAATAAAAAAAAAAAACCCAGAAACACTTTTTTGCACAGAAACTCCATACAGGATCGGACCAAGAGCTCAGAGGCAGAAACACTACATCCTGCACCACCACGAAGCCCAGCCCGATACCAAAAAACAGATTTATGTTAGGATTTACAAACTCATATAAGTAATCGCTACTCCAGCAATCATTATTTAGGCATCACAGTCAACCTATTTGAACCAGAAAATGAAAGATCTGAGAAGAAAACATAAAAACTAAAATACTATGACTACTTCTACTATTATTACTGTGACCTTTACTACCAATGCAGCTACTACTAACACTACTAATTCTAACACTAATACTATTAATAGTAATGCTACTAATTCTACTACTACTACTACTTTTATGGCTATAGTTAATAGAACTTCAAAAAATGTTTCTCTTCTTCTTTTGGCACATTGGTACAGTGGGTATCACTGCTGCCTCACAGCTCCCAGATCCTCTGTGTGGGGTTTCACATGTTCTCCCTGTGTTTACTAGTAGTAGAAGTAGTTCTTGTTAGTTTTGTCTTATGTATTACCACATTTAAATCTGGTCTTTTTCCTTTGATGTTTTGTATCTCTTGTTAGTTTTAATATGTTGTTGATTTTTTTCTTTATTACTTTAATTTCTTGCCTTATTTCAGCCTTGGACAGCACTTTGGTTTAACTTTTGTTATTTCTAAGTGTGCTATATTAATAAATCTTACTTGACTAACTACTAGCAGTGGTAGAGTCCTCTTCAGGGGCATCAGAAGCATTTTGAATGTGGGGGAGTGGGGGAGGGTGGCACACTGACGCGGGGTCTGGCGGGGGACCCAGAAATGTTTTAATGAATTAGATGCCACTTCCTGCATTCTGGTGTATTTTAACAGGTTGTTAGACACCTAATTTTACCTACAAAAGTCACTTAATTCAATGACTATTTTAGAGACTCAGCAGTAAGTCCTCATTCAACTAGTCCATACTCATCAGCCTGTGTTTAACTGTTGCCCACTGCTATGCCTAAGATCATGAAATGAATGTGACACAATTTATCACCAAAATTGGGAGAAAAATATTTTCTGACCTGGGAAAGAATATTTTTGTA
>JAQQZR010000035.1:13457397-13488780 GCA_030068235.1 Notoglanidium macrostoma | reverse complement strand
TCAGTAATGTCCTTCATGAAATGTACATAACTGACTGGAATGCACTCAAAATAAATATAGCTTTGAGTGTACATTTTCGATTTGTACTTTTAAAGTGAGTTGAGCCCAAAATGAGGCTCCATAAAATTCTGAGTCGCATTTCATTCCTAACTGCCCAGCAGCCTTCATCCCTCTCTGCCCCTACACACTGAAGCTGCCTCTGACTCACTCTCAGTATCACTCTCCTATGTCAAGAGAGATCGAGATGGATTAGGTATTGTTTTTGTCTATCAACAACTGAAATAAGTGAGCTTTAAAAACGTCAAGAAATTAGCAGGAAATAACAAATAAGAACCAACTGTTTTAACCCACTGGTCTTCTCATGATCTGAATTTTAAAATTTAAATTTGTCGGACCATGAACCAAGCACTGTTTTATGCGGAAAATAATGAAACTCTAAAATACTAAACTCCCAATCAAATTTTTGGATGCAATCATTTTATGCTTGCTGATAAAAATACTAAACTCCCAATAAACTTATTATGATTATGATGATTTCATTCTTTCTGATATTATGAATGCCAGCAGGTGGCGCTCTGTGCACTATAATAGGCGTATCTGACGCTAGTAGCCTAAATTAGGCTACAGAAGCTTTCTGCTCACTTGCTATAGGCAATTTCAAGTCACAACAGGGAATCAATAAATATCAACAGAGCGGCTTGGCCTCATTCTTGGCATTACAATATGGTAGGCTACTGGGTTTGGATGTAATGATAGCTAACATTAAGCTAGCTGATACATGTCCTAACATTGACTGGCCAGCTAACTGCACTAACATTTCCATTGGGAAAAAAATTACTCCTAATATTTCATTGTTTAGTTGAACATTAATTTAACGTGGCCTAGGGTTAATTTTGAGGGCAGATAACAAAAGAATAAGGTTTTAGCAAAAGTTGGACATTGTGAGATGGCAATGGGGCTGAAGTCACCGCATCCAGTACCGAGCACCTTTACTGTCTATGCCTGCACTGACGAGTCACTTCACCTGCGTGTGGTTTGTTGTTGTAGGTAACACGGGAAACCGTTCCGGAGTGGAATTTTTAATTTCAGTGGTGTGTGTATTCTCATATCGATCAAGTGGAATGGATTCTTTCGCGAAGCAATAGAAACAGCGCTGGGTGAACTCATAGTTTATGTTAAATGTGGGGGGGTCCGAATGATTAATTATGAAATGTGATGGCGGCGATGCACGTGAGTGCAATGCATAGATAAAGATTGTTCTCTTCAATTATCAATATTATTATTATTATTATTATTATTATTTATTTTTAGTAGTAGTAGTAGTAGTAGTTGTTGTTAGGGTTTTTTTTTGTCTTATGTATTACCACTTTTAAATCTCTTGTTAGTTTTAATATTATTAATTATTATTAATATTGATTTTTTTTTTTTTTATTACTTTAATTTCTTGCCTTATTTCAGCCTTGGACAGCACTTTGGCTTAACTTTTGTTATTTCTAAATGTGCTATATTAATAAATCTTACTTGATTTAGCAGTGGTAGAGTCCACTTTAAATATTCACATGTATGCGGTTTGGCACTCATGTATAGTTTGCTTCATTATGGCATGAAAATCATTTTGATGTGTATGAAATATATTCATCTGAATACACAACCGTAGAGTGGTGAGCCTGAGGCCAGAGAAGCTCCGCAATCCCCCGGCGTGCTGAGCTGCTCTCCTCCGCGTCCCTGTGCTCAGTCAGCTGTAGCGGTGGAAGGCAGCAGCCGCAGCATCTCACTTACAATCTGCGCCAACCGAATTACGCTTTTCTAACGATTACCTCCAGGAACCTGTCTATGACACTAGGCACATTATGCAGCATTTCAAAAGCAGCGGCGTTATCAATCGCTACGCTTACTTCTCACCTCAATTTCGCTTTGAAAATATTCCCTGCATCGAGCTAAATCGCTGATTGTAACTGAGCGCTAGCTTGCTTGCTTCTGCTTTCGACTGGATTTGCACAAGTGGCTTTTACGGAGCAGCTACAGTTTTGACTGTTTGTGTTGTCGGGGCGAAGAAAGTCATCCAGTAGACATGGGGATCATTTTTACGAAGTTATGGAGGCTTTTTAACCACCAAGGTGAGTCGTTTCCCTACATTTAAGCAGACGACGGATATTTAGCTAAGTTTGCTAGCCAGCTAGTTGACATTAGCTTTGTGAAGTGCAGGTAACGTTGTGAAACGGTTATAATGTTACTTGTAACATTTATAAGAACTGAGGCTTGCTGTTGTCAGTATTAGCAAAACGGCTTCGTTGGTCTGTAACTGGCTGTGTGTAATTAGCTACCTGTTTGACATTTGCTAGTGTTTTCCGACGCTTTTAGGTGTCTTATGCTAGCAGTTGGTAGCTAACAGCGGGCTGTTGGGTTTTTCACTGGGCCTCCTCTAGGCAGTTAGCACGGTCTGCTTGGGTGAATTTGCGTGGCATTAAACTATATGTTTTCCCTTGTTATTGAATAGCTTAATAATGTCCACCTGCCTTAACTGCAGTCCTAGCTAACAGTAGCTGTTCATTATTATGGTTCGCGTAGGCCTGTATTACTGCAACATCTGCACATAATACATCTAGCATTTATAATTAATGGGCCAGCAAAGACACATAAGTATCAATATTCATTCTTATAATACCTAATTCAGTGCATGGTATTGCTTTGGTCAAGCCTTAATGGTGAAGCTATTTGTTTAATATAAAGATGTAGGTTGCACTGTCATACAGCTACCTGCTTTGCTAGTAAACACAGAAAGAAGTAAACATGATCACCCACTCATGATTTATTTTATACACGCTGATATCTTGTAATATATATGGTGCAGGCTTGGACTAAAGAAACCCCTGAATGTCCACGTAATGACACAAGACCTGAGCCAGTGCTGACTGAGAAGGACCTCAGTGTGATATCCTGCGGTATCCATGTCTTCTCATTCATTATAAATGATTGCTCAGGTTTCACTAGAAAGTCAACTTGTCCAGAAAATACATCCGTGTTTCTCTGTACAACACAACAGGAAAACAGATCTCTCAGACCTTTCAAACCTTCTTAAACTCCTCCACGAGCCGTTCCATTACATATGACGCCGCCTTCAGATATCATTTGTGTTTGCCCATTAAGCCTTACTCCCACAATCTAAACCGTCCTGCTTCAGTTTAAAGTGTTCAGAAATGAAATTTGACCCCAAATGTGCTAAACAGAACTATTCACAGAGCAACTGTAGTGTTCACGCTTTGTCTAGACCATACTCCCTTGACAGGTTGTCATTTGAGTATATAAAAGGTAAAGATGCAGACATGCTCAGCTGAGAGTGCCGGTATGTAATAGCAGCAACATATTAGATAGGAAGATTGATTATGTAATTGTAAGCAGAGTGCCGCAAGACAACCATGTATTATTCCAAGTACCACGTGGATTAAAATAGCCTTAGGGATAGTTTAACAAGGCTGGCAGTCTAGACTGTTTCTTTGTCCTTTCATTCGTCAAAAGGGAAGTCGGATTTCCTAATTTCCTCTAGTGTCTTTTTTTTTTTTTTTTTTACCCACAGCATTTTTTGGGGATTTTTTTAAACAGACAGTCATGGTCAATGTAAGTTTTTTTTCCTTGTGCAAATTACTTGAAAGTATGAAATGTTAGCTGGTACACTCTTTCTGAATTTCAGAACAATCGCCCGTAGACATAACTCTCTTACGGTCCAACCGAGTCCTCACGTGACCATTTTTATTGAAAACCGTGGGTCCTCATTTCTGTCTTTGATTCCATAATGTGTTTTGTACAAGACAACCTTTATTTCTTTGAATGTTTGAGGTCATAGTGTTTATTTTATTGGCTCCTTATTGACTGTCCTGTAAGAACCGCAGACTGATATGCTATGTGGAGGATCAATGTTCAGTGGCCAAGAAAAAGAAAGCACATCCTTGCAGAGTGGTCTAACCTTTAGACCCAAGGTGTGATCAAATAACTCGAGCATCTGGTCAAAATTCTTTTATGATTAGCGGTCATAATGTCCAAGCATTAACATTGCATTAGGTAACAGGATTAAAACTTTTGATCAGTCTATTAAATGAAAAATGTCCCAGTATGGAGTTGGGAAAACCGGTCGATAAGAAAAGATGAGCTGTGGGGGAAAGATGCGTAATGGAAACCGGCTTGCTGAATAAATGATGATGAGGATATTAAACTTAAAATGTTTTAGTACTATGTCTAGACATATCGTAATATACATATGGCCACATAGGACACTTCTGTTCACTGTGAACAGACAAAGGAATGAAAGGTTTTCATGATGTTACTTTTGAACGCATCATCAAATGTCATTGCAGCCCTGATCCGAATAAAGCCGTGAGGCTGCTGAAGAAGGAACGATCAGGTTTCACCTGTATTCACTATGCTGCTGTTCTTTCCATACGCAGGGGGAAGTAGCTGTGCACTTTGGGTATTGTAGTCTTTCCTCTCTAATTGCTTTTAGATCATCTTTAGGATTGTCTCATGATCATAACTGATGTCTTTTTGGAAATTTGTCCTAAAAAAAAAAAAAAAAAAGCTTGAATGGAAAGTTGGTTTTATAGTTCAGTGATCAGTCCACCCTGGTACTTTAATAGGCTGTTTATAGCCCCTTGCTTTACAGTTACCTTTCTTTACCTATTTTTTCCCCCTTAGATACAAAGGGTAACTACAATATAGTATTATACACAATATGCCCAAAGGTCTGTGGATACCTCACTCTCACACCCTTATGTTTGTTGAACATCCCATTCCAGATTTACTCCCCCTTTTGCTGTTATAATAACCTCGTCTCTTCTGGGAAGGCTTTCCACTAGATTTTGGAGGATATTAATGAGGTCCTGCACTGATGCTGTGTGAGGAGGCCTAGGATGCGGTCGTCATTCCAGTTCATCCCAAAGGTGTTCAGGGGGTTTGAGATCAGGGCTCTGTTTTTCCGCATCGACCTCGGCAAGACATGTCTTCATGGAGCTGACGGTGCGCAGGCACATTGTCATGCTGGAACAGGTTTGGGCCTCTACGTTCCAGTGAAAGGAAATTGGGATACTACAGCATACAAAGGCACGCTATACAATTACATGCTTTCGAGATTTGTGGTAACAGTTTATGAAAGGACGACACATGAGCTGGACGGTCGTGTGTCCGCATACTGCACATTTGGCCGTTTTGTGTATTTCCTATTAAGTTGCCTCACTGAGACGCATCATCTACAACCATATCCACAGCTGCGATCTGCCTGCTTACACCAGCACTTCACTTGTGATGGAGGTTAATGTTCAGGACTTTGAATTGAACATTCACACGAATCACCTGCTCTCTATTGCTGTTATCTGCACTTTTTTGGAATCTTTACTATTTTAAAACGGCTTTCGGTGAAGCTGAGATTAAAAAAAACCAAAAACATTCCTGAAAGGTTAGGCACTGGACTTCTGCCCTGATACCAGAGCGTAGCAGTCATGCTGGTTTTCCTCTCTTAGACAGAATGAGTCATTAACACACCTGCTTTGTAAGCATAACTGAGGTGTGTGTGTGTGTGTGTGTGTGTGTGTGTGTGTGTGTGTGTGTGTGTGTGTGTGTGTGTGTGTGTGTGTGTGATATGATGTATAATATACGCATTAAAGGGACCTTCATAGTGTGCTTACTGTTGCAGTAATGGGTGCAGCACTGGATTATTGTTTTCCATTAGGATGCACAAGGTATTTCACCTTTATTTATTCAAATTCTTGTAAATTCAAATCTCTTCTGTGTAAGGCTTGATCTCTGGATTAAATGCGATGTCAGGTAATTACTGTAGCTGATTAAACAGTACATTTCCAAGTGGCAGTTTTGTGGCAGTTGTAGTAATTTGACTGTGTCACTATCACCTCACTTTGCTGCTGTGTCTGACTGTTGGCTCAGGACTGTTGTGTGCACATGGTTTAGGTTTGTTAGAGGAGCAGGTTGACATTTCGACTGTTCAACCAAAATATGGGGTTTGGTTTGTTCCATATTCACAGCTGTGGAACAAATGAAAGCGTGAATACAGGCTTGAGAATGAGCGTCTTAGTCTTAGCATCTGCTGAACTTGTCACGGTTACAGTTGTGGCTTCCGCCTTCAGATACATATTCATATACATATGCAGTAAATTTCATAAACGTTAAGTTGGGAACCCAAACTGAGAACCCCACTTTCACAACTCTGACTAATCAGATCCCGAAAAATGGACTGCCTTTAACTTTGTATCTTCCCACGTGAGCAGTTCAGATTATTTTGCATTTTCTGATTAACTATATAAAACGGCCACGGTATCCCAGAAGCAGAACTTGTTCGTTCGTTCTTTCTTTCTTTCTTTTGTTCTTTTGGTCTTTTTTTGTTTTGTTATTTTGTTCTTTCTTTCTTTTTTTCTTTGTTTCTTTTTTTTTTTTTTTTTTTTTTTTTTTTTTAATAAAACATTAATGTATGCCAGTTACATTCCACCTTTTATTTATTTATATATTATGTCTTACACATGTTCTAAATTACCATTACAGCTGTTTTGGTTGTTTGACTTTGCAGCTGATGCTGTTTGTGTGTTACACGTGAATCCAGTAGCTCAGGCACTCAGTACATGCAGTTTTCATGTCTAGGCTGTTCTGTCCAAACAACCGCAGGACACGCGAAGCGGCCGTCTTGCATATGCATAGTTAACAGCAAGTTTTTCTTTTTTTCTTTGTTTGGTGGCCTAGTTAATGAGTTGATGATCTTATCTGTGCTTAATGTCATATCAGTAAAGACTGATTTTGTTAAGCAATGCACTTGTGAGTATATGAGTAAAAGCTAGTTTTGTTTCTAGCCAGTAACTTACTAATTAACACTGACATGAGCATTAGTCAGTCTCAGGCTATGGTTTTTTTGTGTGTGGTGTGAATCGGTTATATAATTTACTTATTTTATTTTGTCTTTTAGAGCACAAAGTCATCATCGTTGGACTGGACAATGCAGGAAAGACAACAATCCTTTATCAATTGTGAGCACTGTGTTCATCATCAAATTTGGATCCAGATTCGTGTTGAAAATGCTATTAGTTTGACCGTCAATATGAAGCGTAACCATTATTATTTTGTTTCTTATTTATTTAGTGTCTTAAAATATTAAGAATAAGAATGTAATAACTAATTGGAAGTGTGATTTTAAACAATCCAGGTGACGTGTATTTGAATATGTGTTTCGCACAGCAGTAGCACGTCCCCAGTCCCAAGAAAGCCTTCATGGCTGAAGGTGTCTGTTTTATGTGAAACCTCTGAGCACATTCTAGTGGCAGAGAGTTTATCTTCCAAGTCATTTTGTGAATGTTATTTACTCTTCCTCATGGCACACCAGGGGAAACATTTGATCAAATTTCTGGCATTCATGTCACACCACACTGTTCACAGTTCACAGTAAGCGCTCTCTGCCAATACTGGAGTGTCAGCTGACTGTATAATGGAGATACTGAGCACATGTACTGTGGTATATGGCCATGCTTATTTAAACAAAGCTATTTATTATATGACTTGAATTCAGTCGATCTAAATAAATTACCAATATGTTTTGGTCTATGTTTGGCCATCAGTTCTATGAATGAAGTAGTTCACACCTCACCCACGATCGGCAGCAATGTAGAGGAGATTGTGGTGAACAACACCCATTTCCTCATGTGGGATATAGGAGGCCAGGAATCTTTGCGTTCTTCCTGGAATACCTACTACACTAACACAGAGGTGCGATATTCTCATTCTGTGCAAGTTCAGTGTGCTAGTATTTTGCTCCTCTTGGTCGTACCTGTATACTGACTTTATATTTGATTATATTATGTTCTCATGGCTCTACAGTTTGTGATCGTTGTGGTGGACAGCACAGACAGAGAGAGGATCTCTGTGACCAGAGAAGAGCTCTACAGAATGCTAGCTCATGAGGTGAGTCCTCCTTTCGCATAATGATTGCTGCGCACCAAACTATTTTTGCTGATGTCACATCCTTTTGAAAACTTTGCTGTGTGAGCGTGCTTCAGTTTTGATGTGTGTAAATGACCCAATAAAAGGCATTGAAATGTAGTCAACAGAACCGACTGAATTAATCAGCAGTTATTTCCTCACTGACGTTGGAAATCAGTCCGGTAATGAGACCGAGACTTATGCGGATGATAGGCAGAGTGTCTGTCTTTCAGTAGAGTCCGAATGAAATCTTTAAAAGGTTAAAGGGGCTGTCTCACCCCTCCCAGAGTCCGATGTTTTGTTTTGGTTTGAAAGCATGTGACCATACTCTGTGCAGTAAAACCTCAGCAGATTCACTGTTAATGATCCCTTTCTAAACCCATCTCGAACGTTTTCTTCATTCATGTGTCATACATCGCGGCTTTGAACAAAATATACCTGGTATTTTCCTTCCTTTGCGGCCGCCCGAGGTCCATTACCTACAGAGTAACCACCCGAGAACAAAATGGATGGGTCTAAAGGATTTATCATCTAGATACTTTGACAGGATCGCTTCAATTTCACATTATAATTTAAGATCTATGGCCTAGGACGCCAGGGGCATCAAAAACAGTGATTCGCTTCTCGGCGCAGAGGATTCTGGGAATTGTTTCTTTTAACTTTTGAGCAGAAAATGTTAATGTTAAGATGTTACAACTTCATGAAAGGGGGTGCATATTTTACCTCAGGTAAGCCTGTAACATAAAGAGGTTTCCCAGGCCTCCACGTACATCTGCTTTCATTCAGACTTGCGTACAGATGCTCTAACACGAGTGCTAAATTGTGATGAATTGTAAAAATGTTTTACGGAAGTGATCTTTTTAAAACCCGTTTTTAAGCCGAGCTCGCCTTTCAGTGGTTTGCTTTCACTTTGTTTCCCAGGACCTTAGAAAGGCTGGTTTGTTGGTGTTTGCCAACAAGCAGGATGTGAAAGGATGTATGACGGTGACTGAAATCTCACAGAGCCTCCAGCTTACTTCTGTTAAGGACCACCAGTGGCACATCCAGGCTTGCTGTGCTCTCACAGGGGAGGGGTAAGAATGTATTTGCTTTTTCATACTAAGTCCACAGTAAAAAAAGAAAAGCCAGGTTTTTTTTTTTTTTTTTTTTTGGGTAGCTGTCTACTTTTGAATTTGGCACCCAGGTTTGCGGAACATTGACTCTTAAGCCGTGTGTTTGTCATGAATTGACTTTTTTTTTTTTTTTTTTTTTTGAAGATATAATAATATGACAAACACATTACTGTGTTACAAATGTGCATGTTGTTGTCATTTGATCGGAAGCCCCTGCTCGATTTGTGCATTTTTACATGGGTTTTTACATAACATTTTCCTTTAATATCTATACAGAATTTATAAACACTTTTGTACGCGATATGTTTTGCACAGTACATTTAGACTTAGTCTCATTGCTTAGTGTATAAGTTACTTAATGAATAATTTCCTTTAACAGTTTGTCATTCTTACCATATGATACATTTTATATACACATAATTACACACTGAGAATGGGGATGTAGCATTTAAAGTCCTTAATGCTTTTAAAGAAAGACTAGGGGGAAGTCCATTACGTTGCATTGGTTCAATGCCAAGTACACTGACTTGAAAGCTTTTTGAGTTTGTTCATATTAAGCCGTTAATCTGCAAATATGATGACTCGCTCCCTAATGCATTGTAAAGATTGAATGAAAGCTGTTCTGTGTGCAGACTGTGTCAGGGACTGGAGTGGATGATGTCACGACTGCGAGTGAGGTGACTTCTGACTGTAGCGAACGGTGCACACTCTTTCTCCTCCACACGTGGAGGCCAACTGTTGCTCACTGTGAAGGTGGCTTGGAGCTGTCACCTGGACTCGTGTGATTAATTTACTACGGCTCGTGGAGAAATCTTCAACTAACTATTCAAAAGGTTCAAGATGTGCAAAACCACATGAACTCAGTGTTTTTCTGCCCAGTCGCTCTCTGAAGAGTCTAAGAGGAAAGATGTGGACAGAGCGCATGTGTAACTGAGTGAGGCTCTGCATGGAGTGACTTTGCAGTATTGTCTGACTGCCTGACGTAGTATTGCCCAGTGTGTTCAGTCCAGTATTTACCTTGACCTTGAGCCTGTATCTGAACCTTTCAGAGCCCAGGGTATCAAAATAGAGACTAAAAGCACCATGCAAGGGAAGACTTCACTTTATGTAAGGAAAACAATGTTAAATAAAGTGTTTTTACCCATGAAGGCTGCAGCTTTTTTGTCACATGACCCGTTTATTAATGTAAGGCATCAATATTTTTGTAATTTTTTTTTTCCCTTGACAGGATGTTTGGGGAATGATGCTTTTATATGTTGTCCATTTAAAAGTAATCTGCATCAATTGTTCAATTTCTAATAATCAGTTTCATAATTTATAATAGTCTAGAGTGACATGGGCTTTCTTATTTTATTTTACTTCTTTCTTACTGTTTTACTGGTCAATTTTACTTGCAATGTCATGCAGAAGTATTAATTAATTATTATTTAATTACTGTTGTACAAAATGTAGAAAGGTTTAAGGGAGGAGTCCTTAAACCTTTCTACATTTTGTACAACAGTAATTTTCTTTAGGCTCTTTTACCACATTCACATTCTAGGATGATATGAATGGCACTGTTGTAGCTTTGAAAGATGTCCTTTTGAAAAGTTAAACCTCCACCCCAGTCTCAAATATCTTGCAGACTGGAACAGGTTTTCTTCTAGGATTGTCCTATATTTTGTTCCATTCATATTGTTCTTAACTTTGACAAGTTTACCATTTCATGCTGATGCAACATGTTGCTACCAGCACCATGCTTCACTGTGGGGATGGTTTTTAATACATCATTTTAAATCAATTTAATTCCACACAGCTCCCCATTCAACTAATTATGTAATTAATCAATAATCTTAAGTCAGTTTCAGGTTGAAGAACTACCAAATGTTGAAAAGTTCTGGGGGCTGAATACTTCTGGTAAGGCACTGTAACTTGGATGATTAGATGATCTAGAGAGGAATGCTGTACATAGGTACCGTTTCTGTTACTTTGAATATCCTGGTGCTTCAGAGAACCTTCTGGCACTTTTTAATCAGATACATAGCGCATGCTGAGTTCCAACAAACCATCAGCGATCCACTTTTTCAAAATCTGTCCCAAACAAGAAGTAAACAACTTGCCTTTCTTTAAGGGTGCTGGCAAACATGCTCATTTCTTCCCCTCTGTCTGTATTTAGCCCACTTACCTCAGTGTTTTGGCAAGTGATTCTTTTCCACTGTGACAGGCAACGCTGCTTTATGGAGTGCAAGTGCCAAATTATTTGTAATATTTCGGCTTAATCTCCATGACTCATTGTTTACCAATGACGAAGTGATTAGACGTCTTTCTCTTTGTAGCCTGTGATTCACTCATCATGCCATCCTACTGTTGATTCATCGTCTTCGTTGGACGTCCATTTGCCTCGGAGTAGCCATTCTTGAATAAACTCAAGTCGGCACATTTTTATTATTTCTTTTTGACTCACGACCCACATAAATGAGTAGAGAATGATGAACGAGTTGTAGTTTGTTAGAAGCTTGGTGCAATCTGAGCTCATAAAACCTCAATATGAAAACCTGAGCTCCCTGCTGGCTGATGTTGCGGTGATCTGGTACCCTTCCATTCTGATTGCTGATGCTGTAGGAAGTAGGAGAGTTTGAGGACGGACAGAGCTCCCCAGAAGAGGAGCGGAACAGCTGTTGCTATCATTCACCCTCGGTAGCGCTCATCTGCACAGGAGACACGAGGATCCACAGACTCAAGCGGGAGTGTCGGAGGCATCAAGAAGAAATATGTCATGACAACGTCATCTTGGCTGCAGTGAAGTGAAGTAGTAACCTGTTTACCAGCAGAATGTTTGATAATTTATGAAAGATGACCTCCGTCGAGCTTGGTTAAAATGTTTTATTTCATGTTATTTTATTTTTTGGACCCTGCGTTCTGTACTCATGATGATTCTGCAATACGAGACATCACTCATGCATCCTTGGGTAACAAATGTCAACTAAAATAAGACAAGCCAAGCACCTGTACTGTGTTTTTGGCAGAGAAACTATTCAGTCACACCTTACATGAACCCTGCGTTAAGAATGACATAAGACGAACATCTTACATATACTGTAGTAAATGACAATGTCCTCTTATCACTAATGGTCATTGTTAGCTGTCACGATTGATCGCATGAATGATCATGCTCTTTTTTTAAGTGCTCTGTAATTAACATGATCTATGACACATTTCATGACATGCTGCGTATTAAACTTATTCTTTTTGTATTTTAAAATTAAATTACAGAAGCTTACACAAGTACGCTTTACACAAGTTTTCAAATTGTGTATCTTGTATTTTTATCTTTTTACCTTCTTCATTTTTTTAAATGTATGTCCTTACATTTTTTGTTACCTTTGCTGTTTTCTATTTCTTGTTGAATTATGCCACGCCACTTGTAATAATTAAACGATAATAATAATTATGGTAATAATAAAACCATTACTGAAATCATTACAACAACTCAATCTATCTTTTTAAAGTGTTACAACTGTGCTGAGCTAATAACGGTAATGATCTATAGTACATAATTTCTTATGTTTGTTGGAAATAGATTCTGTCATGATGTGTTCATGACCTATTATTTACCATTCATAAGACAGTGTCAGAAGGACTTATGACATTTGTCTAAGCATATTTGTTGATGTCATGTGTTCATGTTATTTAGTGTGTATGTCATTACATGGTATAACGTATATGCTAGCTGGAGCACACAGACAAAATTAGCATGATGTCGTATCTGCAATCATATATTTATAATATAGTTATGCCCCGTCTTATAGTGCAGTGTTTGTCTAAAATCTTACCAAATATTCATTAAGGATCTGAGTTGCTTCACAACTTTCCTAAGCAAATCCTTTGCAGCAAGGTAATTTAGTAATCGACTACAAATAAGGTGACTTGATGTGCTTTGATGGTGCAGAATTTTCTCATTCTACCTTGACAGTTACTTTTGTTCATTGACCAGTGGCCTTGGGAATCTCAACTGCAACGCCTCTGCCGAAAGCGACAATAACACAGACTAAACACCTATTTTTCCTTAATCCCACAGCTCCTTTTGTATAGTTGTGTATCACTGGATTTGCTGAACAGGTGCTCTTTTCCTAAAGGCATCACTACTATATATTTAGCTGTTGAAATCTGAGAATGCTGCTCCCTGATTGGCTGGTTGGAGCACATGATAACTGGAGTGCGATTGTGACTGTGAGCTGTCGCCCAGCGTTTCTCAGGAGGGAAGAGTTGGGGAGGCTCTGGCAGCTTGGGAAACACTATAACTTTAAATTCACTGGTAAGCAAAGAAATTCAACAAAGCAAACAACTATTCAGATTTCCCTCTCCAGCGTGCACGTGGCTTTGCGTGGCCTCCTGTGGATTTTCTACTCTTTTGCTATTGGATGGAAGTGAAGCTGAGGGTCGGTTCTTGACACAGTCTCTTATGAAGCACCGTTCAACCTCCTCTGACCGGGCAACATTACAAGAACTCTTAAACTTGCCAATATTGTGATGCTGGAACTTCTCTCTTTCTCTGTCTCTCTCTGGAATCTATGCATCTACACTTTGGAGCAGCCGAGGCCCCTCACCACTCTGAACGGGAATTGACATAAATTCTCATTTTCTCTTCTCCATTATCTTAGCTTTAATGGAATGGTCATTTTAATGTGAAATTCTGGGACTTTGGTGCTAAAAAAGGCTAGTTAGTATGCAGTCCTATATTTAACCTGCAGCCTCAGAAGGCATTGCAGCTAAACAAAGCCAGCCAATCAGGTCTTGGCATTAACTTTCATGACACATAGCTGGAGCTTCTAGGAGCAGCTGTCGTGAAGCTTCATCCAGGAGCTGTGGCTCTTTTAGGGGTCTTGGGTGTCAAACTTTCTGACCAGCTGAGGCCTGCAAAACCCTTTAAACAGACAACGTTTTGCGCAGTTCAGTGAAAAGTGAGTTCACATCTCTGTCTGTGTTTAGGTTTGCAGGAATACGTTAAGTGGAATATCAGTTTGGGACCCTAGTAGATGGAAAGTGAGTACCTTTCTGATCGTACAGTCACTACTGGAATTGCATTTGTTCAGGTATGTATGAGTTCATAAGAGGAAAATATTCGAGCATGCCTCCATAACACTATCTTCGCTCTTGGGGTTGACAGATTGTTTGAGGCCTATTTTTAGTATGGGTGCATGGTGTGCCCTTCAATAGATACGAAGGCGAGAATATATATTTTGTACAGGTGTTTCCACAATGCTTTACTGATTTAGTTGCGGGGATTTTTGTTGAAGCTTCACTAATGTTTATTTCTGTAGGTCTCATTCCTATTTGCATCTAAAGTAGATTAAAGGAAGTGTTACGCTTGTCTATTTGCTCATGTAGATCCACTAAGAGTGTCTAACGATGGACACCGAAGAATATGAGGAAGAGTATGAGGAAGAAGTGGTGGAAGAGGTAAGATACAAGTTAACCTCTCTTGATGTAGTCAAGTCAACAGTGCGGGTCCATTGGCAGGTCCTATGAATAGAGAACTGAGATACCGCTCCAGTCAGCAGTTCAGTGTGCGCTTACCCCAATATTCATGACTTGAGCTGGCTCTCATTTCAGATCACCTCCTCCCTGTACCACCTGTAGTGCAGCATAAGACCTACATTTCAATCACCCCTCCAAATTAGTCCCAGCTATAGTAATCAGTGATTATTGATCCCCCGGCAGGCAATATCAGAATGCTGGTTATGTATATCGCAATATAATTGCAACACGATATATGATATCATTTCTGTTCTATATTGTTGTTGTTGATGATGTGTTATAAGCATCTTATGAAAAATGCCTGAATGGAAGTAACCATTGTTAGATATGATATTCTCACACTTGCTGTGGAACCTTTATACTAACAGTTCTTACGATTACGTTCTGTTCGACGTTACAAGATCCCCTCTCCAAGCCTCATTTAGGGCTGCAATTTGCTGAAAATGAAAGAAAACCACACAATTACTACTTTAAAAGTTTTAGAAAGATCACCAGATATGTCCATTTGCAATTTTGAGACCTGTCCTCTATCACAGGATAACAACCAGTTATTTTTGGTAAGCATCTCAGTATTCAATTGAATCACTCAGGTTAGCATTATACTTCTTGAAGCTTTCAGGGGCTCTTGCTCAATGACATGCATATTTGTGCTAATTGTAAACTTTTTCGTTTCTTTCTTTCTTTTTTTCAATTCACACATTACAATTCAGCAACTTTTAGTATATTTAGTATAGCAGTCTAGTCTCAGTTAGTTATATAGAATCTTTATTCTTAATCTTTATCATTTAATGTTAATAAAATGCTAAAAACTCTTATAGCTTAATAGCTGATTATACATCTTTATATCCAATATACTTTTTCACCGTTAGTGGAAAAGCAGTGTTCGGCTTTGACATGGGTTATTCTTACAGTAGATACAAATATAGAAGTGTACAACTGCAGTAGACTCTCAGGAAGGCAAAGGAGAAGAGAGGCACTGTAAATCACACTCATCAAGACTCCTAGCCATTAATGTCATGCTGAGAGAGTGCTTTGCTGAGGGTTTTAATGGGAAAAGACACAGACAAGTGGTGAAAAGAGAGAAATCTACAATACATCGAACGGCAGGAAGTCGAGGTGAAGGGACATGAGTTTATCAAAGCCTGTTTATGTCTCTATACAATCTCATATTTCCAGCTCTCATTTTAATCTGATAATGTGTAGCTTTGTAATATTGATGGTGTTCAATTACATGAAAACAGTATTTAGTGTAGCCCTGAGAATATGTAACATTTTGTGATTTAGATCATAAAACTATAAGTGTTTGACGTAGCTAATAGTAGTTTTGGTTCCAGGTCTAAAGAGGCCCAATAGGTATACATGGCATCCAAACTGTATAGGAATTATCTTTGTTATGATTCATTGTCATCTTTTGTATGAGTCCCTTTTTCCATTCTGTCACCATGACAGTAACTTTTGCTGAAAACAATAATAGATATGAGCTCATCTACATGCTTAAGTGTTTGAGCACAGGAGGCTCAGTCAGTCAGAGCAACCAATCTATTACAGGCTGGTGTCAGGCAAAATAACCCAATAATCCTACTAGAACAAATGATGGGAAAAATGATTAGCATTATTACTGTCTCTTAAGAGATGAGTTGTCTGAAATAGCTAAAAGAGCAATAGCAATTTCACTGTAAAAGTTACAGACATACACATATTTTAGCTTGTCTGTGGTTTCTGTGAACAACATTTTAAAAGACAAGAGTTTGTCCTATATTTGTAGTATTATGAGGAGTACACGACTGGCCACACTTCCTCAACCAGCTCACATCAGTCTCGGGTTGAACAGGTAAATGGCCTCATTCCAGGGTCCGCTGCTGAAAGACATACACAGCTTTTGTCATACTGCCTGATCTCGCATGTTATGAGGGTTATTCCACGGTTCACTTCTAAATTACAAATAAATAAATAAAAAAAAAATCCATTAACTCATGAAGAGGCAGTGGATTATTAAACAAACCTCCTTGTTTAACAATTCACAGTATAGTGAGAAGAGTTCACCAACATGTCTACTTTCAGAAATTTTTAGTTTATTGTTTTTACTTTGAAAAATGATTTGTAGTCTGATGAAATAGCCCTCATATTTAGTACTGTAGGCCTTTCAAAGAAGCAATTAGTAGAGTTGTATTAAAGGACATGACTATCTGCTGCCTGTAAAGACTTCTTTGCATGCCATTTGTGTTCTTCATTTTCTAGTTAAGCTATGCATGTGAGCTTGCATAGAGACTGGTGTCACTGCTGTCCAGTGTAGCATTATCCTGCCAGCCCTTTATGCAATTTATGTATGACTTTGGCAAATAACCTCCTAAGCACATATGTGGTATATAGGTCTTTATATATAACACGTTACTGCAAGGAAGATGTGGAAAGGTGGGACTAATTTAGTATTAGTACTTTGTTTTTTGTTCTGGTATTAGTGATTTGTACTTCAGCAGGTAAGTTAATCTAGATGATACCTTACACTTTTCATGATTTCCATGTTTTAGAGAATAAAGAGATTTAATATCATGGTAACTACATAAACACAACATTAGCATTCATATATGCAAGAGAAATGTTGCGTTAATGTTAAAGCTAATATTATGTTGTCTTTTGGTATTCATGTGGTGCTGGTATCTCACATATTTTAAGTCCCAGAAGATCATATCTGGGCATTAATCTATTTCCTGACTGACCCTTCTTGCTTCTATAGGTTGGGCCCCAGGGACTTCCTGTACGTAAGACCAGGAAGAGGGCCAAGGTGGACACTTCCAAATTCATGACCCCATACCTGGCACACAGTCAGAAGATGCTTGACCAGTACAGCCATGTAAGACAATAAAATAAGCAAAGAGCAATCTGCATTATATTTATTTAAGATTGTAATAGTATTAGTAATAATAGCATTATAATAGTAATATTAGAATTGTACATGGGGTGTTCTGTATAAAATATATATTTGCGTATATATATATTTACTATATATATTTATATTTGCTTGCTATTATTATTATTATTATTATTATTATTATTATTATTATTATTATTATTATTATTATATGTAAATTCATGGCTCTTTGCAGAACAAGTACAGGGAGGCATATGAGAAGTGCAAGGGCCAACCCTATAACATTTCAGCAGACACACCTGAGATGATTCGTATCAAGAAGGCTCAGGAGCAGCTCAGTGAGGTGAGGATTATGCTTTAGTATCACTGTCAGCCTTTACATCAGCGCTTATCAGTTTACTTCTGGTTTCCTTGTTGAAAATTATGCACTGTGACTCTCTGTTATTATCGAAACTTTTAAAAAATCCTGTCATTCCAGGTGAAATATCGTATGGAAGGCCTGAAGGCTAAGACCACCAGCATGTATGATGGCGAAGCTCGTGAAATTGCACATGTGAAGAATGTGTCTGATCTTGTCAGCAAAGTAAGCACATCTAACATTGGCCAATCTTACTACTATTACCTCTGTCAGATATGCCTAACTTTTATGTGGCTCCTCAGGTCTTGTACAGACAGAAATGGGATGAGACCAAGGACAGATACTTACTGCCTCCTGATGCACCCGAGCTGGTTTTGGCAGTGAAAAATGCTGCAAATTTGAGCAAGGTAATAATTTGGCCATCCTAGAAAGTCTTGCATATGAATTCCCATGGCCTTAGTTCTTTAATTATTACGACTTGCATTCTTTAACCGGTTATGCCTTTTAAATCAAATGTTTATCTCTATCAGAAACTATACACAGAAAATTGGGATGAGGAGAAGACCATGTACTACCCATACAGTGACAGTCCAGAGCTCCGTCGAGTGGCCAAGGCCCAGGAAGTCCTCAGTGATGTAGGTTTTAATGCAATGCTTAAGCAATGCTGAACATTATTTGTTCTGTGAAACCTAACTGGATGTCCTGTTGATATAAATAATGGTTTTTTTTTTTTTTTGTCCTAAGAATCTGCAAACTTTTTACACAAATGAGTTATTTCATCCCCAAATGTACACATGACATTTCGCAATAACAAATTACATATTGTCCACATTTGTGAAAGTCTTCTGTATTATTTTTGGGACGTTCTTAGAACTGAACTGTGATTGCACAATTATGTTAATATATTAGATTTATATGTTAATAATTTTTGTCATAGATTAAGTATAAGAAAGGTCATGATGAGCGCAAAGCAAAGTACACATCCTTGGCTGATCCCCCAGAAGTGGAACTTGCCAAGAAAAACTTTGCCAATCGAAGTAATGTAAGTAGAAATCATAAATCAGGTCAGTCATGTTAAAAAGCATAGTGTTATTGAACACTGGTTAACAAAATCAAGAACAGCTTTTAAAGCACTACCTGATGGGGAGTGTTAATAATCAGTGTCTATTTTTAGCCATATCATATCTATAATGAGCTGTATCGCAAAGCTTCGGAGAGGGAGAGACTGAACAGAGCTGTGACACAGGAATGAGAGTGTGTCTCAGAGACAGACAAGATTAACCGTATGACCATGATATTACTAAATGGCATTATTTCAGATTCAAAGAACTCATCTTCACACAAACCCCTAAAGAATAGTACAGACTTTTTTTTTTAATAATTGTTGTTCAGTTATGATTAACTGAATGTTATTGTGATTTGTAGCTTGTATATCATGATGACTATAACAAGAATGTCAAAGGCCAGTGGTGCGAAACCCCTTACTTTGACGTTGCAGTTGGCAAGATGGTCATGAATAACCTAAGTGAAGTAAGTAATAGTATATCACTCTAAACTTATTTTCTATCTTCATTAAACACATTAAGCCCTACAAATTATTCATAGTACTATGAAGTTACTCACAATGCTAAATAATCTCTATTATACATTTATTTCCCTCTCAGAAAAAATATACTGCTGCTTACGAAGATATGAAAGACCAAATTTATTTCATGCAAACTGAAACACCAACATATGCTTCAAACAAAAAGGCTGGTGAATCTGCAAGCTCGGTGAGCTTAAACAAATTTCTCTTTTCGTGCGCACTTGGAAAGAGAAAAGTAAAAGTGAAATAATGATACAGTACTTTCAACAATATCAGAAAATCTTTTCTCATTGTATAGTCACTGACCTTTTACTCATAACAGTAACTCAGACTGTAAATGTGAATGTGAGTCATGCAGATATTTAGGTACCATCGTTTTATCCTTCAATGACCTTGGAAACCATGACAGTATTGCAGAACAAGCTGGATTACATGTACAAGTTTAAATGATACTGTTAGTGGATATGTGTCAGTGCGAGTGTTGTTTAAACCATGCCTGAATTTAACCAGTGACACAAAAGCTATTCATAAGTTGGCACGATGTAGTTGTGATATTGAAAGAGGTAGAATGCAAATACAAATATTGAAGTAGAAAACAGACATGCATCCTTATAAACAACCACAAAGCTCACAAATAGAACGGATTGTGTATTGATTTATGCATATTTTCCCTTCCGTCTTAGATCAAATACAAGAAAGACTATGAAAAGACAAAATCAGAATCTGATTACAACGTTCTCCCAGCTACAGAAAACCCCCTCCTCAGACAACTGAGATACGCTGGCACCATCTTGAGTGATGTACATATTATTATGTGTTGGATTTGTTTGCTTTTGTAATGAATGTATTTGATCACATTAGAAAAATATGCATTTTGGAGTTTTTGTATCTATGGTATTGTTCTGTAGTAGCCTATTCGATATGATTTAAGCTTAGTCACGCAGCAGAACATTTGTCCACTAGGTGGAGCTAATTTTTGATTGAGACTCTTTCTTATCATTGAATGAAATATCAACATCAGATGCTGCAGATGATCATATTTAATGTAAAAATGCTTAAACAAGGCAGTGAGCTCAATGGCTAGAAACCGTTGCTTGAATTTCAGTAATGTTTAAAGTCATTCACAAGTGTAAACCGTTACGCAGTAAGGCTGCTTTCAGATACTTACATGGTGTGTGTATATTAGTCATTTCCCCCTCTTTGTCTCTCCCTCTTTTTAGAACGTGTATAAAGCAAGCTATGAAAAAACAAGAGGGTTCAGCATTAATTACTGTGACACTCCCAAGTTCAAGATGGACAATGTGCTCAAGAAGTTTAGTGACGTGAGTCTTATTTGCTTTTTTACTCATTGTTGTTCAAAGGCATACAGTATAGACTTAACGATAGAAACAATCATGTTTTTGATTTATTCCTTAGATGCACTATAAGGACAAGTATGACAATGAGATAAAGGGCCACTATATTGGGAGTTATGAAGATGTAAACATGCTTCGCTGCCAGAAGGTGGAAGAGTTAAAGAGTGATGTAAGTAACTTGTATGTAACTGAACAATATTTCACATTGTGGATTTCTTTGAGCAGTTTTACTCAGTTGCATTTAACTCAATATTCTCTGTTTGTTTGCTTTTAGAGAACTTATAAATCCGATTATGAGGATATGAAGACAAGATGCTTCTTCCCTCAAACTATCACGCCTGAATACGAAGTTATTAAAAAAGTGGGACAATGTAAAGATGTGAGTTTGTCAGCTATGAGACATGTTGACCAAATGGATTACATTCATGAACTTGTACATTCAGTCCTTTTTTGCATTATATTGTGTAATTGTCTTTGTATGTTTCATTTCTTTTTCACAGAAAATGTATCGACAACATCCAGACAAAGTAAAGTTTACACAAGTAACAGACTCACCTGTCCAAGTACAAGCAGCCATCAGTGCCAAACAGCTGAGTGATGTACGTCTCTCTATTTCTTAGAATTCCTAGCTCAGTTTAAATTAGCTCAGGCCAGTAAAATTACAACAAAGCCCACAAACTGAGTGGCATCAATGGCATTACCATGTGAGCCCCACATCCCCAAATACTTAGGCCACACTTATTTATCATCAGAGCCCAGCTGCTGTTCTGTAGATAACGTGAATGTTCTCAGATATTTTAAGACTTTGCATACCAAAATCTCAAAATAACTTTTCTGACCACAGGGGTCAAATGAAAGATGGCGTTCAGTATTAGATATTTTCTAAAACAGCATTGCCATCTACTGGACTTTTTATGACTTCTCAATTTTGCAGTACATAGATAACGTTATCATAAAAAAGAATTTTAAATTGTTAATATTGGAATAATACGAATGCGGATTTTGATAATGTGGAACCAATTTATTGCAAAGCATATTTATTTGAATTAGTAGTTAGAAAACAAGCACTGTGATATAAATTCGTTATTTGTGATATAGTGAAACTTAGTAAATCCTTAGTATAGTGTGGCACTGACCTGTATCTTTAGTATGTGCAGTTGTTGATTATAGTTCTATTTGCTTCTCAGCTGAACTACAAGGCGCAATATGAACAAGAGAAGTTTAAGTGTTACCTCCCTCCTGATTACCCCTTCTTCATTCAGTCTAGAGTCAACGCATATAACCTAAGTGATGTAAGTATTATCCATTATAACACCACATTATTATTTATTTTAGATATGAAAGTTGGTGAGTGATTTTTTATATTTTAATATGAAACAATTCTGTGGTTTTAGACTTGTTACAAGTTTGAATGGGAAAAGACAAAAGCAAAAAAATTTGAGGTGAAGGGTGATGCTATCCCCATCCTCGCAGCCCGTGCCCACACCAACATTGTCAGTGATGTAAGTGAACAAAGCTCTGTTGTACACAGACACAAAGTCAGCATTTAATTTAACATTACAATACTATTTTGATTGGATCTGAGATTAACGTAATCTGTTGGCTTTTTGGTTAGGTGAAATACAAGAAGGAATATGAAAAGAACAAAGGACAAATGGTTGGTGCCCTTAGCATTAACGATGATCCAAAGATCATGCACTCAGTTCATGTTGCTAAGATCCAAAGTGAGGTAATTATTACATATTTACGTAACTGCTAACTCATTCTGAAATATGATTTGCTTTTATTAAAGTTTAATATCTTGATATAATTATTCATACAAGTAAAATATCTCTTGCACAGCGCGAATATAAAAAGGATTACGAGAAGATGAAGACAAAGTATCACACCCCACTGGACATGATGCTTGTTTCACTAGCAAAGAAGTCTCAGGCTATTGCCAGTATGAGTGGCTACAAAAATATCATCAATCGCTACTTTCTGCCATATGACAGTTTGGCACTGGACCTGGCAAAGAAAGCCAATGTCCTCCAGAGTGATGTAAGCATCCACACTGTAGCCTGACACAGTAAAGTTATATTCAGACATATGCATAAGAAAGCTGTTTAGTTGTCAAGTCTAATGGTGTACTTTGTTGGCTTTATGATTTTGATGATCTCCCCCCCCCCCCACTTCCCATTACAGAATGAATACAAGTCAGAATACAACAACTACACTAAAGGAACTCCTTGGATACCTTACGGATCACTGGATGTCGAGAAGGCAAAGAAAGCAGGACAGATCCTGAGTGAGGTATAATCGTCAAGTCACTGATTATTTCAGATATTAGAAACTCATTAAGACACAATCTCACAAATCACATGGCTAATGGCTGTGAACAGGTGTTTTCAAACATAAGGGTGTGCTTTGTGGCTGGGATCTCAAAGGATTCACAAAAAAAGTCACAAAAGTGGGAGATTTTTTTTATTTTCCCCACTCAGATATGAAGTTTCCAGGACAAAAATCACAGTGCTGGCATATCTACTTCTAAGTATTTTCCTCTAGATTTCCAGTGACAGGGATTTTTTTCCCTTGACTTTTTCCCCCAATTAGTCACGGCCAATTACTGCTCACTAGACACCTCTCTCCTATCACACAACAGCTACCAATCAGGGAGGGTGAAGGCTATCTTGTGTTTCCTCTGAGGCATTTGAAGCCACCCAACAGCGTCTTTTAGAACTGCTGCTCATGCAACATTAGGGGGTGTTATACGGCCACCTCACAAAAGCCCATGATTGGCTATTGTTGCTGTGATTGACAGCAGAGAGAATATGCCACCCGTCCTTCCCTGAGAGCACAGGTCAATTTTGCTCCCCTGGGCTTCTGGCCACGGATGGCTGTGGCATCATCAGGATTTGAACTAGCAATCTCCCAGTGTTAGGCTGAACGCTTTTCTGTTGCAACATGTGGGAGCAGTAGGGTTCATTTTTAATAATAAATAACAATTTGGTTTATATCAAAATGTGGTTTTATCTGGTCTAAATCTAAATACAAGTATGAGGACTAAACAGAAACAGATACACATAGGGCCATTGCATTACATCCCAACATGTACATTGTGCTGTTTTGACAATTTCATACATACTGTATGCTTAACAATATTGTTGTAAGATTAGGATTTTACATTGTACTGGACAAGACATAACCTGATCACTGGAAAATATTTTTTAGTGTTTTGCTTTCCCTATCTCACTGACTGTTTTACTCACTTGTTATTTTGCTATTGCCTCAACCCAGAAAAAGTACAGGCAGCACCCAGGTACAGTGCCATTTACTGCTATTGATGACCACCCCACCATGCTGCAATCTAAGCTCAATCAGCAGCTCAGGAGTGATGTAAGTACATGGTCTCAGGATATGACCCAGAGCGTTCGTTCTGCCTTGTGCTCCACACTGTACATTTTCAGACTATAGCACCTCAGATTACTACATAATGTACAGTAATTGTTTTCTTTATGCTATTGTAAATTGAGCAAGAATGCTTTGTGCACTGCATCTGATTTGTATTCCACTTTATAGCTTCATTACAAGAAAGGGCTTCAGGAAATCCATCAGAAATACTCACTGCCTCCTGATGTTCCAGAGTTCATCCAGTCCAGGTGTAACGCCTACAATATCAGCAAGGTATGTAAATATTTCTAATAAGGAATCCATGTGGTTATGACAGTGTTGTTAATGAAGCTTTCCATATTGTTCTCAATTTACAGAAATATTACAAGCTTGGCTTCGAGGATCTTATTTCAAAGGGTTATGACTTGAAGGCTGATGCTATCCCTGTTCGTGCAGCTAAGGCCGCAAGACATGCAGCCAGTGATGTACGTGCTTCTCTTTCATTACCACATAACACGGAACTTGCACGGCATGGAATAGGGAAGCAATCAGTAAAACACAGATTTCTTATGCCTTTAGGTCCAGTACAAGAAAGATTACATTAAGAGCAGGGGCCACCATGTCGGCCTTCGTAATCTTCAGGATGACCCACTGCTGGTGCACTACATGCAAGTGGCTAAGATGCAAAGCGAAAGGAACTACAAGAAAGACTATCACAAGGCCAAACTAAAGTATCATTCCCCTGTGGACATGTGGAGTGTTGCCCAGGCTAAACATTCATCTGCAGTTCAGACATATACAGGCTACAAACAGCCCATCCATCACTACACACTTCTATCTGATGCCGTACAACTGGAGCTGGCTCGCAACATGAACAACCTCTCTAGTGATGTAAGACAATTCTCCTTACATGAACTGAATAAAAGCATTTGAATGTTGACATTAGGCCAAATGTGTCTAAATAATGTAATTAAGGGCACAGGGCATGTACGCTTACAGTAACTCACAATTTCTGTCAAATTACTCTTTATTAGAATAACTATAAAGCAGACTATGAAGCCTCTGTGAAAGGTATTGGCTGGATCCCAATTGGCTCATTGGATGTAGAGAAAGCTAAGGTTGCAGGCAATGCTCTCAATGAAAAGAAGTACAGGCAGCATCCAGACACCATCAAGTTCACCAGCGTCACCGACAGTCCTGTTATGGAGCAGGCGAAGCTGAATGCGCACCAGCTAAGTGATGTATGTAACAACGAATATGTCATTATGACTATAGAAAGTTGAAGAATATTTGAAACAAAAAAGTTCATTTATGTCATGTGGTTTACTTGTTTTGCAGAGGCTGTACAAAGCCAGTGGAGAAAAGTTCATGCACACATACCATCTCCCACCTGACACACCTGAGTTTCTGCAAGCTAAATACAATGCTGTCAATATCAGCAATGTGAGAAGACACACCAGTAACAATTACAAATGTTAAATATTATATAGATATAGTAGTTAACTGATTTTATGTTTTGCAGACATACTACACATATGCACACAAGCAAGATATTCTGAAAGGACACCACATGAAGCAAGATGCTATTCCAGTTGTTGCTGCCAAAGCATCTAGAGATATCGCCAGTGATGTTAGTAACCGCATTTTTAATTTAATAAGTATGTTTATAATATGGTATAGAATTGTAACATTAACATTTATATGTTGTTCTTTTTACAGTTCAAGTATAAGCTTGCATACCAGAAGGCCAGAGGTCACCACGTTGGCTTCCGTAGTCTTCAGGATGACCCACTACTGGTGCACTACATGCAAGTGGCTAAAATGCAGAGTGACAGGAACTACAAGAAGGACTATCACAAGGCTAAGCTGAAGTATCATTCCCCTGTGGATATGTGGAGTGTTACCCAGGCTAAACACTCATCTGCAGTTCAGACATATACAGGCTACAAACAGCCCATCCATCACTACACAGTTCTACCTGATGCCATGCATATTGACCTTGCTCGCAATATGATGGAAATACAGAGTGATGTAAGTCTAACTTAAGCATCATTTCTCCTAATTTACTAACACAAATAATTCTAAGAGCTTGTTTAATTTGTTTTGGTCTTATCTTGATAGAATATCTACAAGTCAGAGTACAACAACATCTACAAGGGATCGGGATGGGTTCCGATCGGTTCTCTTGACGTGGAGAAAGCTAAAAAAGCCAAAGCTGCTCTGGATGAAAAGAATTACAGAGTTCACCCAAGCACTTTGAAGTTCAACAGCCTGACAGACCAAATGAACATGGTTTTAGCCATCAGTAATACCAAGCAGATGCATCCTGTATGTGTTGTATTACTTATACACTACTATAATAAAATATACCCATAATAAACATAATAGACCCAATTTTCCTCACCATTTGGATTATTTATGTTCTCTGCCGTTATAGTTTGCTTATAAGGCTTCCGGAGAGAAGCACATGCACACCTACCACCTTCCAGCTGACAGCCCACAGTTTCTTCAGGCCAAGTTTAATGCCCAGACTATTAGCCAGGTAAATCATGTGTTGAAAGAGGGTTTTACACTAGACACGTGTAACTGAGATTTTGCATGCATTTTGGAAATATAACATACTTGCTGTTGAAAACTGGTTATTTTAGACTTGAATCGATATGAAAAATAAAATGTGTATTATACTACTGCTTGAGTACATTGACATAACATTCTTTTATTTTTTTATTTATTTATTTATTTATTTATTTTTTAAGTCAAACTACAAATCTCAGTGGCTTGTAGACATTGCCAAAGGATATGACATGAAGGCTGATGCTATTCCTATAGTTGCTGCTAAACAAGGCAGGCATATTGCGAGCAATGTAAGTAAATACAAATCTGTCTGTCTTCAGATTATTTTGAAGACATTGTCCAACACCTGTCCATTAATTTATGAGGTAATTGTATTCACAGTTCCAGTACAAGAAAGACTATGAAAAGTCACGAGGTCACCACGTTGGCTTCCGTAGTCTTCAAGACGACCCGCTTTTGGTGCACTACATGCAAGTGGCTAAAATACAGAGTGACAGGAACTACAAGAAGGACTATCAAAAGGCTAAACTGAAGTTCCATTCTCCTGTGGATATGCTGAGTGTTGTACAGGCTAAGCATGCATCTGCAGTTCAGACATACGCAGGCTACAAAAAGCCCATTCATCACTACACACTTCTACCTGACGCCATGCAAATTGAGCTGGCTCGCTCTATGAACACCATTTCCAGTGATGTGAGTCAAATTTATTTCCTTCACAAAGCTTTTGTAAACACTATCATTTTAACAATGTGTATAAAATAACAGTATACCTGACCCAGCAACCATCATCGTGAAACAAGAGCAACTATGATGGCAAAACATCAAAAGTCAAATTTCTTTTGTTACAACTACCTTATTATCAAGTATAAATCTTGTTTTTAGTTTGCTATTTTCATCATTCTTTCTTTAACAGATTGACTACAAGAATGATTACAACAGCTCTATGAAAGGTTTGGGATGGGTTCCTATTGGCTCCTTAGCAGTTGAGGCTGCAAAAGTTGGTGGACAAATACAGAGTGAGAAGAAGTACCGTACTCATCCCTCCAAATACACCTTCCACAAACACATGGATTCCATGGACCTGGCTTTAGCTGCTGCCAACAACCAAGTTATGAACAAGGCAAGTTTGCATTTTGTCGCTTCACTTTCTTATTGTAACACATGTAGCACATTACATTTGGATTAGCGCTGCACTGTCTTGTCTCACGATGTTGCACTGTCTCGTGACAGTGTTTTTATCTTGTCTTGTTATGTCTGCACTGTTTGCAGTCTTTGCACATTTGCACACTTTGTACTTTATGTTGTTTTTGCCATGTTTGCACATGTTTGCACACATGCACTTTATGTTGTCTTCTGTTGCACACGTGCGCCTTTTGTACTTCTGTGTTGTCTTATATGTAGCCCCTTGGTCCTGGAGAAACGTTGTCTCGTTTCATTATGCACTGTACCACAGATATATGGTTGAAATGACAATAAAAGCCACTTGAACTTGTAAGATTTGAGCCTTTATTAACGTCTGGTAACCATTTTCCCCCCATCTGTTTTAATGCAGCAAGCGTATACTGCTGCATGGGATAAAGATAAACTCAAAGTCCATGTAATGCCTGACAGCCCTGAATTTGTTCTTGCCAAGGCCAATGCCATCAATGTGAGCCAGGTAAGGTAAAAAATATGTACTTGTTTCTTTGAAATCCCTGAAGTATAGCTACTGATTATTTTGCTAGAGTGGCACATGCTCATTTTGTTAACGGCATTTTTTTACATCCTAATCTGTGTACTTTTTTTTTTTTTTAGAAACTCTACAAAGCTGGCCTTGAGGAAATGACTAAGAAGGGTTATGATCTCAAAGCAGATGCTATTTCAATCGTGGCTGCCAAAGCTGGCAGGAACATAGCCAGCAATGTATGTTCATCATCTCTTCTCCTGGTTTAAGATACAATAATATGTTTTAAATTTGTTCATGTGTACATCTTTGTTATTAATAGAGCTATCATTCTATTACAGTACAAGTACAAACTAGCATACGAGAAAGCCAGAGGCCACCATGTTGGCTTCCGTAGCCTTCAAGATGACCCGCTGCTGGTGCACTACATGCAAGTGGCTAAAATTCAAAGTGACAGGAACTACAAGAAGGACTATCACAAGGCTAAGCTGAAGTACCATTCCCCTGTGGACATGTTGAGTGTTGTGCAAGCCAAACAGGCTTCTAAGGCTCAAACATTCACAGGCTACAAGCAGCATTTCCATCACTACACGCTGCTTCCTGATGCCATGCACGTGGAGTTAGCTCGCTCCATGAATTCCATTTCCAGTAATGTAAGTCAAATCCTTTTTCCATTGTCTGTGCTGAAGTATGAATTTATGTTAGCAATTATTGTTCATGTCTTAAACAATATTTCTGCTAATATTTTCAGGTTGAGTACAAGAATGATTACAACACATATATGAAAGGTCTTGGATGGGTGCCAATTGGCTCACTGGGAGTGGAGAATGCAAAAGTCGGAGGACAGATACTTAGTGAAAAGAAGTACCGAACTCACCCATCTAAATACAACTTCCAAAAGGACATGGATTCTATGGACCTGGTGTTAGCTGCCACCAACAACCAGATCATGAACAAGGTGGCTTATCTCCTGAACAAAATATCTTTTAGTACTTTTATTAACGTAGTGGTTTCTCTGGGTGGTAATTGACTATAATAAATGTTTTTAATTGCAGCAAGCATATACAGCTGCTTGGGATAAGGACAAGATTAAGGTCCACATCATGCCTGACAGCCCAGAGATTCTTCTGGCAAGGGCCAATGCAATAACTATTAGTCAGGTACGTGTAAATCATATGTTGCAGTGCTGGTTCTCAATCTCAGTCCTAGGTACTTAATTGTGTTGAGCATTCAAATCTTTCTGTACATGACATTTAATTTCAGAAAGCCTACAAAGCTGGAATGGAAGCTGCAAAGAAGAAGGGTTATGACCTCCGAGTGGATGCTATACCTTTGGTTGCAGCCAAAGCTTCAACACGCATTGCCAGTGATGTGAGTATCAACTTAAAATGATCATTATCATTAATCATAATGATCATTTTCTGATTAAATTTTCACAGCTAGTGTCTGTCTTTGCCTGAACTAATTTGATATTTTATTTTTAACAGTACAAGTATAAACTGGACTATCAGAAGGCCAGGGGCCACCATGTTGGCTTCCGTAGTCTTCAGGACGACCCACTGTTGGTGCACTACATGGAAGTGGCAAAAATACAGAGTGAGAAAAACTACAAGAAGGACTATAACAAGGCTAAGCTGAAGTTTCACTCTCCAGTGGATATGTGGAGTGTTGTACAGGCTAAGCAGGCATCTGCTGTGCAAACCTATGTCGGATACAAACAGCTCTTTGCTCGCTACACAGTCATGCCCGATGCAATGAACTTGGAGTTGGCTCGCAACATGCAGACGATTGCTAGTGATGTGAGTGTAGATTGACATGCTACTCTAGCTGATTTCATAAATAAAAAATGCAGTCTTTGATATTAAATTCGCATTCCATAAGATTTTATGCAATTAAGATTAATCTATGAAACATTGCCAATAATACTAATTCCCCATTAGCATTATATTGTGTATTTTAGTAGCAAAATGAAATTTACAATACTCTTTATCTATATAAATCATGTTTTGTCTATTCACAGAATGTCTATAAGAGTGAATATAACTCTTACGTGAAAGGAATGGGATGGATTCCCATTGGCTCATTGGACGTGGAGAAAGCCAAAACTGCTAGTCGGATAGGCAGTGAAAAACTCTATCGTACACACCCCAGCAAATACAATTTCACCAAAGATATGTTCTCCATGGACCTGACTCTAGCTGCAACCAACAATCAGATTATGAACAAGGTGATTTATATCACTTTCTATGTTATTGTTTTTATTATTTCATTAATTACTTGATTGTTAGGGTATGTCATAAAATAAACGGGATTGATAAATAACTAATAATGAAAATATAATACAAAAATATGTGCTCATTTTATTGAATACTTACAAACACGTCTTTCACAGAAAAGCTATATTGACGCCTGGGAAAAGGACAAAACATCAATCCATATTATGCCAGATGCAATGGATGTCACTCTTGCACGTCAGAATAAAGCCAACTACAGTGAGGTTAGTAATCCATAAAGCAAAACCTTCACACAGCGTATCTATGATGCATACTTATTACTAATTTCTTATCTTCCATTTTTTAGAAACTGTACAAACTTGCCAATGAACTGGCAAAGAAGAAGGGCTATGACATGCGCAATGATGCTATTTCAATTCTAGCAGCCAAGGCATCCACAGCTATTGCTAGTGACGTATGTTTTTCTTAAATTTGGACATAATAAATATTTTCCAGGTGTGACTGGATTAATTACAGTGTGTGCAAAAATGAACACCTTTTATTTTTGAACAGTACAAGTACAAAACTGGGTATCGTAAGCAAGTTGGTCACCACATTGGAGCCCGGAGCATCCAGGATGACCCACTGCTCGTGCTGGCTTTGAACTCGGCTAAGATTGCTAGCGATGCCCTGTACAAGAAGGACTTCAACAAGTCTAAGACCAAGTTTCACCTCCCAGTGGACATGCTGGCATTTGAACTGGCCAAGAAGAATCAGATCCAGGTCAATGATGCCAACTACAGGAC
>JAQQZR010000035.1:13440179-13454697 GCA_030068235.1 Notoglanidium macrostoma | reverse complement strand
CCAAGCAACTTCAGGTTCACGAGTACAACTGAAGACATGCCACTGATTTTGGCCAAAGCCAATAATGATATTATGAATAAGGTTGTGTATCAAGAAGCAATCCTGCAATCTTTGTTCTTCTTTTAATTGCATATCCCTGTTGTAGTTTAGCTTATGACGTAAATAAATATTTGTATTTTCACACCATAGAGAAATTACATTGCAGCTTGGGAGAGTGATAAGACCAAGGTTCACATCATGCCAGATACAATGGAGGTGCTCCTTGCAAAACAGAATAAATATAACTACAGCCTGGTAAGATTCAAAGAGAGACGCTTGAAAAGGATTACTAATGCTATAGTGTTCTCCTTGCTACCTTCTAATTTTCTATTTGCTTATCTAGAAACAATACAAACTTGCCAATGAAGAGGCTAAGAAGAAGGGCTACGATATGCGAAATGATGCAATTCCGATCAAAGCCGCTAAGGCATCCAGAGATATCATCAGTGATGTGAGTTGTCTCTTTAATAAACACTTCATTGCACATTATACATTGATGAACATTATGCGCTTGATGTTATCAGTAATGTCCTGATTATCTTTCCCGTGCAGTACAAGTACAAAACTGGATATCGTAAGCAAGTTGGTCACCACATTGGAGCCCTGAGCATCCAGGATGACCCACTGCTCGTGCTGGCTTTGAACTCAGCTAAGATTGCTAGTGATTTTCTGTACAAGAAGGACTTCAACAAATCTAAGACTAAATTCCACCTCCCAGTGGACATGCTGGCATTTGAACTGGCCAAGAAGAATCAGATCCAGGTCAATGATGCCAACTACAGGACCTACCTGCACAACTGGACCTGCCTGCCAGACTCCAATGATGTTGTCCAGGCCAGACAGACCTATGACCTCCAGAGTGATGTGAGTGTATTATTTGGGAAGTCACTCTTCAAATAGGATTTGTGTCAAAATTTTAAAACTTTTTTTTTCATTTAAAACAATTTAAAAGAGCAGTACCATCATGTAGCATTATAGACGCATTTGGTGTTGTATAATTTCACTAATTAATATAAATTTGTTTTATTCCTGATGCTTAGTGTGTGTACAAGTCTGACCTAAAATGGCTAAAAGGCATTGGTTGGATCCCTATTGGGTCACTTGAGGTCGAGAAAGTGAAGAAAGCTGGAAATGCTTTAAGTGAAAGAAAGTATCGTCAGCACCCAAGCAACTTCAAGTTTACAAGCACAACTGAAGACATGCCAATAGTTTTGGCCAAAGCCAACGCTTCTATTGGCAATAAGGTTTAGTGATAATTTAAGCTAAAACCAGATATTTTTCCTCAAATCATACATCTTAAATCTCTTACAAACTTGACAAATCTAACAGTATTTTAATTGTTTACTTTAGAAGCTTTACACCGAGGCCTGGGAAAAGGAAAAGACCAAAATTCATGTTATGCCTGATGCCATGGATGTTTTGCTGGCAAAACAAAACAACTTAAATTACAGTGAGGTAAGACTTTTTCTCTTGTAATATCCTTGTTATTAAGGGAAAGTATATTGTGCTTACTGTTCTCTGTTTACTTGCAATTTAACGCCCAAATGCAGTTAATATTACAATAATAATTTCAATTTTCCCACTAACAGAAAAGGTACAAACTTGCCAATGAAGAATCCAAGAAGGAGGGTTATGATCTGCGTAGTGATGCTATTGCTATCAAAGCCGCCAAAGCATCAAGAGACATAATCAGTGATGTATGCCCTTTCCGCTTACAGTTTTTTGTGCAGAAGTGTAACTGTTTGATATTGCTTAAAATGACACTTTCAAAATGCAAATTCTCTCTTCTATTCCTGGCTTTGTTTATGGCAGTACAAGTACAAAACCGGATATCGTAAGCAAGTCGGCCACCATATTGGAGCTCGCTGTGTCGAGGATGACCCTCTGATCATATTGGCCATAAACTCTGCTAAGATAGCTAGTGATGTCCTATACAAGAAAGACTTTAACAAGTCCAAGACTAAATTCCACCTCCCAGTGGACATGTTGTCTCTTGAGCTTGCCAAGAAATGCCAGATCCAGGTCAATGACTTTAATTACAGGACTTACCTGCACAACTGGACCTGCCTGCCAGACTCCAATGATGTCGTTCAGGCCAGGAAAGTCTATGATCTGCGCAGTGATGTAAGTATGTTGTGAAAAAATGGTACCCTCAATTATGTCTGTTTCAAAGTCTTTTTTTCATTAAGTTGATTGTAGCATTAGCCCAGGGTGTACCCGGCCTCTCGCCCAAAATCAGCTGAGATTGGCTCCAGCTTCCCCTGCGAACCTGAAGGATAAGCAGTATAGATAATGGATGGATGGATAGATGTAGCATTACAGCTGACCTTCTCTTTCTTCAGGCTGTGTACAAAGCTGACCTTGAGGACCTGAAAGGTATTGGATGGGTTCCCATTGGTTCACTGGATGTTGTGAAAGCTAAGAAAGCAGGAGAGATTCTCAGTGAGCACCTCTACAGGCAGAAACCAGAAACCCTAAATTATAAACAAGACATGCAATCCATGCCCATGGTTTTGGCAAAGACAAATGCTGACCTTATGAACCAGGTGAATAAAATGGCTTTTGGTTTTTGCCCATTTAATTGAAAACACAGAAAAAAGATAACATTAGCATCAGGTTAAACTTTTAGGAAATAATCTGATAAAATTGCTATAAGAGATATTACTTTTGAGTTTATTTAAAATTTAGAATAGAAGATGAAATGATTAAAAGAATTTTAATGAGTGAATGGCATTTTTCTTTAGTATGTTTCATTTTTATTTTAAAAAATTGGTCCTCATAAAGTTATTAAACTAGTAATGATGAATTTTCTTTCTTGTTTTATTTCAGCGTCAATACATTGCAGCCTGGGAAGCTGATAAGGTCAAGATCCATGTTAACCCAGATACCCCAGAAATTCTGCTTTCAAAGGCCAATGCTATTATCAACAGCAGGGTAGGTAGCACTTGGTCATAATTGCCTTGAATTTCATCATAGTATATTCTCTTAATTTACATAACTGTTTGTAGTTCATACATTGCCATGTGTTCAATTTTAATAATATTTACCAGCTTATTTTTTGAAACAAAAAAAGAAACTTTACAGGCAAGGAGTTGAGGACACCTTCAGGAAAGGCTATGACCTTAAATCTGATGCAGTCGCCATCAAAGCTGCCAAAGCATCCAGAGACATCATTAGTGATGTGAGTTTGTCAGTTCTGTTTATGCTATTTATAATGTATATTTATAACATTTCTAATCTAAGAAATAATTGTAATATTTCTATTAAATGTACATTTCAAAGTTACAATTGTGAGCATGTTAAAAGGTAAATGTGAATCTTAATTCTTCCATTTGTGTTTAGTACAAATACAAAACCGGGTATCGTAAGCAAGTCGGCCACCATATTGGAGCTCGCTGTGTCCAGGATGACCCATTGATCATGCTGGCCATAAACTCTGCTAAGATTGCTAGTGATGCCTTGTACAAGAAAGACTTCAACAAGTCCAAGACTAAATTCCACCTCCCAGTGGACATGTTGTCTCTTGAGCTTGCCAAGAAATGCCAGATCCAGGTCAATGACTTTAATTACAGAACCTACCTGCACAACTGGACCTGTCTGCCAGACTCCAATGATGTTGTCCAGGCCAGGAAAGTGTACGATCTGCGCAGTGATGTGAGTTGTTTTTGGAATGGTGCAGAAACTGTTTGTCCTTAAAGCAAAATCATTATTGTCAATATTTACCATGTTTCCATGTTTTTTGCATGTTAAATCAGGCTGTTTACAAAGCTGATATGGAATGGATTAAAGGCACCGGCTGGGTTCCTATAGGGTCTCTTGATGTAGAAAAGGCTAAAAAGGCTGGCAATATCCTGAGTGAGAGGAAATACCGTCAGCATCCAAGCAACTTCAAGTTTACTAGCACAACAGACTCTATACCAATGGCTCTTGCACAAGCCAATGCTACCGTCATGAATCAGGTATGTTTTTTCCTAATTTTGTTTGAGAGAAAAGTAATATGCTCTTAAATTTACATCCAAATACATGTATAATTACTTACTAATGTGTAACTATATCATGAATCATATCTGTTTAATGACCTTTTTTTCTTTGCAGAGAGCTTATGTTGAAGCCTGGAATAAAGACAAGCTCAGCATACACATCATGCCAGACACGCCAGAGATCATTCTTAGCAGGCAGAACAAACTGAATAACAGTGCTGTAAGTACAGTTTCTTTGATGAAGATATGAATTTGATGGAAATATCAATATCATTTATTATAAATATGTTGATTGATTAATGTTAGTTTATCAATAATGTATTTGATCTTTTTCCAGAAATTCTATCGTCAAGATTATGTTGACAGTTTGTTGAAAGGCTATTTCCTGCCAAAAGACGCAGTTGCAGTCAAATCTGCCAAGGCCTCCAGGGACATCATCAGTGATGTAAGTGCTCATAGTTAAGCAGACACGCATAATTTGCATACACAAAAGAACAGATGTTCATCAATACCCAATGTCCCAAATACAGTACAAGTACAAAGCTGGCTACAGACAGCAGCAAGGACATCATATTGGAGCTCGCTGTGTCCAGGATGACCCACTGATCATATTGGCCATAAACTCTGCTAAGATAGCTAGTGATGTCCTATACAAGAAAGACTTCAACAAGTCCAAGACTAAATTTCACCTTCCAGTGGACATGTTGTCTCTTGAGCTTGCCAAGAAATGCCAGATCCAGGTCAATGACTTTAACTACAGGACTTACCTGCACAACTGGACCTGCCTGCCAGACTCCAATGACGTTACACAGGCCAGGAAAGTGTATGATCTGCGCAGTGATGTGAGTATACTTCTGAGAAATTCTTATTACTTTCTACAGTTATTTGTTAGATATTTGGCACTAGGTAAGTTCACGTCTGACCAGCTTTATTCTTCTTCCCAGGCTGTATATAAGGCTGACCTAGAGTGGCTCCGTGGATGTGGATGGATGCCACATGGTTCTCTTGATGTTATTAAAGTACAGAAGGCCCAGATGATCCTCAATGATAAATTATACAAACAGCATCCAAGCACAATTCCATTCACTAGCCCAGTGGATTTGCCTTCCATTGTCCTGGCCAAACAAAATGCTGATATTCTCAGTGATGTAAGCTGGTCTGTTTTGTAAATAATGTTCTGTAATTATTACCCACCATGCATCTATTACAATAATATTCCCCTGTACCATGTTAAAAAGGTCCACTACAAAAAATGTATGCATTGAAAAATTGTTGCTCAAATCGGTGAATAATTTTGGTGAAATCATTTTTCTTTCCAATCACAGAGGAAATATAGAAAGGCATGGGACAAAGACAAAACCACAATTCACATCCAACCAGACACACCTGCGATTATGCTGTCCAAGGCCAATGCTATTGCTGTTAGCAATGTAAGTGAAATATAAAATTTCAACATTCTTTTCTATTCTTTAAATAAATTCTGTTTTGTTGTATGGCTTTTGTTGAGAGTTTGACCTTCACTGTTTCCTTATCCTGTTAACAGAGATTGTACACCAAGGACTGGGATTCACAGAAGGCAAAAGCATATCAGATCAAAGAAGATGCTGTTGCTGTATTAAAGGCCAAAGCTTCTAGAGACATTGCTAGTGATGTAAGTCAAACAGAAACATGCAAGTGTATTTTGTATTGCTCAAATTTATATCAGCCTAACTTTACTTTTTAAAATCTTGGACAGTACAAATACAAGACTGGATATCGTAAGCAAGTCGGCCACCATATTGGAGCTCGCTGTGTCCAGGATGACCCGTTGATCATGCTGGCCATAAGCTCTGCTAAGATTGCTAGTGATGCCTTGTACAAGAAGGACTTCAACAAGTCCAAGACCAAATACCACCTTCCTGCAGACATGTTGTCTCTTGAGCTTGCCAAGAAATGCCAGAACCAGGTCAATGACTTTAACTACAGAACCTACCTGCATAACTGGACCTGTCTGCCAGACTCCAATGACGTTGCACAGGCCAGGAAAGTGTATGATCTGCGCAGTGATGTGAGTATATATCCTCTGAGGAGCTCTAAATGTTATTTATACCTCACTAGTATTTGGATATATAGTTAGTAGCGGGTTGTTATCACAGAGCTGACCTGTTTTGAAACTTCTTCCTAGGCGGTATATAAGGCTGACCTAGAGTGGTTGAAAGGATGTGGCTGGAGCCCACATGAATCTGTGGAGGTCCTGAAGGTTAAGAATGCCCAAAATATCCTGGCTGAGGTAAATCTCTAAAAATCAGTCTTTTACTTTGGAAGCTGACATTTAACTAATATTTAGAAATAGTAAATGAGCTTTAATGTGCTTTTACATTGAGGTTATTTTTTATTATTAGCACGAAAATAACAGATTGATGATTTTTTTTAATATGTTTATTTTTAGAGAGGTTACCGTCTGAAGCTGGATGATCAGAAGTACACTATACCCATTGACAGAGTTGACTTTGTTTGTGCCAAGAACGCGGCAAAAGTCCTCAATGAGGTGAGAATGCCATTTTTTTTATTCTAAGATATTAGTCTGGTTCATATTATAATGATAAAAGCAAATGTTGTAGTTTGGCTTGGAAGAATATTTGTTTAAAGCAGACATATTGTTATAAGCATGATATAGTTGTATGTCTTTTGTGACATTTGGTATTGTACATTCCTGTATAAGAATTTACCTTACCTGTGTATTCATCTTCCAGGCAAGCTATCGTGAGGCCTGGCACAATGATAAGATCAAATACACAATGTTGGACACCCCACTTCTAGCCACAGCCAGGGAGGTGGCCAAGAACATACATCCAGTAAGAGAGCTTCCCTTGTAGCTCTTTCAAGTGCAAATGGAATACTTCACCATATCTATTTGAGCTAAGACATACACTTATATATTATGTTTTACTTATCACTTACAGCAACTCTACACAAAGGACTGGGAAAAGACAAAAGCTAAGTCATATTTTATGCCTGGAGATGCTGTTCCTATTAAGCAATGCATGACCACCACCAAGGTACAGAGTCATGTAAGTAAAGAAGACCTACAGGATTTAATATTTTTTCTTCCTCTATATATCTCAATAAATGTTATGTTACCCACTGGTGACTTTAATTTGAGCAAAACCTTCTATCTTCTTTTTGTGCAGTACAAATACATGGAGGGATATCGTAAGCAAGTTGGCCACCATATTGGAGCTCGCTGTGTCGAGGATGACCCACTGATCATGCTGGCAATAAACTCTGCCAAGATCGCTAGTGATGCCTTGTACAAGAAGGATTTCAACAAATCCAAGACTAAATTTAACCTTCCTGTAGACATGTTGGCATTTGAATTAGCCAAGAAGTGTCAGATCCAGGTGAATGATGATAACTACAGAACCTACCTGCACAGCTGGACCTGCCTGCCTGATCAGAATGATGTCATTCATGCCCGCAAAGCCTATGAGCTTGCCAGTGATGTAAGTGTTACACCTTTTTAAATTGATTTTAAACATGTGGTTTTGACTACTGGGGATAACTTGGTGAACAATAAAAATATTTTCAAATATATGCTTACTCACCTTTCAGAATATATACAAGGCAGATCTGGAATGGATCCGCGGCTGTGGATGGGTGGCAGCTGACTCTGTTGATCATGTCAAAGTCAGAAAAGCCCAGGAGATCCTTAACGAAGTTAGTCATGAGGGTTTTTTGAATCTTGCACAAGCCTTGTACATAGTGAGATACACTTATTAACACTTATGATTACTTCTGTTCTCTACAAACAGAGACATTACAAGAAAGATGCCAAGGATAATTTTGCCAGGTTCACAAATATTGTGGATCGACCTGAAGTTCTCTTGGCCAAGGTTAATGCCTTCAATCTCAGTGATGTAAGTGTTTCCTTTAATTAGAGGTAATTTACCATTATAAATCAAGATTTTTCATAAATTAATATGGCCCTTTGCGAGGTCTAATCTCAGATTAAATGAAAATGAATGTAAATTTGATTGCTGATTTCCATTTCTCTGTCACATCAAGCAAAGTTTGAGATCAGTGTATACTTCCCATATAGAACATTATAATGTGCAGTGTTCTATAAATCCCTCGTGTTATCTCATGTTTTTATTAAATGTACAGTTTTTCCATTTTTAAATCTATGTGTCATTGTTATGTAGCTAAAATACAAAGAATCCTTCAACCTGGAGAAGGGCCACTACATTGGATCTGAAGATACACCACAGCTTGCACATTCCAGGGAGGTTGCGAAGATCATCAGTGAGGTAATAAACTCCTTGGAGGACAGGCTTATAACTAAAGATCAGTATGGGCTTGAACGTTACTGTTGCGATAACCTACCTATGATTATTGTTGTTTAATTCAGAAACTGTACAAACTTGGCTGGGATGAAGCTAAAGCCACTGGATATCAGCTGAACCATGAGTACCTGCCACTAGTATCATCCAAGAAAACCAGAAACATTGTCAGTGATGTGAGTGTCCCTTCAAGTCGTTGAATGTGTGTGGTTTATGCATACTTAAGTTTACTTCAGCGGTACTAAAGTCATGTGTATGCATCAGTTGTGCATTTGAACTTTGCAGATTAAGTATCACGATGCTCATGAGAAAACCAAGGGTCATTACATGGCCAACACTCTGGTTGACTTCCCTGAGGTGGTCCACTCCGGGAAAATGGAAAAGATGAAGAATATGGTAAGTTTGCCTAGCATCAGTAGTACATGTTCTTATATCACACAGGATTTTAGATCAAGTGTAAACTTTTAATGCTTGGGAGAGGTTAAAAATATCACACTTTCTTTGCTTTTCTACAGAGAGACTATCAGAAGGATTACCATGTGTCCAAGACTAAGCTCCACATTCCACATGACATGATTAGCCATGTGGTAGCCAAGAAATGCCAAGACATCCTAAGTGATGTGCTGTATCGCACCTACCTGCACCAGTGGACCTGCCACCCTGAACAGAATGATGCTATCCGTGCCCGCAAGGCCAATGAGATCCTGAGTGATGTAGGTTATCTACGAATCTCAGAACCAGATCAGATATAGAGTACATTGTTTCAGTTTCTGCAGTAATTTCTTTTCTGCAGGTGTTCTATAAAGAGGACTTGAACTGGATGAAGGGTATTGGTTGCTATGCCTGGGACACACCAGAAATTGTGCGTGCCAAGAAGTCTTATGAGCTTCAGAGTGACGTGAGTAGCACTTATATTAGCTGCAATATTTTTTAAAACATTTATATTTGTTCATTCTGACCTTTTACATTTGTTTTAAACAGAACAAGTACAGGTCAGAGGCCAAGAAAGAGTTCAATAACTACTCTATTGTGACAGACACTCCTGTCTACGTGACTGCCATACTGGGCCACACCTGGGCCAGCGATGTACGACTTCAGTAAAATATTTTTTTATTTGCTTGGATGATCTTCAAGAGTTCTGTATTATTGTACATTTAAATTCGAATATGCTGTTTCATTTGTACTTCACTTACAGCTGAACTATAGAGAGGCCTACCACAAAGAGAAGCACTTGTACACTACCGTTTTGGACACTTATGATTATGCAAGATGCTTCAACTTGAAACAACTTTACAGCACTGTAAGTTTGAAGAAAACAATATGGTGTTAAAATGCTTTTGCTTTGATTTATACTATTGGGCTGTGTATCTGTAAACATTGTCTTTTCTCCCACAGAAAGCCTATTCTGCCCTTTGGGATACAATTAAGGCCAAGAGCTATAGCATTCCTCATGACTCTAATGCTTTGGTCCATGCCAGACAGCAGAAGGTCCTCCTGAGCAAAGTGAGTACTTTTCTACACAGCTTCACCAATATTCACAATGACAAAAAAAATAAAAAATGCTCTGGACGTCCATTGAATATGCTGTGATTTCTTACAGGTGAAATACAAAGAAGATTATGAAAAGTTCAAGTCCCTGTACAGCCTGCCTAAGTGTCTGGAGGATGATCCTGCTACTGTCAGATGCATCAACGCTGGAAAACTCAACTTGGATGTATGTTATATTTTCAGACATGTTCCTGTGATGTATGATATCACAGCAATTTATAATCCTTTTTTAATTCTTATTTTTGTATGTTCTTCCGCAGCGCTTGTACAGGGAGAACTGGGAAAAAACAAAAGCAAAAATCCATGTGCCTCCTGATATGCTAGATATCGTGGCTTCCCGCAACACCCAGAAAATGATCAGTGGCGTCGACTATCGTAAATACCTGCACCAGTGGATCTGCCTGCCTGATATGCAGGTCTATACACATGCCCGCAAAGTCAATGAGCAGCTTAGCGATGTGAGTAAATGCACTGGTTTCTCATTTTATATACAGTATTTTGTTGCATATAGTACCAGAGTGTTTGATTTACTACATATACATTTGCAGTCACTGAGCTGTTTTTCACATTACAGTGTAATTAAACTATAGAACATAGTGTACTGGAGTCCTTCTAGCTTATTTATGCATTACAAATGCCTCATGGGATGTTGTTATAGCAATAAAACTTGAACAATTAACTTGAATCTTTTTAATGGAACAAGTACAACTTCCATTTGAAATAATGCCTTAATAATAATTAAAGCTACTTTTTCTTGACATTGATTGTGTTCTTCTTGTTTATTGCCAGATCTTTTACAAGGAAGACATGAACTGGCTGAAGGGTGTTGGATGTTATGCATGGGATACTCCTGAAATTCTGCGGTGCAAGCAGGCCATGAAGCTGCAGAGCGAGGTAAGTATGCATTCATCCATCGCTCTTGTTATCATGACTCAAATGCCTCTCTAAACTTCTGTCTGAACTTTTTTTACTTGCCTGTTTCAGAACCTATACAGAGCTAAAGCAATTGAGCATTTGAAGAACTTCTCTGTGGTAACAGAGACCCCAGTGTATGAAACATGCAAGCAGAGTGCCCAGAACCTGAGTGATGTAAGATTTTTAAAAATACTACCAGAATATTACAAGTGGATCTCCTTTTTATTTTAACCATACATACACCTTCAGCTTGACTTAGTATTTTAAAGTTTGAGGTAAAGCGTTAACTCCTGTCTTTTGCATTCTCAGCTCAACTATCGTTATGACTATGTCACCAATGTAAAAGGTACAAACACTGCTCCTGCTAAGACTGTGGAGACTGAAAGGGCTCGTTTGGCCAACTACATCCAGAGTGATGTAAGATCTCTTTTCTATCTATATCAGTTCATAATTAAGGAAGTATGTATATTTGTTGTGCAAAATAAAAACCCTTCATGTTTTTCTATCTAGCACATCTACAAAGAGGCAAACAAGAGTTTTATGCCCACTGGCTACTCTCTTCCCTATGACACGCCACTTGCCCTGAATGCCAAAGCCAACAACATCACCATCAGCAATGTAAGAAGGCACTTCATGGTTAAGGTGTTTTCAGCTGATATTGTCAACATGCCTCACAAATATGCCCTCTGTTTACACTCTATAGGTGAAGTACAAAGAAGCTTATGAACTCACTAAAGCCAGAAGCTACAAATTGGACCCCAATGGTGTCAATTTTGTCACCATAAGAAAAGCCAACCAGGTCATCAATGAAGTAAGACAGATTTTCAGCATCTACAGTAAGATACTGTATGTGTAGAAGAAACATGGTGCAATATTTTATCTGTATTTTTTGTTATTTTTTTAGCGACTATACCGTGCCCAGTATGAAAAGGAAAAGGACAGGGTTCACTCTGTGTATGACACCCCTGAGATCAGACAGGTTAAGGCCACCCAGGAGGCCATCAGTGATGTGAGTAAAGCATGCTTGATTTGTTTATTCAACACATTTAGGCAGTTAATATCTTGGTTTTTGTTCTAAACTTTAAAAAAGCAGCGTGTTAAAGAAACTACAAGTAATACCTGAATACCTCATGTCAGAATTTCCAATTTCACATTCTCATGCTGATTCTCAACAGGTTTGCTATAAAGAAAAGTACTACAACAGCAGAGGGACCCTACTGCCAATGCCAATCACGCCTCAGCTGATTCACTGCGCTCACGTCAATGAGATCAACAGTGATGTACGTGCTGTTTATCCTCTTCAGACCATCATGACATTAAGTTATATTGGATTCATGTCTAGTATTTTATTTACTGGCATCTGATACAGATGGAAATTAATCTCTGTCATCAAACAGGAAGTAGTTTGGAAAAAAGTGATGTCCTCATATCAGGGTATTATTCTGCAGCAAAATTATTAAATTAATAAATCTGTACTGATATGCCATTTGGTTTTTGGTCCATTCATGCCATAAGTGATCTATTGTAGCAGGTAAGTGATTCATTATTGTGTTAACTGTGCTTGCTTGTATTCCTTATAGCTGAAATACAAAGAAGATCTGCACTGGCTGAGAGGCATTGGTTGCTTCATGTTTGATTCTCCTGAGATGGTCCGCATCCGTGGAATCAACAAATTCAGGGTAACTATCAATTTAGGAATATAATCATCTTCATCATCTGCCGTGCATGCACATTAAAAATGGTTCCTCCTGATATTTTATGTTTTTAAATCTAATATTTCACTTTCACCCTCAAGACTTCCTACGATGTTGAGGCCAAGAAGAACTTTGCCAACTTCTCTGTGGTTCTGGACACACCAGAGTACAAGCGTGTGTCTGATCTGAAGACTCACATAAGTGATGTGAGTTTGAGTTCATTGCACTTTCGATCTATTTAATATATATTTATACAGACTAACATTTAAATCAATGTTTCTGCCTTTGTCTGTAGCTGGTGTACAGAGCTGCTGGAAATGTGCAGAAGACTCAGTGCAGCACTACTGGTGATGCTATCGAATTCAAGCGAGCCAAGTGGGCCCAGACTCTTAGCAATAAGGTAAAGCACTTTTACAGTATTTTATGAAGAATTGTTGGGTGCATTTATGGGGCTATCATGAGCTTTCAGTTTATTTGCTGTTATGAGTAATTGTATCATTAATGAAGAGTTTTGTCTTTCCATTTTATAGTGGTTGTACACTGATTTGGCTTCCAAAGAAAGAGCTTTCTACACTCCAGAGCTTCATACCCCTCTCCTGAATCATGCCAGATCTATGAAAGTGGTGTACAGTGAGGTAGGTTAGAGTCTTGATGAGAGATAACATGTTTTAACCATCATACTTGCACATATTTATATAAATATTTACATACAACTTCTTTACCTGTAGACCAAGTACAAAGAGCAGTATGAGAAGATGAAGCACAAGTACACTGCTATCCATGACACACCCATCCTAATCCGTGCCAAAAAGGCTTACTTTAATTCCAGTGATGTAAGTATACACCACTTTTTATTAAAATGCCTTAGTCTGTTCATTACTTCTACAGATCTGATGCCTGTTTCTCCCTATAGCTGCGTTACAAAGAGACCTTTGAATTAGCTAAAGGACGCTACCACACCACTAAGGATGCCCTGGACATTATTTGTGCTAAGCGGGTCAGAGATGACATCAGCGAGGTCAGTAATAAATATTTCTCCATTTTAAATGCTATAGAAAATTGGTTTTGGGGTCTTTTATTGTCTTGCTCTCCGTGCCACAGGTTAGATACAGGGAGAAATACATCAGCTCACTGGGCACATGGAAGTCCATCCCAGATCGTCCTGAGTTCTTCCACAGCAAGATTGTGCGAGATTGCATCAGTGATGTAAGTGTAACTTATATTTCGTAAATAATAACATCAGGTCAATTCCTTTGACAGGACCTTTGAACATGTTGTTCTCACTTTCCTATGTGGCAGGTCAAATACAAAGAGGATCTGGACTGGATCAAAGGCATTGGCTGCTATGCATGGGACACACCTTTGTTGAAGCAGGCTGAGCATAACAAAGCGCTGTACAGTGAGGTAAACCACTTCAGTCCTGGATTCAAGTGAAGTTATTTTGTCAGTTGCGCAATATGTCAAGACATACAATATCAGTCAAAAATTTGGACACACCTGTTCAGTGTTGTTGTTTGACTGTCGTTTCTCTTAACGAGTGGTTCTTGACATAATACGGATTACTACAGTTGTTGAGTAGGGCTATTTGCTGAACACCAACACTACCTCAACACAACTGATGATCTCAAGTGTATTAAGAAAACAATAAATTCCACTAATTACACTGCACAACAATTTTTTTGAAAAGTCTTGCTTCCTGAAAAGTTTTTGCTGATTGTGACAGGTTACCTACTGGGTATGCACAAATATAGTTTTGGTTTTATTGCATCACGTAGGAACTCTTATATAACGTATATAACTCATAAATAATGTATTTAGTCACGTTTATGTTTCGCATAAGCTATTAAATTCAACAGAATTGAAGGTGTTTCGCTCCTGATTTTCTTTTTTATTTGATGTCTGGTGCATCACGTTGCAGTGTCCAACAGCAGTCAGCAAGCATTGACGGATTCCAGTTGTCCTGGTATCGTTTCTCCATCGTAGCAATGTCCTGGTGAAACCTTTCACCGTGTTCGTCACTGAC
>JAQQZR010000035.1:13403637-13427972 GCA_030068235.1 Notoglanidium macrostoma | reverse complement strand
AAGGTCTTTTTTACTCTAAAGTTTTTATGTAGATTGTAATTGTTTATCCTTATGTTGTACAGTACATTCATAAAGCTTTGAGGAGGTGTAATTATTGTTTGCCATTCATACAGGAACACAGAATTTTATTTTCTTCAACTGAAATGCTGGAGGTCCATAAATACTAAAAACTATTATAAAGCACATTCCAATAAGACTTTACTTATTTAGGATTCGCCTGTGTCAACCAAATGAATGAGATCCATGTCCTCAAATTAAAGTAGTAATGATTGATGCATTTGAAAGACCATTTTGAAGAACTGTGTATGTCTTTTACAATTTAACTTATTACAAAAAATGCCATGTCAGCTATGAGGAAATGAAAGCGTGAATATTTTATAGACAATGTCTGAAAAATTCTCAAAAACTAGTTAAAGCCTGCCCGTAAACCCCCCTACTGTCACCTCACAGATTTTACTATAAGCAGTTTTTTAAACCATAGTATTATGTACTAGTATATGCAATTCTTATGAATGTTTTAAGAAAGTCATATTATATGTATTTTCCAAATAACATTTTACTGTAATAATTACTGTCCTAAACAAGAAACTTTTCATGTTACCACCAAGTAAGAGCTGTTTCTCAGCTGACGCCCATGTCTTACAGTCCAAGTACAAGCACATTGCTGAGCAGGAGAGGGCCAGCTACACCACCGTGATTGACACCCCTGACATCATCCACGCTCAGCAGATCAGGAACATTGTGAGCCAGGTAATGGATTATAGCCAAACCCTGTTTCACCCTATAGGAATTTATTCATATTTTTTATCAGAATATTGGTTTTGGAAATACCTTGCGTTATCTATAGTTGTGGTATATAAGGCCCATCAATCATTATTAATTTTTCCAAACAGAAAAAGTACAAGGAGGATGCAGAGAGGACCATGTCTCACTACAATGCCATTCTGGACACTCCTGAGATGCAGAGAGTGCGGGAGAACCAGAGGAACTTCAGCACTGTAAGATTTTTTTTTTCCAATTATCTTGTCTCTGTTTTTGTTCCTGCTTTTGTTCCCAGTAGGTTGGACCTTGTCTTGGTAGTGTTGACCTTGATTCTTGTCTTTTGGTTGTGGGGTTTCACAGACAAAGCTTTGGAATTGTTAAAGCATAAAACTTGACTCCATCTCATTCTTTCAACACCTTATCAATGATTAAATGCAGCGGTTGTGTTCATTTGAACATAACTGAAGGATATTTGTTACACTGCACTTTTTTTCCGTGTGCAGTAATGTCAGTGCCCTTGTGCTTTTTTCTCTGTAGCTTCAATACCAGATTGACCTAAAAAACAGTAAGGGCAAAGTAACAGCAGTACAGGACACCCCTGAAATGCTTCGTGTTAAAGAAAATACAAAGAATTTCAGCTCGGTACCTATTCATTAAGTATATTTTTCCTCTTTTTATATGCTTTTTTTTTTTTCTAACAACCTACTTTCGTCATTTTCTCTTTTTTGAATTCTTGCTTTTATCCCCCATTTTTTTCTTTTGCTATGATCATATGTTAACAGTCCCTGACATGCAGCCCAGTTCCTTTTCATCTAGGCCTAAATTTAGCTATTAACTCTAGACTACCAGTTTGGAGACTAACTTAATGTTGAAGCTCAGTTGATTTGTTTGAAACAACTGCCCTAACTATTTTAGGAACTAAAAACGTAATGCTTTTTTTTTAAAAATTTTTTTACTGCTGCCAGCTGTTTAGCAAATGCAGATGTGCATGTTTTCCAAGCCATGATTTGTAAATATATGTGAAATGTTCATATGTGTTAAGTGATGTTTTCCTTTATTATTTCAAGGGCCTTCCTCAGAAAACACAAAGCAAAATCAATCATTGCATGACAAATCAGTGTAATATTTTTGCCTCTGCATTTTTAAAGATTCAATATAAGGTGGATTTGGGAGGAGGAACTGCTATAGCAGAAACCCCTGAGATGGAGAGAGTTAAACGCAATCAGCAGACTATTAGCACGGTACACTGTGGTGTGACCCTACCCAGCCTTTTCCCACTCACCACATTCCCCTACTCGTCATTGCTAAGATAGCACGAGGATACTACCTTTCAGTTCATTGTAATCTCCGTTCTCTCCCTTTTAAATTCATTTTAATAAACACTTCATTTTAATGCCATTCAAAAAAACTCCCAATACTTTAATCAACTAAGAGTTTTTGGCTATGTATTTCAATATTAATATGCTCCATAACTGAGTTCCAGACATTTCCATAATGGCTGGCGTGTATTTTCTCTTTTAATATAGTTTCCCCCATTTTACTTAAAGACAGTGATTGTAAATCTACCTGACACTTACATAAGCCCTTCATAACATTACATAAGCTTACATAAACCTTGTGGAAAATCAAGGTGCATTTTCACAGTCTTATGACAACAATAATTTCATGCCACTTTCTTCAGCTGTGAAGAAAGTGAAGACACTTCAGATTGAGTGTTATTTCAGGTTGTTGTCATTAAGATGTTGGAATCAGCCTCTCTAAATGTTTATCTAGGTTGATGTCATGTAGTACTAGTAGTCAGGAAGGGCTAATGTAGGTTTTCTGTAACCCTCTGTAAAGTGTCACCATGTTTTCTGTAGTTTTGCCAGATACTTATTTAATGCTTCCTGTGTTTTATCATTTCTCTTTCATTTCTGTGTTACAAATTAAATGGAAATATGGAATAGATCAAATACAAGGACTCAGTAGGTCAAGGCATATCTATACCAGATCTTCCTGAAGTGAAACGTGTGCAGGAGACTCAGAAGAACATAAGCTCGGTAGAGTTTCTTTGGGTCTATTACGAGTATCCCTCCCCCTTAATCATTTTAACTTGTTTGATCATTCCTTTTTTTGTTTCTTCTTACTCCAGATGTGACTTTGCTAATTCGCTAATTCGTTGTTTTAAAATGATGTATCACAGTTTTGTAAGGGATAAAACACTACGGGTGTGCTCTCTATTATAAAATAGTCAATAGCAGGGAGGTGTGAGGCCGTTAGCAGCCTAAAGTTGATGTTTTTGTGTAATAGCACATCCTAACGTGTTTTATTATACTTATACCACAGCTATTTGCTATTATTGATGAAATAGGCGCTGTGCTTTTTTACTGTATATAGTTGCTGAACACCCATGAGACATGTTAGTTCCTGTTATCCTTGCACTGTTTCTACACCACCTTCTATTTTTTCTCTCTAAGTTAATACGGAAAATGTACCTAGTCATGTTAATGAGAAATTGAAAAATCGTAAAGTCTTTCCCTTACTGACTGTAACAAACTGCTGATACCCAAAACTCCTTCCGTAAAAGTTAAGTGAACGTCTCCTTACAGAAATCATACCATATCAACGATTATACTATAGAAACAATAATTTATTAGAATAAGCACATTATTATAATGTGTGATTTGAATTACACTTGTAACGGCTGTCAGAGCTGCTGTTATAAAAAAGAAGTAATTCACCCCTTCTGACCAAACAGATTCAAGAATTTCACAGTGCTGTGGTATAATACTCTGTAGTCCTCCACCATTCTATATGAGCACATATTGGGAATGAATACCTCATAGACAATTGACTCTTACTGTATAATTACCTTCACCTTTACCTTCAGTGGGATATTTTTATCTTTTAAATTCTTTTTTTTTTTAATATATATATATATATAAATATCTATTCTAACAATGATCATGTATATCCAAAATATATGGCATTTGTAGGAATAATGATTGGATCATTTGTATAATCCTTTTTTCTTATACTTATTTAAAGATTCGTTACAAGGAGGATTTAGGAAGCGGAACTGCGGTATCAGAAACTCCTGAGATGGAGAGAGTTAAACGCAATCAGGAAAATTTTAGCATGGTACACTGCGGTGTGACCCTTTCCCAGCTACGGATCATTCTGTCATCCATACATCATCATAGACAAACCTTTAGGACTCCCCTGGTTAACTGTTGGTCCTGAACAAAAATTAGCACATTATAACATTTGTTATAACACCCATTCACATACCACCAGGTTCAATGCTAATACTTCTAAAGTTCACTCTTACAGTTAATGGAATTGATTGATTTCCATCCAGATTGCCTGATATATAATATATAAATATAGCATTTTATCTGCCAATAAATGTGTGGTAAATGTCCACAAGGTATTTGTTCATGTTAGAGGTGATGATTGGCAGCATTTGCTGTATTCTTATGGAAATGTTTGCTGTGATCTGTGTGGTTTATCTTTGAGTGTTCTTTTTCTGATTTGCTTCATTTGTATCTTGCTATGTACCATGCCTGCATGGAACCAAATCCATTGGTAGATAAAGTACAAAGACATGTTGGGAAAAGGGACAACGATTTCGGACCTCCCCGAGGTGAAGCGAGTCCGAGAGACACAGAAGCACATCAGTTCGGTAGTGGAATCGACACAGAGTTTATTTGGGAGTGCCTTCATCTGCATGAACTCTCACCTCCTTTCCATCCATATTGTCCGTCTTTACCTGCTAATATAATCACCAAACCCTTCAACCTGCAGCCTCAAATCATCTACACTCCTGTTCATTCCAAGCTTTCAATCTTGAGACCTTGTAATACAAACCAACAGTAACCTCTTCTGCTTACGTTTCATTTTAAATTCACAAACTGCAATCATCTAACTCTTATGTGCTTTTCTTAACCTCTCACTACAGGGTTCTCTCCGTATGTGCCATTTAACCTCCACATGTGACGCTGAGTGGTGTTTGCTCCAAAACATCTCCTTCGTCTGCTGAAGGAATGTTTGGAGCGTGAGTGTAATGTGTTCTATCTGCTTCTCACTGGCCTCTCTATGGCCACTGTTCTTCTCCACTCCAGGTTTTGTATAGAGATACTTTTGGGAAAGGAACTTCTGTCGCATTCACGCCAGAGATGGAACGGGTTAGACGGAACCAAGAACAAATTAGCTCGGTACTCAGCCAGGGAACGTGTGCTTTAAGATTCATGTCCGACATAACCTATCTAACTCCTTCCTTCTCGCTTAGATGGCTAATAATATTAACTCCATCCATCCACCTGCTGAATATAATGCATTCAATTATAGATGTGATGTTTGCGACCATTGCTAACTTCCTCTTGATTAAACCATTTTTCATGCGTTTCCCCCGTCCTGTAGCACTTCTATGGAATGGAACAAAAACACCCTCCATCTTTATGGACCTGTTGTGCTAATTCATTCATCTACTGTTGCAATAACATATGTTTAACTGTTCTATGGCTGCTGTCTTTATAGTCATCTGTTTCCCTCCTTCCTGGAATCATCCAACCTGAGATGTGCTCTTTATGCAGCATATCCTGTAAACAACTTCTATTGCACTGACTCTTCTTTCTGCCCCCCAGGTGCTGTACTCTGACAGCTTCCGTAAGCAGGTGCAGGGCAAAGCAGCCTTTGTACTGGATACTCCTGAGATGAGGCGTGTGAGGGAGACCCAGCGTATCATCTCTGGGGTAAATTTCAGTTCAAGCGCCTTTTTACACACAACAAACTGTGGCATGTAGAACATTTTGAATGACACTAAGGGAATATATACCTCACAGGTGCAATACCACCAGGACTTTGAGAAGAGTAAGGGCAGCTTCACTCCCACCACCACTGACCTCGTGACTGAGCGTGTAAAGAGAAACACTCAGGACTTCAGTGACATCAGCTACCGCGGCATTCAGAGGCGTGTGGTGGAAATGGAGAGGAGACGTGCTATAGAGCATGATCAGGAAACCATCACTGGTCAGCTCATCGAAACACAATAATACACTTCCAGCAACTTTACTAAGCAACCCCTGTACAGTTGCTTACATCTTTATACCGCTATGTTTAAGTTGAATTCAACAGTAACTAACTGTTGTATCATTTCTAGACCTGCGTGTATGGCGTACAAACCCAGGCTCTGTGTTTGATTATGATCCTGCTGAAGATAATATCCAGTCTAGAAGTCTTCACATGATGACAGGTAGGTTACAGACTATAAACATTACATTGTTACATTGCCCTGGCCTTAATTTGGGATCATTATGCACACTAAAAGGAAACTGAGCTCTGTTATAATAATTAAGTATCATTTAAAATCATAAAGAAAGTAAATGACTCAATTACATTAAAAATGTTATGATTACTTTTTATTCCTTGCATTTGTATTTAGACCTTTCGCAATTTACCAAATCATAAAACTTGCCCAGCTAACAAAAAATCAATCACTTCTCACTTTTCTAAATAACTTTATTTATTAACCGTAAAATATTTTAAACAAATTCGTACTCATTTATATAAATACCAAAATCAGACATAGTTGCAAAAGGAAAATTTACATATGGGTCTCATTTGCAATTTGTATATTAAATGTATTTTAATTTTAGATAATTGAACAAGATGATTTAATTTCAGTTGCTGTATCAATGAATTGAATTAAGGTGTCAATGATAATGTCCTTAAAACAAACATTAAAATTTGTACATTTTTATACAATTCATTGCACAAAATCATGTCAGTATTATTGAATTTGCAAATTTTAAAATTTGCTTCACTTCTAGTTTTAGTTAAAATCTTTTTGCTTTTAAATACTTAAGTACATTTTTGCAGGTACACTGACTTTCACTCAGATACACATTTATCAAGCTACATGCATTTTTAATTGAGTAAGAATTGTATAATTTGGAAATTTTCCACAACTTTCTGCACCTTTCAGTTCAAGCTCAGCGCCGTAGTAAGGAGCACTCTCGCTCGACAAGTGCCATGAGTGGCCTAGGTGACGAGAAGTCTGAGATGTCTGAGAACGTGGACCACCACATGTCCCTCTACAGCAATGGATTCCCTACATCTACCATAAGTACGTGACACGAAATAGCTAAATAAGATGTGTTCATTAAGGAGCTGCATTCTGACTGTTATTGACACTTACTTGGTTACTCTCTACAGGCTACCAGCAGGCCAAGACAGTTGAACTTCAGCAGAGATCTTCTTCTGTAGTCACCCAGCAGACTACTGTGTCCTCTGTGCCCTCACACCCCTCCACCACTGGGGTAAGTGGAAGATTCCTTAAATACAACGCTATCTATAAACTTTACAACACTTTTGCCTATGTTAAAAGGATATAATTAAATCTTTTCACCACGGAATCATTTGAGTTTCCTATAAATATTGCCACCTATGTTTGAAAAAATAAAACATGATTGTAAACGTTCATTTCATATATTTTCCCTTGCAACAGAAAACTGTTCGTGCCATGTATGACTATGTTGGTGCTGACAAAGACGAGGTGTCCTTCAAAGATGGAGACGTCATAGTGAATGTGCAGTCCATCGATGAGGGCTGGATGTATGGCACAGTGCAGCGTACTGGAAAAACTGGCATGCTGCCAGCCAACTACGTGGAGGCGGTCTAAAGACTAGTGGGAGTATGACACATCCACAGGGCTAAGCATCTCAGGCATTTAGCTAGGTTTATGTGTAGTTGATAGTCGGTTAGGCTTAGAATAGTATTGATCCTGTTTGTCTGCATTCACACTATGTGCAATTTTGTTCATGCCCCTATCAGCAGATCTTCAGTGGATGTGACATGAGAAACTGACAGACATTAGACATTTGTATTTATCTTTTATGTACCAAACCCAGCAGAACATTTGAAAGCAAGCTAAAGCCCATTATTTGTATATTACTGACAAAGAACAGATTCAGTTGGTTTCAAGGAAGGTTTCTCTGCCTTTCCAGCACTGAATTGGTTGCACAAGAAGAGATGGGCTTTGATGTAAAGAAAATCTGACACTGAACTAAAACTGATATACCACGACATTATCAAACTGTAATTACGGAAACAAATATATACATATAAACTTGGAAAGTGTGAGGAAAGACCATCAGTTCCCCAGCTATAAAAATGTACACCGGAGAGTTCCAAGCCTCTTCCCTCCTTTGCTGAAGGCTGGTCACAGGTTGCATGTGTGTTTTGTTTCTTCCAATTCCCTAGGTCTAGGGTTAGAGCCATCTATTTTGGCTCAGTAGCTAATAAAGCACACCACGCTTCTGCAGTATATCTGTCTCTTGTCCTGAATATGTAGCCTCATGTAAAGCAGTCAATTTCTTTGATGCATAAATTATTTAAATATATATCCAGGTTTTAGATGGTTTTATTACACAGCACTGCATGCAACCAGATGCATTTCCAGTTATAAATATCCCTTTGAAACAAAAACACTTCCTGAACTGTCGTTGTGTTGAGACCATGTATGAAATGATTAAATGGAGAGTTAGCAATACTAATAAAAGTACTGAAAACAGAAGATAATTTGTTATGAATATAAAATTCTAAATAATAGCAATGCAATTCTAAATAAAGGTGCCAGTGACTGAAAACAAGATTAGATCACACTACCACCGCGTAGTAACCTTGTCGATCTTACAAATTTCCACCCGCTAAAAAAGTTCACTTCTTCAAAACATAGTAAATTACATTTGTACAGCCTATTTGTAAACTCAGATTCTACACCGTGTTCACTGGCAGCCTTTAAAAGTAAACAAAAAAAACAAAAAAAAGAAAGACTACAAAAAAACAAAAGTGAGTTGAAGTCACCATTAAAAGAAATCATCCTGGAAATGGGTGTCAAGGATAATCATGTGACCTACAAATTGATGTTTCATAATTCTGATCAAAGAAACAAATGCACCAAGAAATCGTTCATGCTGGTAAATCCTCAGGTAAAAACAACACTCTTACATCTTCATTCCTTTATTTAAATGAGAAAAAAAATTAAAAAATAAAAAAAAAATAAAAAAAAAAGTATTGTAATACTAAAAGTGCCATCTGCATTCTGGTCTGTACGGGTTTCTTTAAAAAGCGCCAGTAAAAGGCTAAGCGAGGCCCATCTATCCATATAATGTGCTCTCAGAGGATATGAATATGGTACAAGCTACTAATGTCCAGGCAGGAATTTGCAGACCCATCACATCAGTCTGGAAATCAGATGTTAGAAGATCCACAGCTAAAACAATCACTATAAAACAAGTAGTCCACTGCTAATAACCATGTTAAAAACCAGTCACTGAGGCATGTTCCATGTAGAAGGCGGAGGATGAGAAGGCTGGTCGCCATCACGACAAGCTGTCCTCAAGGTTGCTGACTAAACGTGACTGAAGATGATCCACAATACTTCTCATCATGCCACCGAGTTGTTCATGCATCAGACCCAGTTCTCTTGGCGAACAGCGGCCGAGCTCCTCAGGGGTAAGACGAGATCGCAGAGCAGCAACATCGGAGAGCAGCTCCACAGGCATTGGCTCCTCTTGTTTCTGCTCTACAGTTGATGTTGCTTCTGAAGAGACAACTTCTGCTGCAAAAAAAAAAAAGAAAGCCCATGTCAAAGTATCTATTTGTTGAAAATGATGTGGCAGAATTTAGCTGTATTCTTTCCCACATTATTCAGGCAATCTATACTACAAATCTATCAGCTATACCTTGTCCATCTCCAGATATTTGGTCCTCCTCTTGAGTTGGAGCTGCAGTAGTCTCCTCAGGTTCAGAAGTCATTTTCTCCATTTCATCAAAGCTTTTCAGGTCATCTGGCCGCCCTTTGCGCTTAAAGGACAAAAGGGAGAGAGGAGAAAAAGAAAAAAAAGTCAGTAAATACAATCAGCTAAGCATAATATTGCTAATTAAGACATTCTATGACTGCACTGTACCTGCTGCTCATGATAGGTTTTCAGTGCTTTTTTCAGATTTGACACCTTAGGTGAGCGAATAGGGAGCAACTTGATTTCGTTTGGAGATAGCGCACTCAGATCTCCAACGGTTTTAATATTCTTAGCACGCACAAGCTGCCCAAAGCCTCGAGGCCTAAGCACAAAGAGAAATAAATAAACAGTGACATGTGAATACCGAAAGAATTATGAACTGCAGTCATTTTGATTCAGTCAAAAGGTAAGAAGAAAAACTGAAAATCCTCGTTTAGATTTTTATTTATTTAACAGAAAGTAAGCTATTTAAGTTTTAGCAACATGGCTTGTGCGCAGGGGCCAAACGAATCAGGTCACCTTTAAAATTGTAACTGTGAAAGTGAGTAATCAGAACAGAATCCACAGGAGAATGTAATAAGGAGCAAGTTAGAGAGGCCAGTGTCAACCACTTTGTCTAAAGTAACGGAACCGAATTATTCACCAGATCAAACGCAAAAGAAATAGAGCTTACCACATTGCAGAAGAAATCTGGGGCAGAACAGCCTCCACAGGGGTAGAACAACAGACAAGAGCGGGATAAACACAATCCTTTGGAATTGGCCGGGGCTCCTGACTCATTTCTGAGATCTGTTACCGGGTTAAACAGGTGTAATGTGTAATCTGTATGTTAACTATCCAATACTCATTAAGATGGCTCAAGAAAACAGGTTTCCAGATTGTCAAAATGTGAAAAATAAAATAATAAAAAAAAGATTATAGGAATAACAAACAAATACCAGGCATTTCTTTGAACTCTTGTATCCCGGACTCCGAAGGTTGCGAGGGCTGAGAGTCAACAGGCCTTTTGTAGGTGTTGTAATATACTGTAATACAGTTGTATTACAATTAAAGCAGCTCATTTGTACTTTGCTTTTATACCTTAATACAAAAATATCCAAATATCATACCTTAGGCTGTCCAACAGCTTTTGATTTTGGGGAGCTGGTCCGTATTACTGGACTACGGCGGTCAATATCATCAGCCAGTTCCTGCTGGTATATCGGATTTGCAAAAGACACTCTGCGAGACTACATTTAAAATAAATAAATAAATAAATAAACCCTGTAATATGCTTCCTGCTGTAAGCATTAAAATAAACAGCAGTATACCCAGACACACTATATTATACCAGAATTAATTAAGGTTTTGATCTTTAAGTCACACTGTATCCTTAAAATTATACCTTAATGAGAGGTGAAGGAGACTCTTCTTCACATTGCCTCTTCTGTCCTTTCTTCAGAATGCTTGTAGATGGAGAAGCTGATGGTGACCATACACCACGTGTGACACTATTACTGGGACTCTGCCTCAGTTCTGTGTTTCTACAAAGAGAATCTGAAGACGTCTGTTTGGGTGGGGAGTCCAAGCAGGATTCGACTGAGGCGGTTTGTGGAGGTACAGATGCTTCACAAGGTAGAGCTGTCTCAGGTTGAAGGTCTTGGTCTATCTGCGTTGCTTCACCATCATCCCCCTCTTCATGAGGGGTCCTGTCCAATTCCGTACCCTCTGGAAGTGCAGTAACTGCACCATCTAGTTCAGGCACAAGTTCCTCCTTTTCTGGCATCTCTGTTTTTTCACCACTGTGAGCTATTTCTTCCTGACTGACAGGAGATTCGGACTGTTCCTGGCATACTGGCCTATCCTCCACAGGTTGGCTAAGACTTGGAGCAGCTTCTGGAGCGGCTTCTGGAGCACTTGGACCTTGCTGTGGTTGCTCCTGGCTAAATGGGTTTTCTGAAGAAATTTTATCCTGTTCCTTTTCTTCATGCTGATCATCAGTATCTGTATCGTCTGTCTTGTCTTTGTGGTGTTCCTCTGCCTGGATTGCATCTTCGTTCACAGGGGACTGGGAAACACTTTCATTGTGCTTTTCCTCTGGGCTTTCAGCAGGCACCTCTGCTTCTTTTAAGCTGGGCAAAGATGGAGTGGACTGTACATTTGCAACATCAGGACCGCCATCTTGAAGTGCCATATTCTCGTCTTCCGGGAAGACAGATATGGCACTGTTCAACTCAGCTTCAGGTGGCAGGTTGCTGGATTCAGGCAGAACCTTATTTTCCTGTACATCCTGTACAAATTGAGAATTACTGCCTTGTTCTCTTGAAGGTGTGCTGCTAACTTGGAGGCAGTTACAGTTAGTGGAGCGTCTGCGCCCACGACCCCTTTTGCCATGTGGACATGTACGCAACTCCGGACCTTTTAACTCAACTATTGCAGGTAGCTGTAAGCTGTTCTGTGAAGATGGAAGGGTTTCTTTCTCAACAGCCCTTTCTTCCACAACAGACTCCTCCTTATCAGAATCTGTTTGCATCTTAGAGTCTTTGTCACTTTGTTGCTCCTCATCAGCTGATTTTACACTAGACATATGTTCAATTTCTTGACCTTCAGCTGCAGGGGCCTCATCTTGGTCATCAGATTTGTGAATATCTTGAACTTCATTCAGTGTTCCAACATCTAAACAGGCCTCTGGTTCATTCTTAGACACATCTGTGGGAACTGAAGGCATATCTTCATCTTTCTTTCCCAACATTTCCCCAGGAGCATTTTCATTCTTTGCTGGGCTTAGCATCACTACAGAGGATTCATGCCCTCTAGCCCTTTTAGATCTTTGCCCACCTCGGGTATCAGAAGCATCAGACTCCAAGTTCTCAACAGATGCCAACAAGGCTTGAGATGACCGACGAGTTCTATATTTGCCACGCCCTTGAGAATTGTCCTGTATTTCACTGATCTCATTACCCTGTGAACATTCAGAATTCACTGAACCTGATGGAGTAGTGTCCTTACCGAGCTCTCCCTCTGCCCTCTTCCGCCTGCCTAATCTCCCTTTTGAAGGAGTTGGTGTCTGCACATGACTTGGGTCACTCACTTGTTCACTTCTCAGCCCAGGCTTATCTTTGTTTTGTGCTTCAGCTGCTTCAGACCTCCTTGCTCTCCTTGGTCTACCAGGTGACTGGCTATCAGTATCAGATGCAGAGCTGTCCACTTGTTTGGATACACCAGCTGGAGAGTCTCCCTGAGAGTTCTCAACTCTTTGTTTTTTGTCTGAAAACTCTACATTAGCATTGGTTACTCTGGTCCGCCTTACAGGCCTACTGTATGACTGACTATCTGACTGATTAAGAGGAGACTCCCTCTTATCATCTGTTTGACTTAAAGGAGAGCGTTTTTCAATAGAAGGCTCAGTCTGGTTAACCTCTTTACTCCTCCTACTTCTTCCCTGCAATGCACTTGTAGTGGTAGCCATCGATGGTACTTGTGAATCCTTTTGTTCATCTTTAGGTTCACTATTCTGCAATTTGCCACTTTCACTCATGTTCTCTTCATGAACTCTACTTCTTCTGGTTCTTGAAGGCAAAATAGTTTTCTTGGCAGATGTAGACTTCTGTGCATCATTTGAAGTTGATGCATTAACAGGGGCCTTTTTCTGCTGCTTGCTTTTTGATTCCTGATCTGACTCTTCCCCTGGCAGGACAGGTTTACTTCTGCGTCTACCCGACCTCCTTGGTTCAACCGGACTTGAATCCTGAGAAGCAGCAAAAAACTCCGATTCTCCACCAGGGGAGGCAATTTCAGTGTTCACCTCCACACTGGATTTGTCTGAAGACTTGTTACCAGGATCAACTGCCTCATTCAACTCTTGGATCTGGGTGTCTGGGATCACACCGTCTTCATCTTCTGTGCCTTCACTTGGACATTTAGCTACTGATTTTAACTCTGCCTTTATTTCCATATTTTGTCCATCACCCTGATTAGTAGAATCCTGGGTAATACTAGCAGCAGATTCCTTAGAGACCTCTTTCAAAATTGCCTCCACCGGACTCTTACTCACAGCCTGAATTTGGCAGTCATTTTGTGACTTTGGAGACTCCTGACTACAAGAAGTCCTACAGAGTGGGCCTGTAAATGTTTTAACACTTGGGGAACTAGATGGCCTACCCTCTCCATATTTCTCAAGGGTGATGAAGGACTGACGTCGGCTGCTAGGCTTTGGTGGAGTACCAGAGATCATGTCAGATGAACCGGACACATTTGGGCTTTGGCTCTCTTTATGGCTTGCAGAATCCTGAATTTCACCGGCATCCAAAGCAGTGATGTCTGCAGAAGACGGTACCTCAGTAGTTTGGTTAGCTTCATTTGTTGCTTTGTCTTGTGCAACTGTGTCTGGACTAATGTCTTGCACCTTCTGATCATCACTTACAGATGTCTCATCCTTTAAATTCTATGGGTTAAAAAATATAATCAATTTAATACTTGAGGAGTTGACTTGCTCCAATTACAATACAGCCATTGGCACAATAAATGACAGTTCATTTCAGATATACAGTCTTACCTTAGGTTCAGTCATAATTTCTTTGGTCTCTGCTTGTTCCTGTGCTGGCAATTTGTCCCTAAAAGGAAACACATGCTAGTGAACAGTGAAGTGCTCAAAGGCATAGAGATACTGAGGTAATGAAACTTGCGCAAAATAAATAAAAAACAAACACACAGTACATACATGGATTCCTCTTGGCTCTGAGTATACTGTGTAAAGACTGTAGTATCCAAAGAGGCATCCAAATTATTGTACATAGCAGGGATATCAACCCTAGAAATGAAGGAATAAAGCAGTACATAAAGTACACATATTCAAGCATGAGACATTCTGCTTCACTACAAAACCTGGTATGTTTGCTTTAGTACCTTTTAGTTCTTTTGACCTCTTTCTGATGTTCAGTCAGCACTCTCTCCTTTGCCTCAGGTGGAATGAAGACAAAATCTACTGATGCCTCCTCCTCAAGAACTTCTTTTCGTGGAGGCTTTGGAGACCCAAAATCCAGTTTCACCTGCAAATGTTATACCTCTGTTAGACAAAATATATGCTATAACTGATCAAATCCAAAGTTAAACGGTGTCATTGCAGGTCATTTACAGATACAGGCTTGGAGGGTGTTCCAGAGCTCCTTTCCTTCACCTCCGCTGCCCTGGTTAGTAAGGATTCTCTCTTTCCCACTGATGTCACCTTCATCCCACTGATTTTGGTGTCAAGTTGAGAACACTCACTCTGCTCAAAACAAAATGAACTATTAAGAAAAATTCATTTGGTGCACCATTTCAGAATTAATGTCTAATAAAAATTCTTCTAAAATGTGTGGCATCATAGATAAACCCCTTCAGGTGGTTTGTCATGGTATGTTGTCATTTAACAAACATGCAGCATCAGAAAAGCATTCATAGCTTGCCAAGCATTATAAACTTAATTATTATACTGGTTAATTAGGTGTTTACTACAGTGATTTTCTCTAAAGATAAAAATGCTGGAAATACTGAACTTACTGAGCACTGTCCACTGAAATCCTCTGAATTTTCAACTTGAAAACCAGGTAAAATTAAGGGAGACTTCTGCTTAGCTTGACTTAAAACAGGCCTAAAAGAAATTTCTTTCATCAGTGAAAGCTTTTTTGGCCAAAGCACTTTTTGTACAACAACAGACAAAGAATACTTAAAAATATCATTAATATAATAGATTAGATCATATAAGAAAAACACATTTTAATATCTAATACACACACTTACCTCAGACTCTCTGGGTATGTCAGCACAAGGGCATTTCCAAATGTGGCATTCCAAAACTGAGTGATGACCGAGCGGATTTGTTTGCTCTTGTGTTGGAAAAGTACACAGAGCAAAGGAGACAAAATCTCCAACAGCTCATCATCATACTGCAGTACAGAACGTGTTTGCAGGGTGCTAAGCACATCTCCTATCAGCTTTTCCAACTAAATTGAAGGTAGAAAAGATGGGGAAAAAAGACATTTTAAATAAGATATTATCAATGCAACAAAAGGATGAAGTGAAATTTGTAGGTGGTGATCAGCATCATCTTCAGCAATACATTTACCTTGGATCCTAACACAGAGTGGGTTTTTGACTGTTCACCTTCTGAACTACATGAATTAAGAGAGAGAGAGAATAAAAAAAAAAAGCATTCAGTATGTGTTGAGGTATTCAGGTGAAGATTTTAAATTATTACCAAATAGGGTAGTCTTAAATACTGCAAACTCACCTTCCTAATTCACCATAAAGAAGGGCAAGAGGTTTGGTGAGGGAAGACAAAGACTCTTGGATAACAGTGGGTAATGCCAGGTTTGTGAAAAGAATGGACACAACAGAGAAGAGCATTGTTCCAATGCCATCTAAAAGTGCACTGTTCTCCTCTGAAAAGGCCAAAGTTAGGAAAACTTCTAAAGACTGCACCAAGAGCACAAGGACGTGTGAGAGATTCCCCAGAGGTTTGTTTCTCTTTCGAACCCATCCAAGTGGTGTGTGAGGTGCTAAGGAGGGAAAGGTTCATTGTTAATTATAAAAACATTAAAAGTAAAACACCATCTAAAGCAAAACACATGATGTCTTACATTTCATCTTCTGCTGAAACTGAGGGGTAAATGGAGAAAAGTCCACACTTTCAATAATGGACAGTAAGATATTTGCTACTGCATCAAGAGTGGACACACTCTAGACAGAAGGGAAAAAAAAAAAAAAAAACTCCGTTAAATAGAGAGAAAAAATATTGAACAAAACCATCATGTTCCATGTATGCTGTATACCTTCAGGGCTTCACCATCCAGTGCAGCAGATATCCTGCCACACAACTCTTCACAGCACACATTCTCTTCTGCTGTGGCCACGAGAGCTGAGCAGCGAGCAAAAGCCTTGTATAGTCGCGACCAAGTGCTCAGCATGGTCTTCTGAGTCATCTAATGCAGAAATGACAATAAAGCCATCACAAAATTCTGTGCAAGAAACCAACTATAAGGGCCAAATTACGTGTGAGAAACGGTTACTAACCTGTGGGAGACCTGAACCAGGCAAAAGGTGAGTAATGGGAAACATCAAGGCACTATGAATTGCACTGAAGTTATGCTCCAGGGCATCTCCTTGATTCACTTCATTTGTCTGTTAAAAAAAAGGTGGTGGGTGATGTGTTAACGCATAAAATGAGAACCAACAGAGAATCATCAACTGTAAACACAGAACAAACCTGTGTAATGGTATCAGTTAATGGGTTCACGACTACACTCCACATTCTCCACAAATGCTCTCGGTTTTCCACAGCCTCCACACTGCCACTGACTATCCCCAAAACTGATTCTCCAAAGGCCAGGGGTGATGTCGGCCCACAGAGACCGGAACTGACGAGGGTCTCCAAGCACACGAAGAACCTACCAGAGAAGTAAAAAGAAAGGCAAATCGATGTAGTAAACACATTTCTGTTATTACGCAATGCTGAAAGGTTTTCATCATTGATCCTTTAACGACAATCTAGGCTCATTTACATGGTAATAAGAACAATAAACAACGACTGACAACCCTGTAAGAACTCACCTTTCATCGGTCACAAATGAAGACAGCATACTGCTCTTGTAGAAGAGGAGAATCAAGAAAAGGGCTGGGGTACCCTGGGTAGAAATGGACAAGATAACTTATATGTAACTTTTAAGTAATTTGCTTATAAATAACTGCCAAAGTAGATTATAGCACATTTTAGGACTGTTTCATGATACAGGTTATTATAATATGATCTGTTGCAAACAAACAATGTCAACCCCAAACTCACATTCAAGACATCCATGTTGGCCACTTGATATGTTGCAGACCCTAGCACCTTCTGAGGTATGGCTTTCACAGTAGCTTCCAACAAAATCTGAAGAGTAGGACAAAGGTTTTAAAAAAAACCCCAAAAAAAACAGAAAGCAGTGTTAGGCAATATATGCGACGAGATGGGTACAAAAAGGCTTTTGTACGGAGTTGAGGTGGGGTGGGGGGGGGGGGTGTATCACCTCCATCAAACACTAGCAATGAATTCAATACAAGTCTTCAAGGTTTCCAAGTCTTAGGGTGTTGGCATCCCAATATTTAGAAACCTCAGAGATCTTGAATGAGTACTTGTAATTAGTATTCGCCATCGAGTTTGATGTAGCTGGTTTTCAAGAGCAGCCATTTGCAAAGTGAGATGATTTACCAGAGCCCGTGGTGCTGGCAGGGCGTCAGAGGATACAATAAACTGCAGGGCCTGCAGAAGGAGAGTAAGTACTTCAGAACCCTGTCTCTCCTTCTTATTGCCAGCTGTAAACAAAGGAACCACAAAGAAGGAACAGATGCAAGCTTAAACAGAAACAGAACACTTTAGTCATGCATGAGTATTTATTCACATTTATAGACCACTGCAGCACTTACCAGCCTCTATTGTTGTATTGACATGGCCAACAAGGCTGGTCCATATAAGACTCAGCAACGCTTCTAAACAAAGAAATACAGCAAAAATATGCCTATTTTAATAGTTTCATTTTAAGAACACAAAACCGCCAAAACAATTTGCTAGGCATGGTGTGTATATAGAAACAGAAGCAAGTTTTTAGCCAAAAGTGTTTATATGGTTGACCCAAGAGCCAAGTGTCTTGTGCAAGTGAGAAATATCGTAAAATGACAAATCGGTCACAGCGGCCGGACATGCATCTGGATATATTACAGGCCATCTGGAGGCAATACAGTCCAATGATTGGGTAAAAGTACAAATGCATGTTAAAAATAATACACCCATCCATTGACAAAAGTATTACAGAGGATCTTCAGGGGCTAGCAACCACACAATGAGATATTGCCTCCTAAGAGTAAATGCCAAATTATCCAATTTCATATTATTCAGGTGGGTCCACTCTTATTAGGGCCAGTTTTGCTCTTAAATCACTTAGATAATTTATAAAAAAAAAAAAAATAAAATAAAAAAAATAAAAAAATCATGGCAACGTAAATCTTTGCACACTCGATGCAGTTAGAAGCAGTACATAAGGGAACTAATTTTAAGCAGTACTCTGAAGTCAAAGACTCAATGAACACTTACAGGGGGGGGAATGAAAATAAATAAATAAATAAATAAAGCCGTACGCCCCCCCCTGCCCACAATTAACTTAATAAAGAATAGATGCAACTGCACACAAACTAGCCATTGCAGCATGAATTAAGGTAACTGATTACCTGGAGCATCTTTGCCCACGGAGATGAAGCCATCTCTAACAGCCGAAATGAGCGTGGAGGAGTGCTTGCTGAAGAAAGAGTGGCTGCTTAGAAGGTTGTGCGTCAAAGGCTCTGAAAAAGCAAAGTGTGCTATTATAATATAGCTCGCATATAGCCGTTGTATCCTGAAATAGTTTTTGAAGCATACAGAGAGGAAAGGGCATGAAATTACAATAATGGCAAAATTGTAGATTATTAAACAGTCAGAAGCAATCATGGAAACTGAATTCAAACAAAACAAAGTAAGTACGTATGCACAGGTGCTTTACCAAGACTGAGCTGCAGACTGTTCTTGGATGCAGCAGTGCTGGCCTGTGAACCTAGAAAGTAATGCAGTAGCATCTCAAGCCCCAGCAGCTGGATGGAGGAGTAGGACTGCGGGGTGCTCACGCTGCTGTTAAGGCTCAGACGAGAGCTAGCACCTGGACTGCTACACGAGGGAACACCTGGAATGGAAGCATTAATGAGCGAAAGAATGAGAAAGAGCGAGTGAGCAAGAGAGATGGAGAGATTACATATTGGTTTCAAGGGAAAACATCATTAATGTCCAGAGGGAAAAAATAATAATAAAAATAATAATATCCTTATATACCTTGTTTAGGAGTAACTAGTCCAATGCCATTGCTCTGGCTTGTGCTTCTAGCAGGAGTTGCTGGAGACACCAATGAGGTATCTGAAGGAAGTGTGCTTAGCAGCAGTGGCACACCAACCTTTGTACACAAACATTTCATGTTTTAAAAATCAGGCCAACAACAAAATAATAACAACAATACCGGTCTTACAGTGTAAATTACATTATATTCCAGTTTACCTGTTCAAAGTTAGCAGACAGATTAGGCCCTAATTTCACCACCAGATACCACCAGACCTCTAATTTGGTAAGCAGCAAGGCTTCAGTCCTCACAAGGATGGAGCTGAGGGGCTGCATGAGCAGTTTAAGTCGCTTGCTGCTGCAGAGAATATCTGGAAAAGACATTTAATCAAGTTTGATCCAGTGCATATTAGATTACAAAAAGATATGGAGGTAGATGTGTGTAGCAGTCAATTGGTCACCTGGATTAAGAGCAAAGTTGTCAATGAGGCTCTTCCAGGCTATGAAAGCAATCTTCTTAATGCTGGGAGAGGAGCTGCGGAAGCCCAGCTCTTCTAAATAGAGCAGTGAGTTTATGAAGGCACCTCCTTTGTGGAGCAACTACACAGAAATAACACATTTCAGATTTACTTGCGCCAAACATCTCTTCAGGACATACAGAAGATCGATCATGAGTGGCATGATCATGTGCATGCCCTACCTTGCCCAAAAGCTTTACAAATAAAGGCCAGAGCTTCAGCACATTGCTCTCGTTCTTGGTCGAGAAAAGTTTCTGCATCTCAGGAATAAGTTTCTTAAAAAAAAATAAAATTAAATAAATAAAGTGCCAGTTATTAAAAGAACTTTATGAAAGATATGCATAATCCCACTGTACTCAAGTAAGAGACATTAATGTTTGAAAAGCTGTTTGATTTGTTTTATACAACCACATACATACATCACCACCACAACAGAGCTGCTTAGTCAGAATCACAGATTGTGGTCTTTTTCAACAGGAAGCAAAATAAATTAAAAAAATCTCCCAAATAATCATAACAAGCCAGAGTGACCTCCTACCCAAGGGCAAATCGCTTCAGTACAAAAGAGCCTATATCTCACTCTTGCAGTGTCTCTGTAAGATGAAGAATGAGGGTAAGACTTACAGAAGACATCATGGGCTCTACAATGGCAGTGACCTCCTGCTGCTTCTCCAGGAGAAGGGGCATTCCTATCTCGAGCGCTGCAGCAGCACGCAAGCGCACCTTCGAGGCTGGGTGAACTACCAGAGGTATAATCACCTTAATCCACAAGACTGCTCCTTCACCCATCTGAACAGGAGCCTGCTCAAGAAGCCTGCAGTCAAAACATTCAAACCATTAACAAAAACAGCTTATGTTTGTCTCCCATTGGTAACTTGCTTACTTTTGTGTTAGTTACGAAATATTTATACCTGCATACTTGAGTCATCTCTACTGAACTCAGGTTTAAGCAGGAGGCAGAGAAACAAAAATATGTAAAACCTATAACAGATTGTGCTACATCTAAACACTTCAATAGTACCATCAGTAGTAAATAATTGACATTTTTGGTTAACAGAGACCTGTCTAGTGGTCCATAGAAATATGAAATCGTCTAAACAATGACTGAGTGTTCAAGGGCCGAGCAACAGTTTTCACACCAAGTGTCGCAAAACTATATTATTCGGAAAACAATTGAAGAAGAAAAAGTAAGCAGCATTTACTTTATAACAACATTCAGGGACTCGTGATCTGTCAGGACTGACTGGATGTCTTTTGTCTGCAGAGCCTCTAGAGTCTTGAGTATCTCTGGTGTCTAAAAGAGACAGAAGATATGCAAATATTATTTAAAATGAAAGCAACAGCACCTACAATCAGTAGAATGCTTTCTGAATACTGACCTTCTTGGCAACAATGTCTGCAGGAAAGTTCTGTTTTGAAATGACCCATAATGCTCGTGTGCAGGTGTTCTTGTCTGGGGACTTTAATATCTGGGCACAAAGGGCCAACAAGATCTCCTCCGCAAAATTAGCTGGAAAACAATCAGAGAAAGCATCTCAAAAGAGAAATCTAAGACTTGCATTGCATCTGTACTCTGTTCACTGTGCCCTATACCTTACCTGGAATGCCAGATACAATGTTGGTGTTGAACACGCAGAAGCCCAATGCTTGAAGCGCGGCTTGGCTTAGCTCCTCGTTCTCGCTGGATATGTGAGTCTAACCACACAAAGGAGTATGAATGGGGAAAAAAAAAAAAAAAATGCAGATTTGACAAAATAAATACATTTAATAGTGCCAAATTCCAAATGAGTATACAACAGAACTGAAAATTATAAAACCTACAAATGAATGCAAAAAACTTACCTGGAAAGCTTTACCAAGGCGTGAAAAATGCTTAATGATTAGTGGAAAGAACTGCCGTCCATCATCTCCACTGAGCCGACTGAAAACGGGAAACACAAATCACAATGTTTTACAAAGATCTAGGAATGCACTGTGCTACAGCTTCACAGTGCTTAGTATAACTTCATTTCATTATAACTATAGATAACAATAATCAAGCTGCTCTATTGGAGCCTCCGTTACTCACTTGGCTATGGTAAGGTAGGCATCAGTCTGCTCGGACACGCCGGCTGCATCGTCATCCAGAGTCCCGAGGAGAGGGAGGAGGCTGGAGCTGGACATGGGGACGGTGGCCATCATCCTCACGTCCTGCATGAGCACAAACAATTACATCTACGGCACAAACTCTAATCCTGAACTCACCCCCTTTCACTGTAGACCTGCTTTATTCTTACTCCATCACTCAAATCTAACTTCTATTGAAATATTAACCCTTTCATATGTAAAACTGGGTACAACCAAGAAAACCCCCCCCACAAAACTACTCTTCGAGTACTTTAATGATCTGAATTTTGTAGTTATTGAATCTCTTTCGAAACAGCAGACCTAGCACTAATTTCATCAATACCTTTGGGAAACAATTGTCCATGTGCTTCAAAATAAAAGTGGTGTCTAAAAGATCCTCGCTGATTTAAGTAATTTAGTCAAGCACATTGAGTCCTATAACCACAAATGTTATAGCTAGATTTGCAGTCCCATTAATCATTGAAGCATGGCAGCTAACAGGTGGCAATAATGCCAAACATGCAAGAAGGCTGCTAAATAACTAGACTGCATCTGAAAGCACGCGCATTTAATTGCTAGGTATCAGAAAGAGGTGTTCAGGAATGATGAGCACAGACGGAGGTGGTGTCTAGCTAGCTTCTCTGCCTCCTCCCTGCTAAGTGGCTGGCTAGTCAACTGATTAGAAATTGGTTGCATAACGCCAGACATTTTGGCTAATTATATATTCTCCATAATTCGCAGCAAACGCAGCAGCAGGATCGGTTTGTTTAACATCGGCTACACATCTAGCGACCTCATTCTAGCTTAGCACATCGTGTAAACAATGTGGAGCCAGCTAAAAAGATCCAGCTAATAACATCTGCACTCATATAATGAGCCCAAAACGATAGATGTGTAGTCTGTTTGATACATCAGCTGTTTTTTTCTCTAGTGCACGCACACTGGATTGTTTTTAGTTCAGGTGTTCGATTTGGAATTGCGGTGTGAGATCATGAGCATGGTGGCTAGCTAACTTACCCAACCCCCTGCCCAGAGCACTCTGCAGCTAACTAGGAAGCAAGGGGGGAAAAGTAGTGTTCTCTCACCTCGCTGATATTAAAGGAACACAACCAACAAAAAGCGGCGTTAGCATGGACGAAAAGCTTATACAAGCAAACCAAGCGAGGGTTAGCCTTAAAAAAATATTAATGGACGTCAATAACGAGGAAGCTGCCGTCTCGCTATTTCCTCAGCAGTCCCGCGAAAACGCTGGCGCCAAACAAGGCGCGCTGAACAGCTTCACCTTTCACCCGCCACAAGCCCCGCCCACTCATACATAATTCATTAGAAAAGAGCAACCCGAGCCGTTCATTGGTGTTCTGAAGTTAATGGAATAATCCTTTCCACAATTCTGAGCTTTATTATATTGATATTTCCACCTCATTGCAGTGATTGTTTTCTTTGGCCTAATCATTCAAATTATTTAGTGAAGTGAATTATTACTGAATTTATAACATCCCATTAGACATCAGATTCTATGTAGTTTTTAAATCAAGACTCAAAACACACAAAAATGAGCATTTTAATGTGTGTAGTTGTGTCATATATAATCATCAATCTCTGTATTTATCAAGTATATGCTCTATGTTTTTGTGTACTTGTCCTCCTTATATTTAAGTTGTATATGCTCTTAGCTACGATTGTTATGCTCTTTATTATGTACAGCAGTTCACTGTCTTAAATGTGTTTATAAATAAAAAGTACTTACTTAAATCCAGAACAATTGCCCCACTCTTGCAGAAACATGTTCACAAAATGCTGTTAAACATATGTTTAAATTTAATGCAGTTCAATTCAATACAAAGCTCTTTTCCACACAAAAAAATGTCAAATGCATAAGGTTAATCCATGTCAGAAACATATAGAGATATGTTTAATACATCATAAGAGCGTGTCCAGTGCCAGGACTTCTGAATCAGGACTTTAGAAACAAGAGCAATGGTACAAAAGTGTTTTTTGTCAACAGCTAATTTCTGTTAAATGGCTGCTATAATTTTATTCAGATCACCTATTATTTTATTTATTTTTTTACCAAAAGATATAGGCTAACAAATGAAAGTACAAGTAAAGTACAAAAGGAGCTTAATGTCCCATATATTTATTTAAATGGTGGATTATAATTGTATAAACATACACTACCAGTCAAAAGTTTGGACACCTTCTAATTCAATGTTTTTTTCTTTATTTTTATTACTTAAAAGAGACTTCATGTCTTAAAGTAATGATGGACTGTTGTTTCTCTTTACTTAGTTGAGCGGTTGTTGACATAATATGGATTAC
>JAQQZR010000035.1:13388821-13403045 GCA_030068235.1 Notoglanidium macrostoma | reverse complement strand
AATTCCACTAATAAGCTTTTAACGAGGCGCACCTGTTCACTGAAAAGCATTCCAGGTGACGACTTCATGAAGCTGGTAAAGATAATGCCCACAATATCATCAAGCTCAATGGTGGCTACTTTGAAGAATATAAAATATGAAACATTTTATACTTTTTTGTTTACTACATAATTCAGTAATGTGTTGCTTCATAGTTTGAGGTATTCAGTATTGTTTTACAATGTAGAAAGAAAAAAAAAAAGAAAAACCTATGAAAGAGAAGGCGTGTCCAAACTTTTGACTGGTCGTGTATAACCTAAACAATTCACTGATAAAACAACATCTGTTTAAGAAATGGTCATGTGAAAGTGCTCGTGTTATTGTTATAGCGTGGAGATGAAGCAACAGCAGTGTACTGCAGCCTGAAACCTCCAGCAGACACAGACGAATCAGCAAGGAACTTTAGCGTCATAACGTTACCTGGAGAAAAGGCAAGAAAATATAGGTGTCATACTGCCATGCAGTCAGACTGCATGTCTGACTGGTTGCTATCTTTATAACTTTATCTATCATCTAAAGTTAAGGTTTCAACAGGGAACTATATAAAATCTTTTCAAATTAATTTCAAAGTAAAATCATATAAAACCATAAATAGTTTAAGGTTAAACTTTAGATGCCTTTTTAAACACAAAGGAGAACAATAATTCTGAGGAAGGTGAAATACAGTAAAAGTGATAACATGGTAAAATACGTACCTGTGCTAAGAAAGTCTTCAGGTAGTTCATCCCCACAGTACCTACAAAAAACACACAGGTCAGGCTTTGTAGTATTTTGGGTGCAAGATAAGCTTGTAAAGGAATTCCTTCATACCTTCCAGCAAAACCTGAGACATCATCATAACTGTCATAGATCTCCAGATAATCACTGATGCAGCCTACATCATCTTCAACATCAAACTCAAGGAACTGCAGGCGAATCTTCTGGCCATAGCGCACGCGAATGTGCCAATAACAGATTTGCTCATCAGGATACTCATCTGGAAAGCCTGGTGACTGTAGAATCTTCTCCTGGTCTGTATGCACACCTCCACACTCTTTTGCTGTAAAAAGTACATTAAGTCATTTTTCTGCTTTAAGATGAATGCGCCAAAATCTGCTCTAGGACAGGTGACCAATGGATATGAATTCAACATGTTCAGAAAGTAATAAATAGTCATGCAATAGACCTATTGACTGTACAGACTTTCAGTAATTTGTATCATGTTCTGTTGTGGCATTGAAAAAAACATTCCCTCAAACACACACACACACACACACACACACTGTACAAGTGTGCATATTTATAGTACCGGATATGTGAATCTGAATGTGAGGCATGTTTGGAGGCATGTTTTAGTCTGATTTTTTTCAGGCTAAAAAACACACCATAGAGTTGTAAAATTATATATTTCAGTTTTGAAGTTTCAATATCGAGGGCACAAAATGCCTAAAACAAAATCTATATATCTTCACTGTCCACTTTATCCTGGTCAGGACTGTGATGGTTCCAGGGAACTGGGTATGAGGTGAGAATACACTTTGGATAGGATGTCAGTCCATCATAGGGTTCCATGCATACACACATTCACTCATCCATAAAGATGCAAGGAGAACATGCACAGAATCCGCCATGCCTATTGTTGGCTAAATAAGGTAATATAAGTAATGTCTGGTTTATTCAAGGTCACGGCTGACACGAAGCATGCCTTCTCTATCACTTGCTCTGAAGAAGTTAAAATGTAGGCAACTTTCTGGTACACAACAGTCATCAGAATTCTGCCTCACCTAAACTTTGATAAGCTTTGCCCCAGTGTGTTTATGACAGTGTTATTCAAATGACATCAGTACAAATGAAGGTGGAAATGTTCTGTAAGATTGTCTTAAAGGTGCACATGTATTGAAGCCTATGTGCAGATTTGTGTGTTACAGCTGAGTTGAACTTGAGTTAGGTGAATCATCTGTAGCAGTGAACATCACACAGCTGCTCCACCATGGTATAATTAAACAGTCATTATATTTTCCTTGGTTCTTATTCCCAGATATATGAGTCTCAATGCAGATGACATACCCACATGCTCTCATTGTTGGCTGACACACAAATTGATATTTTGCTCCACAGAGACCAATGACTGTTGTTCTGGATATAAAATAAATATTTAATGTAGAGAGCTTGCCACCCACAAAAGGTATGACTCTTCTCAGTGGTTATACCATTTACTATTTAGAAGGATACCAGTTTGTAACAGGAAACTGTGGGATTGCACTTTCCAGAATTACTTCACTACCACTTGCCTATTAGTTCTTTTAGTATTACTTACAATTAGGGTTGTAGCAGTAGACATCCCACTTCTCGCTTTTGTTTAGTCGATAACCATATTCGATAATTCCAACCTTGCCATATCCACAATGGGCTCCAGGTTTCACGATGGGATACCCCACCCGGCCTTTATCAAACCATCCAGCTGCACACACATGAAAACCTTTGGAAAACAGAGAAATATTTTATTCAGACCTCACATTACCATAATAATAATAATAATAATTATAATAATAATAATAATAATAATAATAATAATAATAATAATTTAAACTACATTTGCCCTATAAAGTGTCGTGTAGGGAAACAGGATAGAGCACTACAGATTTGTTCCAGCTGGGGCTAGAGCTATTAGAGCTCATTTCCAGGCCAGTTAAATGTTTACAGTATAGGCAAAATGAAGAAACTATCCAAAATCATAGCTTTCAAACATTGTGATTCATAGTCTTTCTAAGATTTCTGAAAAATTTCACTTTTATGGGTGTAGAAACACTTTACAAACTGCACCTTTAAGCTCCATTTTTATGTACTAAGTGGATTCATAGCTGTCAAGTGTTTTTCTGACAACTCCAGAATGCAGGGCTGTAGTAACAAAAAGCTTCACACTTCAGCTGGATGTTATGCATAACAAGACCATTTCTGTCATAAAACATTCTTGTTCACAAACTTCACCGATAAAGTTCTAGCAAATCATCGCATGCCTCTTCTAATTTTCAAATAATCAAATCATATGATAAAGCATGTTCTGCTGATAGGAAAATCCTAAATAAAAAAAAAAAAAAAATATATATATATATATATATATAGGAAATCCACTGTACAATAATTAGTGTGTAAGAAACAGCATTTTGGCACAATTAGGGAGCAGCAAAGAGAGGAACTGCAGACCCCCAAGCAAGTTTAAAATAATGGTCTTAACAGATCTAAGAGACAGAGTGCTTGAAATCAAATTTAGCTGAAATGAGGATATGATCTGGTTAGTTTTTATATTGCTGTTGCTCTTGTAATAGAGCAGAGAATTAAATCATTTTAATAATTTCCACAACTTACAAAATGTGCTGTAGTACAATTAAGAGATTACAAGGAAGAATCTCTTTGATTAATGGATAGATTAATGATTACCAGTTCTGAATAGCTGCAGAATACATTTTAAAGTCATCTCTGGTATTTTATTTTATATACAGGTCCCATGTGTTGCCCTGGCCCAGATTTTAACATCAGATTAAAAAACAAAAAATTGGCAATAGAGACCTATTTGTCTGGCAGCCTCCAGCTGATCGTAAGTGGCTAGTGATCCCCCCTCAAACTTGCACACAGCTTTGGCCTCCTTATAGGTCAGCTGGTATCTCCCTTTGCGAGATTCCCGGTGGTACACTCCAGCTGCTTGTTCTGCAGAGTGAAAAGACAAAACACACATTTGTCACTGCTGTTATCAGCATCAGCGGGCTGGCACACAAGTGGATGTGGATCTGCTCAGAGTCCAACAGTGTTAATTGTAGTTTAAGCAAGCTGTCTCACAGGACAGCACCTAAAACAGAAACAGAAGTCTAGAGAGTTGTTATTTTTTGTGAGAGAAGTGAAACTCAAAAGGGAACACAGTTTGAAAGTTTAAAGAATAAACTACTTTAAAACATGTTAACTACTTCAGCCTACTTCATATCGCTAAAAAGCTTCACAAGCTGTTTTCATCAAAATGCCTTTGAACAGAAAATTGGATGGGGAAATAACACCTAACTATCCAGAATCCAAATTCAGGACAATACAATGATGTACAGCTATAAACAGCTTGTATATATTTTCCAGATGTGCTATGCAAGAAATTGCCATGATATTAAGTAAATCAAACACTGGCTCTTTTTATTTTAACTCCACTTTAAAGTTATAGTTTTGTTCCTTAGGCTATTCACAATGTAACATGTACAGTCAAATGTACCATTGATCTTTAAGGTCAAATGAAGTTCCTGTAGAATTATACACCTCTAACTCGGTTAAGTACCTAGGTTTAACCAGCACATTGTTAAGAGAAAAACCACAAAAAGCTTTAGAGCGGGGGGTGGGGTGGGGTGTTTGACACACAGATTTCAGAATGATGTTCACACAGATTTCAGAATTTGGCAATTCAGTAAAGTTAGTTTTCACATCTTGAGCCACTAATGATGAATGACTCGATTGTCCTGAGGTAATTACCACATTGTGGTTAGAGTTTAGCATTGTGACTGCGTAAGACAGTGAGGTCACTTCCCCTAGTTTACAAGATTCCCTCCGAGAAAGGATGGACTCTCAGCACTGAGACAGCCAACAATGCCTGTCTTGTAGTGTCTGAGTGGCCAACACACACACACACACACACGTTTATCTTACTATCCTTGTCTTACTATTGTTAAGGACCTTTAATTGACAATTCCAATGTGTGAGTGAGTGGCCAACACACTCACACATTTATCTTACTATTCTTGTCTTATTATTGTTGTTGTGGGTATGTTACACTGACAATTACTAATGCAGCCAATCAACTAAATCTTAACCTCAGTATATTTAACAAAAGCTCCATATTTGTAGGAAAATAAATCTGTTTTCTTCTGGGGACAAGCCAAATGATCCCTACTTGATTCCTATCCTTGTGGGAACATTTGGTCCCAACCAACACAGCAGACATGCCCCCACCCCACCCCCATACTTAGGTTACTTTTATAACTAGTCAACTGAAATCACTGTTATAGCAAATATAAAAACAAATGCTTAATTGTAAAAACTAAATTTACCAAGCCAAATGGAGTTGTGAAGAATTCCATTCTTGTATCCCCAGGCCTCAGTCTCCTTCAGGACGCACGAGAAGGCGAGCAGAACGGCTACAGCGTGCATGTACAGCATCCTGAGAGCAGCACGAGCGCCACACTGACGAGAATGAATACGACATCGGCACGTACCTCTAAGAACAGCTGGAATAGTGCACGCGCCTGAGTACCGACTCCCCCCCGGGGGGCGGAGTCTGCGCTAGGCAAAAAGACAGGGCTACACAAACCAGCACCGACATGTTTAAGGCTTCAAAAAAAAAAAGTATGTTAGATGTCACATAAAACGTTTTTAAACCGTGTGCACTCCGGTCGGAAAAAGTTCTACACGCACGTCATTCAACCGTCGGATAACGTGACTGGCGAAACTGAATGTATTTATAAACGTATAAAGCAAAAATAAAGCTGTAATGAATAAATAGTAATGTGAAAATGGTGGGCGTGTGGGGCTATAACACAGAGTTCATACATAAAGGAAAGCTTCTATTAATGCAGTTACACAGATCAGCCATGACATTAAAACTACATGCCCAATATGGTGTAGGTCCTACTTGTGCTGCCAAATCATCTCTGACCTGTTGAGCCATGGATCCACAAGACCTCTGAAGGTGTGACCTGGCATCTGGCACCAGCACTTGAGCAGCAGATCCTTTAAGCCCTTTAAGTTGTTAGGTGCGGGCTTTGTGGATCAGATTTGTTTGTCCAGAGCATCCCACAGACGCTCGATTGGATTGAGATATGGGGAATTTGGAGGCCAATTTAACACCTTGAACTCTTTGTTATGTTCCTCAAACCATTCCTAAACAATATTTGCAGTGAGGCAAGTTGCATTATCCTGCTGAAAGAGGCTACTGCCGTTAGTGAATACCAGTGCCATGAAAGGGGTATACTTGGTCTGCAACAATGTATAGGTAGGTGGTACGTGTCAAAGTGACATTCAGATGAATGCCAGGATCCAGGGATTCCCTGCGGAACATTTCCCAGAGCAGCACACTGCCTCTGCCAGCTTGCCTTCTTCCCATAGTTCATCCTGGTGCTGTCTCTTCCACAGGTAAGCAACACACACGCACCTGGTCATCCACATGCTGTAAAAGAAAATGTGACACATCAGACCAAGCCACCTTCTTCCATTGCTCCATGGTCCAGTTTTGATGCTCGCATTCCCACTGTAGGTGCTTTTGGTGGTGGACAGGGGTCAGCACTGGCACTCTGACTGGTCTGCAGCTACACAGCCCCATACGGAGCAAGCTGCAATGCACTGTGTTCTGACACCTTTCTATCATAGCCAGCAACTTGTGCTACAGTAGCTGTGAGATAAGATCAGACAGGTTAGCCTTTGCTCCTCATGCGCATCAGTGATCCTTGAGCACCCATGACCCTGTTCCCAGTTCACCGGTTGTCCTTCCTTGGACCACTTTTGGTAGGTACTAACCACTGCATACTGGAACACCCCACAAGACCTGCTATTTTAGAAATGCTCTTACCCAGCCCATGTCAAAGTCTCTCATATGCTTACGCTTGCCCATCTTTCCTGCTTTCAACACATCAACTTTGAGAACTGACTGTTCATATATGTATTGCTGCCTAATACAGTGTATCCCACCCCTTTACAGGTGCCACTGTAATGAGATAATCAATATTATTTCTCCTGTCAGAGGTTTTAATGTTATGGCTAATTGGTGTTTATCTGCATCTATAATTGTTTCACTTGATGGCATGTTCTTGTTCACACATGCTTTTGACCTGCATCACCAAATTTATAACTAAAGAGGAGAAATTCTGGCAAAGAACATAGACATTGGAATGGGTGCCTCAAGCACTACGCTAATTGGAAATTAATCATGGATTTGTGTTTGGAAGTTCCAGTTAGAGATTTCTGCTGTCTGTTGATGTTTATCTAATAATACTTGCTATAATGTGTTAATCATGAACTCTGTTCAAAGGTCATTTTAAGTTATTTGGTACAGATGCACATAGAAGTACTACTGCTGCTGAAACTGCAGTTTAGTTGAGTAGCTAAAGTTGAGTACAAAATTTAACATACTAATTTAAGCTCAAACTGAAGAGGGAAGAGGGATTTCTGTTGATTTTTTTTTTGGACTGTTTCTTGTTGCAACATAAAGTAATTTTATTTTCAGTAGATAAATTATAAAATAGAGGTAGCCTACTTTTCACAGGGGAAAAAACTTCATATTATCAGAGTTATTCAAATACATATTCAAACGATACACATTAATGTGTAGGATGGATTTACTGTATGCATAGTAGATATAGGTAAAATAGTTTCATTTAATAAAGTTTTCTTTCTTTTAATAAAATTAAATCATGCAAAACTAGATTAAGTAATGTTTATCTTGCAGTGATATAAGAAATATTTATTTTGCCACCATCTCAACCCCAGTTTAGGAGCATACTGTGGCAAAATTGTCAGTCATGCAAATCTTGATTAAAGGTGCACTATGTAGGATGTATATGCATCTATTATCAGAAATGGAATATAGTAATGATAATTGTGTTTACATTAATGTATAATTACCTGTAACTAGTGTAATTATTGTGTTTTTGTAAGCTTAGAATGAGCTCTACATATCAACATAGGGATCGGGTTCGCTTCCATGGAGCCGCCATGTTGTGTCACTACAGTAGCCCAGAATGGACAAACCGACCAGCTCTAGGCAACACATTTCACATTTTTATATATATTTATCTAAATTCAAGAGGCATCTAGCACCAGAAGGAAGACAAAGAATATAGAAGCCATTTTAAGAGACTGATGGTGTTCAGTATAGGTTTGATTTTTCTTTTAATTTAGTTATTTGCTAAACATTAATATGAATGTTTGACCCTGATAATAAGAGTTACCCCATCATTAATGGTTTTGCTTTAGAATATCCCCCTGTCTGATACTGTAAGGGTACATTCTATTTAGTGTTTGTGGGTATGGAAATAGTAACAGAAATACGATAGTCAGGTTAGGAATAACATAGTTTTCTGACCAAAATTCTAATGAGCCAACTGTAAATTTTAAGTGGCAGAATTGGATTAATAAAGGGGTTTTTGCTTGAAGATTTTTGTTCTCTGAGAAGTTTTTTGTGTCGCTTTTGTTACAAGTAACCTGCTCTGTAAGCGGCCAAAGGATACAGAAGGAGATCCACTTCAAAGAAGAAGAAAGAAGAGGTCATGCACAGGGATGGACAGACATGAATGCGAGTGCGGTACAGTCTCTTTACTACGACACACACGAAAGGCAGAGGTACAAATTCGACAGGCAAAAAATCAAAAGGCTTGGCAGTAACAGACACTAGGAACTGAAATTATTGCTTCTCTAAGTGAGACTGTGTGTATGTAAAGGAAGTCTTTGGCATGGTGACTAACTAAGTTCAGGTGTGACTAATTAGAGGTCCAGAGACTGAGACCGAGGAAGACTGGCTGCCATGTTGCCCAGGCAAACCACCTACCAACCAAATACCAGGCTTTTAGTTTTCAGAAGAAAACCGTAAAAGATTCAAATGTGTTTATGACATTTGCATTGTTTTATTTTAGTTCTATATAAACGATTGAAATGTTAATTAGCCTAAGAGTTGCTATGATAAACTAAAAATAGTAGCCACACATGCACTGCCACTGCTCTGCAGTCAGATATTATTGCACCTGGTGGCCACTGTAGTTCTAATACATGTTTGGAAAGGAAGGGGTTGTATCTGCAACCTTACCGCTAGATGCCAATAGATCTTATATAGTGTACCTTTAAGACTTCTAAATGGCTAGAACTGGCTCCGAGGGTTCAAATCACATGTTTCTCTCTGACAGGCACAATGAAATAGTGAAATAGTCCTTATGTCATGGCTTAATGCATAACGGCACAATGAAATAATAGGCCATTTTGTGCTTCCGACTTTGTGGCATTTTCCTGTATATACTGCAAACGCACTGCACTGCACTTCACTGGTCCTTCTCTTGAAACTGTTATTAAACGTCATGCCTTGTATTTTGCTCCATGGTCCAGGAGTCATGATATATTATCATACATTTATACAGATGAGATGAAGATAATCACTGACCTGGTGTTTCTGCCTGTTCCAACATTTTGTGAAAACCCTTCCCAGAAGTGTAGAGGCAGCTGCAGCCAAAAAGGAGATCAGCACATTAATTTAGAAAGAAAAGAGCTGGAGTGTGGGTGATTTTGTACATAAAGAATAAAATGACACTAGGTTGGGGATTTGAGTGCTATATGTCAAGCAGGCTTTAAACATTAAGATATTATAACAGCAGATGGTCATTTTGTATGAGGCACTTCATTAAGTATATTTTACTATGTATTTCCATAATACTGTCCTAAGCAAATATTTTTTTATTAGACACAGCCTCATGATTCATGATATGACCTGTCTGGGTTTAGGGGTTGTCTTACAGTAAAACATTGCTCATATGTGTTGTCATGGAATATTGCCTCTGTTGAAGCTTGTAGAAGACAAAATGAGTAAGATTTTCATCTGAATTATTACATGGCATTTATTCAGATGTTCTTGGGAAGTTGTAGAGTAAGTTACAACTCTTGATCTCATGATAATATTTCTATGACAACAATGACTAAATGGAAAGGCAATCCTGGCTATAATCATTCAATCTGTTCTCATTTTTAATATAGCATATTAAACAGTGAGGTAGTCACACAAAGTGTATCCAAAAGTGCAGTAATTAAAGGGATTGTCACAATGATTAAGGTAAATTTGCTAAAAGATGAAAATATTATTCATACCGTATTTTGTCTCAGGGTGCAGGGACACACTCATCCGTTATGTGCCTGCTTAAAATTGCTGGGGTACAGAATCACATAAGGACTCCTTTGTTCAATACTGTTTTCATAATGTTATCTTATGGCTGGCATGCAGCAACTTAACATCCTGTTATAAGCATGTCTTAAAACTGAAAGTGCAGTCGCTCACTTTCTCTCTCTTTTACTCTTTTTGTATGTGTGTACAAAGGAACCACATAACAAGAAATTTTCACCCATTACCTTCTTTCTATTGTGAACCTTTGAGGTAATCAATTAAATTATTTAGAGATATTATGATCCAAATCTCTGTTTAATGTTTACTACAGTATATTCTATTTGGACTCTGGGAATCATTATTCTTGTTTACGACAATTTTAAAACTGCAGTCCTGCACTCCTACATATTTTCACTTTATTTGAAATATTTGACTCATCTCATAAAAGTCATGGTAACTATGTCCAAATCTTAATAATTTCTCAAATATTGTCTGTTCAGGGCAGTATGGTGGCATGGCAGGCAGTGTTGTTGCCACAACGCTTCAATCCTGAGCACAGGTTAGTGTTCGTGTTGAGTTTCTCTACGTGTTGTCTCTGTATCTGTTCCTCCAGGTTCTCTGGTTTCCTCTAACCTCCCAAAAACATGCCAGTAGGTAGACTGGCTATGATAAATTCCACCAAGCATGTGTGTGTGTGTGTGTGTGTGTGGTTACTAAAAGTGTGTAAGCAAGGCATACATTCACATTGCTGTGAAGATTCAGGATGTGGACACTATTGGGTAGAGTTTAGAAAAGCATCTTTTTATCTAGTTATCTAGAATGTGTGTACAAGTTTGGATCTAATCTAACTCCATAAGGCTCATATATTACCTAATACTGTAGGTAATATTGTATTTTAGCAATTTAGCTACTAGTTATTAGGTTTTTTTTATTTTTTTTTTTTTTTTACTTTGATCCTCTTTTTGCTGACATTCTTCATCCAGAGGGTGGCATTAAAGGACTGAACTTCACAATAATTTACTTTTGACTCGTGTGGAAACCACTATGTTTGTCCAGCAAGGGGCATCATTCAGCTGCCTTTGAAACTATTTCTGGTCTTTTTTTTTCTTTTTTCCTTTCTTTTTTTTTTTAATGAAAATTGGCATCCACTTCGTATCAAGTTTCAGAGTCTGCCATATATACCATTTAGCTAAAAGAGTTTTTGTAATAGAGCAAAAAGGGATTCTATTCCATGGTATTTACCCAGGATAACTATACCAGGATGATTAAAATAAAAAAGAAAATCACCTAAAATTCCAATATACCATTTATCTGATTTTTGTTTATTACAATACATACATACATACAAACAAACAAACAAACAAACAAAAAAGCAAAACAAAAAAAAATTCATTGATTTTTTTTTCATAGTAGGTGGTCTTTAGTTGTACCAATTATTCACTTGAATGACATTTAAATTCAAAACAGTCATCCTCTTTTGAATCATGAACATCATTTTATGTATTTTAAGTGCTGAAAATTTATTTTACTCATCAACAAAAGAATATTCATGAAATATTTGGTTATTGTGCTAGGGATTCACATTACCGGTTTGGCAAGTGAAGTTTACAGAAAACTCTGTAGTTTCTTGTTAGCTATTTCTATAGATAATAATGAGAATGAGTTTGACCACCATGAGGAATCTTTCCTTTGCACAGTATTGCCATATTAAATAGGGAGGGTTTTTGTTTTTTCCTTTTTTCATTTCTTTGTTTTAGGTACAGACAAGGTACAGACTACTAGGTTTTTAGTGTTGCGGCTCCTTTTAATGTAAAAACCCCCCACCAAAACAAGAACAAAAAGTATATTTCCCAATTCAGCCTCTTTCCATAAAAAATAAAATAGGCTTATGTAAGACATGGGTTTATGACCTTATCAGCAGAGGCTCAGTAAAGATGCAGGTTTCATTTTGGAATATTTTGGATGCCATTAAAGAAAGGAGAATACGAAGTAACAAACTGCGTTTCAGATACAAACATCATTGAGAATGTGTGACAGAATCAAATGAGTCTGCAAAAGAACTGGAAAATTCTCCAGGATGCATCAACAAACCTCCCACAATTGTGTACTTCCAACTTTGTGGATGGTCAGGTACATACTTTTGGTCATATTATGTATGTCTACACATTTTTACAAATTTCAAGCTCAAAATATTCATTTTCTATTGCCAGATTGTTTCCCCAATTTTAAGCAGTTATATACTATAGAAAGAAGCAAAATTAGCAGTCAGTGGAAAAAGAATGTTTGAAATGTGGGGAAAAAAGCTCTAAAGCATCTAAAACTGAAGGTAGCCTTTCTCAACTCTTCTCCAGTCACAGTACTACTTTGCCTCACAGGCATGGCCCTGGGCCTATTCCACAGTTTATCCCTTTAAGTTAACCAGTAACACTCAGTGACTTTCATTTCCTCTGTCTGGAATAAGGTCCTCCTCATCAGCCAGTGACGTTGCTCCTGTCTGAGTTATCTGGCAGCGGATGCTATCTTTGCACTCCAGACTACACCAGGACAGAGTTAAGTACAGGGCTGAAACAAACACAGGGTAGAGCCCATGGAATTCTGTGTTTATAATTCTATATACAGTCACTAGACTCACACTTATGACCCCTCATGGCACTCAAGGCTATGTGCTGTGACATATAATTAAAGAAATAGAGGCAGTCCTGTATCTAGTGATTATCATGTAAATGTAATTTGCTGTGTGTGAACCCATGTGACCCTGCGCAGTAACCCAGAACATACATGCTTATGTAGTAACATGACACTTTTACACATTTTTCTCTTTTTGTGTTTTAGGTTTAAGAGTAACTGACATAGTTTAATGCAGGCAAGGCACTTTTTTAATCACAGGCAAAATATTATAAAGAAAACTAACACAGTGTTTCTGAAATGAGTCACTGAGCGAGTGCATGTGAAATGGAAATGGATGTTTTCCTTTTATTATTTCACACACACACACACACACACACGAGGGCTGGATGTTGAATTTGGAGAACATTTTTGGAGCCATCTACTTCCAGCTGTTAAAAACAATAAATGACTCTTATGCTCTTAAGGTCACTGAACTTCCTGTTAGTTCTTGATTTCTCCTCCATTTTTCATAATTAACTGCCTGATTTTTGACATTCTGCAGAATAAAAATCAAGCTAAAAAGTAGTGTTACAAAACTCAAAGCACAGGTTAAGACAAATATTTTAATGCTTAATTACCTGTGCAATTAACAAAGTGCTTAAAAATAAAGAGACATGAAGTTTTCCTGCCTACATTATTTCTACCATAGTAACAACTAGCAATGCTAACAGAGATGTCATTGTTCTGTTCATTAATGTTGACATGAAATTGTAATAGCATTATGGCACAATAAACAAACCCTACTGGGATGTATGGAGAGTGATAAACATTACTCCTTTAGGATCTGGGACTTTAGTTCCTGTGTTAAGAAATCCATATGCTACACATCTTAAATTGTTTAATGTGACAGTGCTATAGTTTGACAGATAATTTATTTCACTGCTGAAAAACATGACATTGATGGTTTACCATATCACTGTTGCTGTTGTACAGACAAAAATCTAAGACTTGTGAGCCTACCCTGGTTCATTTCCTACAGATGAATGACTTGGTAGGTGTACCTGATATAAGGCCAAATAAGCATATTTATACCACACTGCTAATGTATCCTCAAACCTGATTGGTCAGAGGATGAATTTTCTTTACCAGCTTTATATTATCCATCCATCCATTATCTATAGCTTCCATCTGTTACGGGGAAGCTGGAGCCAATCTCAGCTGACTTCGGGCAAGAGACAGGGTACACCCTCGACAGGATGCCAATCTATCACATGGCTAACACAGATTCACACTCACATTCACACCTATGTGCAATTCAGAGTAGCCAGTTGACCTAATCTGTATGTATTTGGACTGTGGGGGGAAACCGGAATGCCTGGAGGAAACCCACACAGGCATGGGGTGAACACACAAACTTCACACAGAAAGGCCCCAGTAGGTTGTGAGAAATGCTGTTATAAGAAAATCATCAAAGCACGACATGTGCCATTTTATTCATTACATGGGTTTATTGACCAATTTCCTAGAATATTCTATTTGAAATGAATATGTTCCTGTGCCCCCCGTGTAAACAAATGCAGGGCATAATTTGAGTTTGCTTAACAATTGAACCTGACTGATTTTGCTATGGTGGCACGGTGGTGCAAGTGGTTAGCACTGTCGCCTCACAGCAAGAAGGTCCTGGGTTCGATCCCCGGGTCACCCAGGGTGCCTTTCTGT
>JAQQZR010000035.1:13359349-13388721 GCA_030068235.1 Notoglanidium macrostoma | reverse complement strand
ACTGGCTACTCTAAATTGCCCATAGGTGTGAATGTGAATGTGAGTGTGTGTGGTTGTTTGTCTGTGTTGGCCCTGTGATGGACTGGCGACCTGCCCAGGGTGTACCCCGCCTGAATATGCTGGGATTGGCTCCAGCTTCCCCGTGACACAGATGGATGGATGATTTTGCTGCTGCTGTTTATGAAAAGTAATGAAACTTGAAAGAATCAGTTTTTGCAGTCTTTTAAAATTTGCCATCATCACCCCCTCCTAAATCAACAATACCAAAAATGTTACTTAACACACACCCTCCTTCATTTCCTACTATTTTTGTAGACATCCATGCATAAAAGCGTTTACAGTCATTAGCCCCTCAGCCCATACTCCCTCTGAAGTGCCCAGTCACTGCAGCCTTTTCACACATGGTCTTATAATTTATTTACTCATATTTTCCCTTCAGCTCATACCAGGTTCAGCAAAGTGCAGACATGAGATAATCTGTTTGAGTCATGGGGAAACAAGTAGATGTTACGGTCATTGCAGTGCAAAATCCAATTACTCGGACACCTGGCTTCTTATAAATACAGCAAGTGACTGAGTCCCCTTAGAGGACAAGTTTATAGATCAGAATTGTTCTGAAATATAGATTGGAATTGATCCTTTAGTTTATACCCTCTCCTACTCCAGTTCCACTCTGATAGGTGTGTAAGATGGACTGAGATATCATACCAAAACTTTAAGCTGTGTTAACTGGCCCCCCCTCCCAGAATCCAACTTCTTGTTTTTGTTTTGATAGCACGTCACCACTACCCGCTAGCTCTCTGTGCAGTAAAGCCTCCGCAAATTCACCGTTAGTGATCCCTTTGAAACCAAGCCTGGACTTTTTCTTCATTTACATGTCATGCATGGAAGCTTTTGAACAAAATAAGCCTGATCTTTTCTTTCCTTCTCTGCAACCTGTGAAACAGCCGAGGCCGGTTCAGGTCCATTACAACGGAATAACCGTATTAAAAGGAATGGATCACTCAAAAGAATTTAAAATATAGATACTTATCTATAAAAATATTAGTAACTTCATATTAAAGTTTAAGATCTATGGCCTAGGATGTCATTGTATTGTTGCGAATTGTTTAGAGAATAATAAGTGGCGTCGAAAATTGGCAACTCTCTACTTGGCGCAGAGGCTTCTGGGAAGGGTCAGCTGGCCCCTGTAAGCCGACTTGATTCAATATTCAGTTATACTGCAGAATATTTGGAGGACTACATCTTAAAAGCTAATGTGCACATATGAGACAACTAATGAGAGTTGAATTTTTGTTTATTTTTTTTTCCATTTTATAAATCCATACAATGTGCAAAACTAAATGTAAGAAAGTTATTGCTCTGTTAGTACCAAACATGGTTAAAATACAGGATGCTTGTCTATACAGTTATTCTATTTAAGGCATCAACATCTCATTTCTCTGTAAAATGTAATGCACACGGCATCCTCAGTGTGGAGGAATTGTGGTTAGAGCTGCAGAATTGGCAATTTCACTCAAGTAGTCCATTCATTTGGAAAGTTCATCACTCTTGCAGTAAAAGATCTTCATTTGTTCCATGTATGTCCTCTATCAGAGCAAGCTAATGAGCATAAGCAGTCCAGCTTATTGTACAGCTGTGGGTCAGTTATTAGACCTCATGAAAAGGATCCCACAAAAAAAAAAGAAAAAGAAAAGACTCTGATGGCACATTGTTGTCGTAAAGTCTTTTATGAAGGGGTCATCTCTGTTCCCCATCACAAAACTGTAAACTGCATCAGCCGGACCGGTCCTGCCGTGTCCCCACCCCAACCAGCAGGCCTGAGATCAGAGAAGTCCTCCGTTATATGACTTTCTGTGCATCTGGAAGGCCGTCTCCAGTGAGTGAGTGGATATCGGATGTTTGTAGAGGGGATTGGAGGCCTACGAGGACGAGAGGAACGGACAGATAGCATGAAACGGAGGAGAAACTAGGTCAGATAGGTTCATTGAAATGCACATGGTTGTGGCGCAGAGCAACTTGAGGCTTTGAAACAGAGCCTTGAAATAATCACCATTATTTGTTCCTCCTAACTCACTGAAGGGATTTGAGAAGACTTATGGTTTCAATTAGAGCATAGTGTTTTTGTACAATTCACTCTTGTAAACTTAAACTCTCGAGGTTATACTGTTTACATCTAAAAACTTAAACGGCAGACCTTCAGCTGTGGCTACATCATTCAACAGAACAAAACAAGTTGTAAAATAGAATTTTTATTTCAGATAATAGGTGTTTAGAGCTTTCTGTGCATGCAATAAAATACTAAAATGCTGACTAAATGAAATAAATTATGGAGCTAAAATACTCCTTAATTATCACAAAAACCTAAATTGATTTCATTTCAAATTGAACTCTAACACAATGTCATTCTTGTGCTACAGGACGAGACAGTAATGTCTTTACCATCTCATATCGTGCCCGCGAGCGTGCACTTTGGAAGCGGGCAAACTCGCGCCGGTCGTGGATGGTGATTACCAACTTCCACATGGCCAACAGCACAATTCCCACTAGGAGAATACTCCCCACAACCGCAAGCAGGACCGTCATAGCATCAGGGGTTGCAGCACACACTGTGCACACACACACACACGCACACCTTGTAATATATAATTTAATCATTAAGTCACACAATTTTTTATGAGACAAAAAACATACTGAATTAACAATCTTTTCATTATGATCTGCCTTTATTGCTCCTGCTCAGAGTTGTAACATTACTGGGAGAATATACAGTTAATTACAGTTACATGGTTTACATAAAGTGAGAGCTGCTTACTGACCTGGCTCCCGCAGAGCAGTGAGGACTGACTTGCCATTGGCATGTTCAGAGTAAGTGAACTTCATCACACATTCGTTCTCAGTCTTATACAAACACAGTACAGTGCTTGGGTCATCCGTATCTGTGAAAGAGAGAGGAAAAGAGAGAGAGAGGGGGAGAGAGAAAGAGAAAGCGAGAGATGGGGGTGTTATGGGAGGAATGAGAGAAAGCTCTCGTTCTATAAAAACAGCTGGCCAAAATGTGGCTGAGCCACAAAAACAAAGGAGGAAAAACATGCAACGCGTCCAAACCTATTATATTAAAAGCCTTCCAGTGAAGTCGTTTCTGGATGCGTGCTTGCATTCCATACTCAAAGCACTGATGCACTACAGTTCAACATTTCTGTAGATGAGAGTCACTATGTCACGTCCCCTCTCCTCTGTGCTAATCATTTCTGGAATGTACATGTGGAGTCCATTAGTGAAGGGATGTGTGAAACAGAACTGAAATGAAGCAGCAGCAACATGATGCATGCTTATAGGATGAAAGACCAAGAAGGCATGGAGCGGATTTAAAATACACAGAAGCACTATTTAATAACACACTCTTAAAACACTTCTTGCAATAAAGCGGCTGATGCTCTAAAGAAATTATTTGCTTCTTGATACCTAAGCAATCAATTGGAATCTAAATCCTTCACATTGCAGATACATTATTTACCAGATATTTGACCTCTGAGTCTATCTGTTTATTGTAAGGGAATAAGATTAATTGTGGGGATTTGAGCAGAGTTTATTCAGTGATATCTTTCACTGGTTTAGTGTGTAATTGCTGCCTGCCAGGCAATAACATAAGCAGAACCAACAAAGACACTTCATATCATTGTTGATTGCGGTCACACGTAGGGAGCGACCAGTACTTGCCAGAAATTGCTGCAATTCTTTTACAGTTGCTGTAGGCCTCTTGTCAGCCTCCATGACCAGTTTTCTCCAGGTCTTCACATCAATTTTAGAGGCACGTCCTGGTCTTAGTAACGTCACCGCTTTGCCACAGTTTCTCCACTTGCTGATAATTGTCTTTACAGTCTTCCATGGTATATCCAACGCCTTGGAATTTGTCACCCTCTCCTGATTGATTTGTAATTTGTAAGGTCTTTGCGACTCATGCCTTTTCCAGTTGAATGTTACCATGAAGATGTCAGGAAATTCCTACAGGAACAGCTATACTTTATATGGGGTGTATGAATCACGTTAATTGACGGCAGGTGTATACTAATTGGTATTTAACATTTGAATGTGATCGGTTGAACACTGCCACATTCCCAGTTAGAAAAGGGTGTATGGACTTACGCAGGCTGGGTATTGGGAGTTTTTCATTTTTCTTTCCTTAAAACATTTCTGATTGTCACTTGATTTTTATATATTGCTATTTCATAGTAAAGGTGAAAAAGGTTCCAACATGGTTTATCCATCCATCCATTATCTAAGCCGCTTTATCCGTCTGGGTCGCGGGGAAGCTGGAGCCAATCCCAGCATCTTCGGGCGAGAGGCGGGGTACACCCTGGGCAGGTCGCCAGTCCACCACGGGGCCAACACAGACAAACCACACATGCTCGCATTCAAACCTATGGACAATTTATAGTAGCCAGTTGACCTAATCTGCATGTCTTTGGACATGTGGGAGGAAACCCACGAATGCACGGGGAGAACATGCAAACTCCCTGGGTGACCCGGGGATCAAACCCAGGACCTTCTTGCTGTGAGGCGACAGTGCTAACCACCACACCAAAGTGCCGCCTCAAGATGGTTTAACTTTTTAATAGGGGTGTGTAGACTTTTTATATCCACTGAAACACACTGGCACACTATAGTTCAGGGAACAATGGAGTACATGTGTGACCCATCATAACAAGTCAGGTATTAAGTTGCCCAGGTTAGTCTGACGCTATGGCCAATAAGGCGCGGTAAGTGAAATCCTTCATATCTTCAATTTTGACAAAAAAACCTTATCTTCCTGATCCTTCCTAACACTGTCTTTTCTGCAGCCCTCCACGTAAACAAACTTGCACTGTTGCTACAGTGACATATGGACATGATACAGTAATGAACTTGGAATCAAAATCAAAATGGAGCTTATTGAACCAGGAATCTGACATGCATAACTCAAATCACCCAAAATGTGACTTAATATCTGATTTGATATGATGGGTCACATATAACGCTTACGACGAAGCTTGATGAAAATGGCTGAGAACCTGCTGCTGAGGGCATTGATAGGCAATCAATGATGATCAGTGAGTGAAGTGTAGTGGGTGTATAAATCGTGTTTCAATTGACCCTTTTGAAATTGTGCATTAGAAACTGCTGGAACTGACGGACTATTTTTCACATCACATAAAAGAAGCTAATTAAATATTAAAAATCGTAGGAGTGGATCCTTATGTAAGAGAACCTTATGTTCTTGTTCTAATTATAGTGTGACTGGGCCTTGATGAATGCTGAGCTGGGTTCTCTACAGCTGTGTTTTCTGTGTTGCTGCTCTGACAGCAGATTGGCTTTAATTCAAAGTGACATGTGGTGACTTGGTGCACTTGGTGGCTCTGGACACTTATTAGTTTTGGCCAGTTCCCACACTGGGGTGTTTCCTGAAAACATCACCAGACAAATGACTTAAAGCATCACTACTTTGATAGCCAAAGAAAGAATTTCAGTAAAGAATACGGTTGGCACGTGTACATTATGATTACGTGGTTCTTCCCCAAACTGTTGCCACAAAGTTGGAAGCATACAACCGTCCAGAATTTCTCTGCATGTATGCTCTAGCATTAAGATTTCCAGTCACTGAAACTAAGGGGCCCAGTCCTGTTCCAGCATGACAATAGCCCTGTTCACAAAATGAGGTCCACTAAGAGATGGATTGTCAAGATTGGTGTGGAAGAACTTCATGCCAGGCCTTAATGCCAGACACGGTACCAAACCTCTTGTGCTCTTAGTGCTGAAAAAGCACGAAACAAAACAGCCATGGTCCAAGTCTAGTAAAAAGCCTTCTCAAAAGAGTGTATTCTGTTTACACATGAAAGAGGGGGACCAACTCCATATTAAAGCCTGTAGTTTTATAATGGGATGTTCATGGTGTACTTTTTGGCATATGCTGCATCACAAAATACAGGTTAGCCAAACAACCACCAGCAAAACAGCAGCATTGCGATTTAAAGAAAAAGGAAAAAAGAAAATATTTTGTCTACAAACTGAAAAGTATAAATAAATTCTAATAATAAATAATAATAATTAAAATGTGTAAGGTTTTGAACACCAAAACGGTTGCTTCCAATCATGGTTTTTAATTGCTTTTAAAAATAAATAAATAAATTAATTAATAAAATAATAACACCTGGAATATCACAAAAAAAAAAAAAATTACAGTGTAATTCATCACAATATCAATACTATATATTTCACTTGCCCATTTCTGTTAAGAAATAAACTGTACAATTATCAAATCTTCTTTGGGGGTAGGGAAGTTTGAGCTAAGAAGGGTAGCAGCCTTGGAAAACCATCACAGGTTGCTATGGCTGAATTCTGCCAAAAAATCAGGCTTTGGCCAAAATTATGTTTTACTGCATATAACAAACTCTGATAAATATATACACATTTCGCCAAAACAATGTAGATTTTTTTATTTTATTTACATTTTAAACTTACCTAAGCTGTTGTTTTGCAAAGATGATATTCGTTAAGAAGGCAGTTTAACAATGGAGTCTGTCTGCACAAGGACATCTAAAAGCTTGCTTGCTAAACGCGCATTTCCTCACACAGTAAATGTCATGCTTTGATCCAGTTCCTGAACAGATACATGTAGTAGTAATATGGACATAAGCCTAATCAATTCAGGTTGTCAGTCAGTCAGATCCCTGCTGTAAAAGTGTTATGGAATGGAATTGTCTCCCTTTTCCCTTTTGGGTGGTAACCAGATTTTATAATATGATAACTTTACTTGTGGCCCCTATACATGCAAATGCTAAACATATATCAGGCCTGGAAAAGTCTGTAGTCTTCAGAACTATATATAGTAGAAAATGTCAACATTTGGCCAGCTGAAAGGTTTTCCAGGGACCTTCACACATGTAAGGGCTTCATAATATGATCTGAGCTAAGCAGGGTTCACCCACTCATTCTCAGACTCGGATATCCTGTTCAAGGTAGTCATTTGAGGCTGGAATTTTGAGGGAATAATTAAACTTCCTTAAACACCATTATTACGTATTGTAAAATCACAGCGAATCCTGAAATAACTATTTGTTCCACGTGTATATACTCACTGAGAGTATCCATGACCATGATCTCATCCTTGCACATGCGCTGGCAGGTGTGGTTGTCTGCATACTTCCCCGTGTTGAAGAGGGTGCACTCGATGCATTCCCTGCAGAAAAATGTTAATCATCATCCACTAACTGGTATTCACTACAAAGCTGCTATGAGGAGTATGAGTTTTAAAACCAGTTCATAAAAACAGTTCAATAACACTAATCCAGGCCATGTATCTATTCATGCATAGGGAGATGTGAAGATTCCCTCAAAAGGACCACATCTGGCCATAGAGGGTCCTGTGAAGGAAAATGCTTCAAGGAGCAAAAGGTCATCTAAGGAATGACATCTGTGTACACAATGCTCTTGGTAACATGCGGTGATCAAGAGAAGTTAAAACACCTTTCAGTTGTTTTAGAAATCATGCTGAGCATAAAATAAAGTATACAAACTAAGTGCTAACTACTGAGCGGCTCCAGTAAATCCTATAATAATGCACTGAATCCCTGAAGACAATAAGCAAAAATCACTAAAAAATACTTTTTAATAAAATAGCATTTTCTCTCAAAAGCGCATGTGAAAAATTATTGACACCCTTGAAGAACATTTAAAATATACAGTTGCAAGAAAAAGTTTGTGAACCCCATGAAGTTACCACAGTTTTTAACAATGGTTATTTATAAACAGTGGTCTGATCTTAATCTAGGTCACAACTGTAGACAAACACAGTCGGACTAAACCAATAACACACAAACAGTGGTACTTTTCAAGTCTTTATTGAGCATACTGAATAATCGTTCACAGTGCAGAGTGAAAAAAGTAACAATTCAGTAATAAGTTGTACCAAAGGTTTTCTGTAGTTATTAATAAGACTGGAACAATAAAGCGGATGAACCATTCCTCGAAATGAAACGGTTTCAGTTCATGAATATTTTTGGGCTGTTTGACTGAACAGCTCTCTTTAAGGTCATGTCACGGCATCTCAACTAGTGTAAAGTCAGGACTCCAAAACACAAATTTGTTCAAATATTTGATTTACTCTGTGTGCTTGATAGGGGTTGGTGTCTCGATGCATCACTCAACCTCTCTTAAGCTTGAGGTCATTGTTCCGATATTCTCCTGTAACATGTCTTATTGGACTCATTGCTACCTAAATGACTGCAAGGTGTCCAGGCCCTGAGGCAGCAAAGCGGCTCCAAACCGTGAGGCTTTTTGCACCGTGCATCACAGCAAGGATGAGGTTTGGTGTTGGTGTGCAGGTACTATTTTCCTTCAAATAAAGCATTTTGCATTTTTGCCAAACAATCTACTAGGAATAGTTCAACTTTTCGTACGTCCAGTGATTTTTGGCAAACTTTGTTTGTTTGTTTTTGATCACCAGTGGTTTCCTTCATGGTGTCCTTCCATTAATACCATTCTTGTTCCATGTTTTTCTGATAGATGACACATGAACAAAGACTTCCACCCTTTGTAGAGTTTTGTGAAGGTCTTTAGCGGTCACCCTGGGATTATTTATTATATTATATCTCTTTCAAAATTGCCCACTGTACTCTTGGTGTGACCTTTGCAGGACACCCACTCCTAGGGAGAGTAGCAACGGGCCTAATTTTGTTTTTCCATTTTGTAGAGAATTTGCCTCATCGTGGATTGATGAACACCTAGGTGTTTAAAAATGCTTTCTGTAGCCCTTTCCAGCTTTGTGCATCTCTATAATGCATCTTCTAAGGTCCTATGAAAGTTGATGGGATCAAGGCAGGGTTCACACTAATCAAATGTTCTTCATTAGAATACATTTGTCAGTAACCAGACTTTATTTAGAGTGAATCGCTCCAATTAGCTTTTGGAGAAGTTGTCAGCATGAACTTTTTACAGTCTGCACTGTGAATGATTACTTCTTATGCTTGATAAAGAATTGAAAATTACTATTGTGTGCGCATTATTAGTTTAGTCAAATTGTGTTCATCTGTAATTGGATCAGACCAGTAATTAAAGCCAAAACCCTGTTAATTCCAAATGGTTCACAACCCTTTTCTTGCAACTGCACAAACAAATGGTCATCCTTCAAAAATGATGCGAGTGTCCAGAAATTCTGTTCTTCTTCTGTTGTTCGCAAAATATGAGTTAGCTCACATGTAATGTCGTTTTAACACCAAACAGATGGTTGCTGCCCTGCCCAATTACGCAATTGATAAAAAAAAAAGTCAATAAGTACAAACAGGATTCAAAATTCTGGAACATTTATAAATGCAGGGACGAGGAAGCATGAACACACTGCGCAAATGCACAGTGAGCAGGATGTGAGGAAGGCAAAGAAAAGTGCCCAGTTAGTAGAGGAATTTCAAATGTTATGCATGAAGGAGTGTCCAATAATATTAGTTTGAACATGTGACTGAACACTAGCTCTATGACATACCTCTTTGCAGCGCAGGCGTCACCGCAGGTGGGGCATTTCTCACACAAGTCCCCAAATGCCCCCGGCTCTGTGCACTGGCAGCGGCCGCACACGCAGCTGCCCCGTCCGCTACACATTTTGCCATCTTCAGAGACACACCCAGTTGTTTCTACTGAGCAGTTGCAGTTGTCTCCAATGTAGCCAGCATGACACTTACATTCCCCACAGTGACAATCACCATGACCTAGAGTGAGAGAGACAGGAAGAGAGTGGCACAAAGATAAGAACAGGGATGCAAACAATTAAAAACTAAAGATAGTGCTAAAAAGTAATGAAATGCAATGCTCAAAACTAATAATGCCTTGTTAAACCATGCAAGAAAAGGACTCCAAGTTAAGTGTAAGTTGGATGGCAAAAAATATCATTTGTAACAATGAACAATATGTATTAGTATTCAGGCTTACAACTTTTGCAGGTCACTGCATGTGCACAAACAAGAGCTCTATAAATTTTCTTCATTTTATACTAGCCATGAAGAAGGAACCAAATCCACTTCAGCAATATTCATGAAACTCAGTAATGCTTTGTGGAAGAGAAACCACTGCCACATTCCTGATCAGCACATAACAACTGGAGCAATTACACACAGTTCCTCTTACACGAAAGCCTCGTGAGTCCACAACAAAAGCCTAAGTGTACGGTCAGAACTGTGCACACAGTACAACTGAACGGCATATTGATGTGCGACTGTGAAAGAAGCCTGTGGTCATTAAATCCTGATGAGGCAGCAGAATTGAGAGTAGTTGTAATCATTATTTACATAGATTAGACCCAGAACCTAAGTGGCAGGTCCGATGGTACAGATGAGGACTTGGGAAAAAAACCCTTAAAATATCAGAAAGCAATCAGATGAGACCAAAACTGAAGTTTTAACAAATGATGTTAAACAAAATGAAAAAAACTGGGTACAGCTGCAATACAACACCAACTTGGCAATACGTACAGACACTTCACCAACTCTATAATATAGTACCTCAGTGTCTGTGAGAAGCACTCTTGTAAATAACACAAAATCATGTAAAGAACATTTTTACGAGCTTAAATTTTGTTACAGTCTAAATATAACATATTCATGCAAACATTTAAATAAGCTAACAGATATAAATGCACTACTTTTTCCAAAGATAAAGAGTGCAGTGGAAAGCACTCATCTTGGCACTGCATCCCTCTCCACACCTCTGATGGATAAGCAGAACTGGATGGATGTAAAACAGTACATCAGGTTGCTGTCTGATGTAACATCATCTGTTGAACTCTCTGTGCTCTGAATGGCAAAGGAAGCATTACATAACACTCGCTCAGCTCATCATGAGTAGCAACAGACAACTCAAAGAAAATGGCCAAGTTCCTTCATTACAGAAGAGGTCATTCTACATATATTTTCCGGAAAGCTACTAGTTTACAAGGCAAAAAATTTTATTGTATTAAATATGCAGAAAATATCAATACATCAAGCATATCAAAATGTAAATGTGACAACAACAACAATAATAATGCATAAACAAATAGTGCTACAGTTTAATTTGGGCTGAACAGTAGAGAAATTTGTTCTGCTGTGTTGGCTTTTGCAATACTGACCAATCTGAGGGCTATATATCAGTGCTCAACAGGTTTTACATGGCTGATAAATCGGTGTAAACTAAAAAAATAAATAAATAAAAAAGGCCTCCAAAAAACCTCTGTTACACATCACAGGTTAATGGTTTTGTTTTAATTGAAATTATTACTACAGGACATTACCAAGTCTTTGTGATGTAGCAATAATGTTTATATCAACATGCAGGTTTAAATTTGATCTCCAAGGTATTTTTCTCTCAAACATGCAGCAGGTTAGACTGGCAGCTCAATATTTCCCATAATCCTGTGTGAATCCTTGACGTCTTATAATGCACTGGTTTCTCACTCAGGGTGTATTCTTGCCTGTGCCCAGGATAACCTCAGGATCCTTTGTGACCCTGACCAGGATAAAGTACATACTGATGATGAGTGAATTTATAATACTATGGAAAATATGTATCTGTGTACATTCTGATCTATACAGAAACATGAAGGATATGCTGTGTGTTATGGTAAGCCCAAATTCAGACAGGACGAGTCACATAAAAGGTCATGTTAAAACCTCAGTCCAGCCACTGGATTATTGGAAACCCCCAGCAACCACCACAAGCCAAGCCATACAAACTAATTTAGTCACATGAACCTTATTGCTCATTACTTTAATAGTGTCCTTTATAAATGTCCCCCAGTTTGTAACTCACATTACTATAAAGATTGCATAATGTGGTGCAAGAACACGATAAGGAAATCTGTTCCAGACTCCACGGACACGGACATGAAGAGGGTAATAATAGCGGATGTAAAGCACCATAAAATAACAAGAAGAAAAGATCCCATGGCTCATTTGCTCTGGCACCTTCATTTTATCCAAAGCAATCTGCCATCTGTGATTACAAAACGTGACATGAGAGTGAGTCAGTGAACAATCTGTATATTTGTGTTTAATTTGTTTTCTCATGTTGGTGACAAATGAGTATTATAGTGTGCAAATATCTAGGAATGCAACTACAGGTTGCACAATCATGGCATCATTGTAGATCATGATTTTAAATAAAGTACACAGCGCAAAGAAAGTGTGGTTTTGTGGATTCCAATGGATTTTCATGGAGTTTACGGACAAAAAAAGAAGGGCAGCGATGCATGCGAGATGGAATTTGATGCTTCATTGAAGTGCCTCTAAGTACATGACATTATACTTTATGCAATGCTCGACACAAAGCACCCAATGTGAACTGGCATTGTGATGCCTTAGAATATGTCCATATAACAGGACATACATCATATGCTTGAACATATTCTCAATCACAAAGAGAAACGTCAAGACAAGTAATGGCATGCTTTCTTCTCACTTGCTTCTTCAGTTTCCTTTCATTAAAATAAAACACAAAACCAAAAACCCCATCAGATAGTAAGCCCGTTTGTTTGTGTCTGTCCATGCGTGCGTGCGAATAAAATTCTTAACAGAAAGCAGATTGAGGAAAGAGAACTTGAAACAGGAAAACATACAGTAGTACATTTTGCAGGTTTTAGCATGTATGTTACTGCAAAGGATCAATCCAGGTTTGCTAGTGTTTACATAAAAATAAAAGCCTAAATTGTAGGGTAAAGGAGACACACATGCCTGTCTGTGTGGGTCATATGAGGCATCTTATAAACCATCTCTCCCAGAATGATGCAGGTCACTGTGCACCATGTACTGCTGAACTACAGCTCAATGCAGCAACGCCTCAGGCAAATAAACTAGCTCAGTTTTAGCACATACCTGGTCAAATGTCACTAAATTCACACATAGTGGAATAACGCACAAACATTTACAGTATTAAGGTAGACTGCTAGTCTCAGGCTGATTTGAGGGTATAAAGTTTCACAGTGAAGATGGAGTGCTGGTTACTGAAGGCATGTGTTTAAAGGGACACACCTGAAGACCTGAACCACTACTTACTAGGTGCAACATAATGCACACAACACAAATAGAGAAGAAGAAAGAAAAATAGAGGAAAAACAATGTTACAAATTTCCAGCAACCCTTTTAACAAAATCATTTAATACAAAAAAATGCTGGTCTAAACAGCAAACACAAAAGTAGAAAGCAGAAGTTGTATACCGCATTAATGGCTAAAACCCTTCTCAATATGGTAGGAAGGTGTTTGCATTTTGGAAATGAGTTTTCATTTTTCTGTGGATTTGAACCAAAATAGTCTAAAAAGCTGTGGAGATGTTTATGGTAGAATGTGCTGAATAAAAGCAAAATGAGCCATTACTTGAAACTAGTTCACTGGTGAATGCTTAGAGTGTCAGAGTATCTCACACTGGAAAAGTACACAAACCGTGCCCACTTTGGGGAACATTTTTTCCTTAAAATAAACCCAAACTTTCCTGTGAAGTTTATTTCTGAAATCTGGAAGCCCCACAAGGTTTCCCCTGTATGTCATTTGAGTAGGTGTACTTGTTCCATATATATCTACTTTCTGCAAGACAGTTACTCTCACTGCTAATGCACTGAATTTTGACATTAACAACAGAATTAATTTGTTAATTAATTATTAATTTGTTTAATTTAACAAGCTAATTAGTTAATGTGTTAAAGTTGTTATAGAAGGTGGTGATCAGTGATTAATACTATCAAAATCTTAAAAAAAAAAAAGTTACATCTGCTTTCATACAATCTATAAGGAGTTCAGGGTCTTTGTTCATGACCAGACAAAGGATCCTGACCCAGTGATCACTTGCATCCTTCCTGTTGGAATGACCCTCTGACCCCTGACAGTAAGCAGATAAACTACAGTCTGTGCATCTGTGGCAGGAGGAAGGAACATAACATCCAACTAATCACAAGGTCTAGCAGCTCCTCTAAAAAGGGGTGCTCTATGATTGGCTCTTACTAACGTCCATTATAATGTGCCAGTGGACTCATTGAGCATTTCCTCTTTACAGGCTTAATGACATAGATAGAATGACACAAATCAGTGGCGTAGGCAGGAGTTTGACATTTGGCGTAGGGGGGGGATTTGCCCCGGGGTAGGGTCGGAGAGTACAGAGATGAAGTAAACAATCTTTCAAGATTCTTGGTAGAGTCGTACACAGCTGCCCATGTCATACACTTTCTAAACAGTCCTTTAGTGATTCGTTATAAAGCATTAATGACCTGCATTTCGTTATGATTAGCTTCTGTATGCTTTGGAGTGGGAGTGGGCCACTCCAGAGTGAGACAATACACATTTTGTCCTTCTTGCATGTTAATTACTTGAGAAATAGAAGAGAGAATCCCAAACGTGCAGTGAATGTACCAATATGAAGCCAATTTTACAACGGTGAAGCTGCTGTGTGAAACTCCGACAGAACCATTAGAGTGAGATGGGATTCCACAGGAAGGAAGCACACTGCATGATGGTTATTTAACAGTATCGAACCATAACCAGAAATTCTCTGACATAACGTTGTCATTTGCATTTGCATAAATCAAGAAAAATATACAATACATTATTTTTTATTTTTTTGGGAAGGGAGAGTGGGGGGAAGGATCTCCCAATATTTCCTATGCCCCTGGACATACTGCCATGTTTTTGGTTAACATTAGGTAAGAACAACATAGTTCCACTGAAAATTGACATCCTTCTTGTGGGTGAAGGTACTCATTCACAAACATTTTATCAAAACTTTATATAAAATTGTTGCAAAACATAAGCAACAGTAATATTACACCAAAAACATTATATATATATAAATAATGTTTTTGGTGTAATAATTATATACTGTATATATATCTACTGACATATATGTCAGTATATATATATATGTCTACTGACCATTACTGTAGCACTGAGCCCTCTGACTGACTGGTGCTGATATATTTATGCTTGGGATGTCAGTCATGTTCATTACCGTTTCAATGATTGGCAGTTGATTACGAGGTTCTCACCCTGAAGGGCCTGATTTATAGCCAAATCAGAGCTGTGCCTATATTCAGTATAACTGCATGACTGTGAGTGTGGTATTGCTTTTATACAACTGTTCTATGAACAAGAACTTACTATGGAGTCATTGACATTTTGGAAATAATATGGACAGCAGTTCTGTTTATTTTTGCTGCACTAGGGTAAATAGATCCTGAAGAATCCAAGCTCACTTTTTAGTCTGTTGCTAACACTACTGTATTAACGGTTTCAACCTAGGAATTGGAATTTTAATTTCCCAGTTTAGTCAAAATGTTCCTGTGTCCACCATGCTCATCAAATGACTCAGGCATATTTAATCCCATGCGTCCTACAGTTGTCTTTCTAGAACATGTCAGTGTTGTGAATTTTTGGGGCTGCTCAGCATTGACTTTATTTGTGATTTGACACTCCACATTAGTGGTTAATGCCTCACACAAGAGTAAACACTCAAGACTTTAAGAATTGTATTGTTCCATAAGTATTTACCTAGCCTACTAGGTCTAAATATTTTACTGTATACAGTGTTTTGTGATCCAAAAAACCTGAGTTGTGCCATCATTTTATCTCTGTACCGATGCTGTTGTGCAGAGGTGTGAATTGTTTGCCCAGTAGGGGGCTCATACCCCTCCACTTTCTCACTGCCCTTCTCACCAGCAGCTAAACACAGAGTCATGATACTCTACACACAGAAACCAGCAGTGTCCTGGCTAATCTCAGAACACACTTGCAGCAATACAATAAACCATTTTGTTTGAAATTATTGAAAATATCTGATAAGTGGATTTCTATTCTGAGAGTGGGATGGAACACCGGTGTATTGAGACATGGTTCAATAGGTACACTTTACAATCAGACCAGAATTGTTGAGCATTGTGCATATGTGTCACAGAATTACATAAAAGAGCAGGAAGAATACAAGTCTAATTTATTGTCTAAAAAGACCCAAGTGATGAGTTTTATATGCAGTTATGAGTTTAGCAAAGAGCAGACAACATTTTGAAAGCCTTGGGTTTCAACTGGGAGTCAACCTGCTTTACACAAGGGACTGACACTGTCAATATGTTTTCTGCACAGAATGCAGACTGCTACTTTTGCATTATGCCGAGAGGACATGTTTTGTGTATGCATGTTTGAGACATGCTGGAATTTTGTATATGACAGACACATGGCAAAAGGAAACTTGGCGTCGTTAAATTTTGCGTCTTGCCCTTAGCAATATTATGAGCAACCTTTAATTTAAATGAGCTATACTAGACTAAGACTGGACTAAAAAAATCCAGACTAATAATATGATTAAACCCTCTGTATAAAGGAATTGTAATATTTTGCTGTCCAACTAATTTGATGTTAGACCGCAAAATACAGTAATAAGAATATATAATCGGACATGTTCAATATATCTTGTAAATGCAACCACAGAGTAATGCTTTAATTGAACTATATTCCTAGTTGCAACAGCAAAAACAATACAAACAAAAAAAACCTCAGGGTTGTAATGCTAAAAGCATGGTCTCTCCACAGCTGTAAGTCAGAGCAGCTCTGCAAATTAGTGTGGCCTAAAATTAGCCCTTTAGCACAGTCAGTATTTGGGAAAACCAGTAGCAACAGTTCATCTAGGTTGATCAGTCAATTAACTGATAACAGCACTGTTGAATTCTGATTTCAGATTTGTCAAAAGGTGTTGATTAATTTTCTATAACAGAAGTACTGACAGAAGTGCTGGCCGAATGGTCAAATCACAGGTTTATATCAATGCACTTAATTAATGTTAGCATTTCTAACACAGGAGGCTTGTACAGTGGATACTCACTTAAACAAAAACAAAAAAACTGCTGCTTTTTAAAATGTGAAATCACTGATGTAAAGCTTTCTGTAAGGATGCAGTTATTTACCATTCATGGAAGGAGTCTTGGGTGTCAGTGCATTGTATGGTCAGCTAATTTTCTGCAACAGGAAAGTCTATAGGACAGAGATGTGCTTTTGTTCATGGACAGTCCACATCAATAAATATAGCTATAACCATGTTGGGCTTTAATTAATTCAAAAAAATTGTAATCATTGGTAAATTGCTGTAGTGTAAAAAGAATGCATTGCTTTGGTATAAGAGGAAATGTTTCTGCCACCACCCACAACAACAAGAACACCACCACCACCCGCAACAACAACAACAACAACACCACCCACAACAACACCACCCACAACAACAACAACACCACCACCACCCACAACAACAACAACAACACCCACAACAACAACAACACCACCCACAACAACAAGAACACCACCACCACCCACAACAACAAGAACACCACCACCACCCACAACAACAACACCACCACCACCACCCACAACAACAACACCACCCACAACAACAACACCACCGCCACCACCCACAACAACAAGAACAACAACACCACCCACAACAACAACACCACCGCCACCACCCACAACAACAACAACGCAGCTGGTATTTTTAATTTTCCTAGTAGCAGGCTAACTCAGATGTCTGAAGTTCCCTGAAGGTCCCCGTCCATCAGTGTCCGGTTTGTACAGCTTGGCTTTTTATTTTGCCGGAGCAAAAGAGCTTGAAGATTAAAATACAAATCCCAAAGCTCTGAACCAATGTTTAAATAAAATAGGGGATCTGAAGAAGTATTGCTGTGTCAGCGTTTCCTTTTTTAAATTGTTTTAGATTAAATGTTAAGAAAGCATGCCTGTGACCTACAAGCAAGAATGCAACAGACAGATACGATTACTAGTTTCAAGCTAACTCCTGCATGCTTCTTTTGTGTGGATACAGAGAAGGAATCTCTTCAAGATCTAAAATAAACCAAACTTTAACAATCAGACCAGATGAAAAAACATCATGGGTTAATAAAAGTAATACAATTCCCCTCAAGGCTTTACAACCACCCATCTTAACTTTAACATGGAAATTCATGCTGGACATGCTTTCACTTTGGCTGTGAAACAACTCACACACACACACACACACACACACCCACATATACACACACACACACACACACACACACACACACACACATATACACACACTTCAAGTCTACCAATTTAGAGGAAAAGTTTAAAGCAAAGTCATACTATTTCTGGTGTTCAGAATTACAGAATGCTTGTGCCATTACACCGCAAATCAGCTACAGATGTTTTACAATATATTACAAGTTCCAAAAGGCCACATGAAAATTTTGTTTTTGCAGAATTTCTGCGCAGAGACATGCCAACACATGTATGAAGGCCCAAGTGTACAATTTAAGACTTCTAATAACAAAACAGACAGACAGAAACACTGCAGTAATACAAAACCTGACACGGTCATGAAATGCATGTGCACTTACAACATGCACAGCATGGTGAACTGCTGAAACACACTATTCTAGTTCCAGTTAAATCAGCTGACACAGATCTGCTATATAACCGATATAACAGGCCAAAGTTGGGAGAAGGTCCAAGATAATGTGCCAAAATGCAGAACAAACGCCATACACCAAAGCTAAATAAAATCTAAAAAAATTCCTAGCTTCATGCCACATAGCCTTGAAGCAGTAGTGTAAAACAAAGCCACTATCTGTGTGTGTTTTGTGCTCCAGATATTCTGGTAAATATAAGCAAATTCGACAGTGAAACTGAAGATGAAATAAATCAGCTTATATGTCAGGACAACGATCCAAAACATACCTCAAAATCCACCATGAACTACTACAAAAAAAGCAATCTGAAGCCATAAAAACATAGTCTCTTGACATGAACATCAGAAATATGTAGGCAGATCTTATACATGAAGTGCATTCAAGAATAACTCGGAACGAGAAGTGTTCAATCTGAATAATGTATTTGGTTACATCCCTAGCCCTGTGACAGACTGCGGCCTGCTCAGGGTGTACCCCGCCTCTCGCTCGAGGTGAGCTGGGATCGGCTCCTGCGTACCTGCGAATATGTTGTGTACTGAATATTAAATTACCAACTACTAAACAAAGATTAAATGTATGAAAAGCAAGAATGGGGCAGTTGAGAAATGACTATATGCACCGTCTTACTGAAAACTTGCCAAAGACACATTACATATAAAGTACGCAGGTTGGTAAGTGGCCTACAAGTTGCTATTTATAGAAAAACTGAAAAATTCCATGTAATGATTAACAGTTTAATATTTACCCCACTACTAATATATATATACTAATATATATATATATTATATATTTACCCCACCAACATGCATCCCTTGAGTGCAAAGGTCACAGCAAATCAGCAATTCAATGGCATATGAGCGGTCATGCACAAATATCAGCTATAAATGTAGCTGCCACAGAGAATCATATGTAAGAATTCTAATTCAAAACATCGTGATTCCTATTTCATCATGAATACCTACAGCAGCCCTACAGTTAAAAAAATCTAATTAATAATAATTAAAAAATACATAAATTCTGTACAGTGTTTCCAGTTTTGGTCATCAGTTTCAGTCCAGAGTGCTCTTAAGACTATTTCTTTCAGTATACTGATACCATTTAGTGCTAGCATTGGACAGTCAAATGACCATTTGTTTATATCTCACCACAACTGCACTGCTGCATAGCATGCGTGTCCCAACGGTTTGAAATGCCCACATTCATATAGAGTTGAGCAGTTACTAAAAGACTGCACAACATCCTGCCATATGCCAAACCTTGGACTGCTTTATGAGATTTCTAAAGGAAGGAATTTTATCCCAAACCTGTTTCTCCCATATACACCATAAATCCAGGCTCAACTGAGCAAAGCCAAGCTGAAAAGCCACAAAATACACTTACAAGGCATTTAACAAGAGTGCATCGAGGACTTTCCCATCAACACTATCGTTCTCAAAATTATCATCAAGGAGTTTACAACATTCCTGACAATTAACTCCCCACTGCAAAAAGGTGGGAAAGAATGATTAAGTCTTTACAGTAGGAGAACTGTTTTGCCATGGGTGAGGCAGCAGGAAATGAGTTGCTGGACTGCTAGTGTTTAATTAACGCTCCTTCACTCATCGGCACTTGTACAGGCCTGCCGGCAGCCCACTCCCTAACAAATAACCATTCTGTTGACCAAGCTGGCAGTTTCTGGCTAAAGGAAAACAGAGCTTTACAGTTATAGAGCAGCAATTGTGCACACAGATAAATAGAATTCAGCCCGTTACAAAGCACCCACTGTGGCATAGTGGGCATTCTCCTGTGTATGAGGCCACAAAGGGCTTGAGTTTGACAATTTAGGATGTTAATAGGCAGAATTTAGCATATACCATATTTACTAAGCTTCCTGTATGTTCTCAGTTGGTTTTGGGGAATTCCTCTTTAATTCACACTGTAATTCAACAGATGGAGAAGTAGAGCAGTGACATGGAGAGAAACCATTGCTAAAAAAAAAAAAAAAGAAAAAAAAACTGGAAAAGATTTAATTTAAAGATGCACAAACATTTTAGGATGGATATAACCAAAAAGAGCACACTGAGTGTTCAGCTGAATGAGTAATGGTGCTAAATATTTTGACTGAACATGTCTCACTGCTTTCACTGCTCTGCTCTGACTCATTCAAAGCAACAGCACAGTACCATACAAATTCTCCACCATTTCTTAACATAGCAGCCCAAACAAACAGGCAACGTAGAGAAAATATCCACATGTGGCTTAGTATAATGTATATGCGTGAAATTTCGAAATATGTGTTTTTACATTTACATAGCAATTAAAGCATTTAGCAGACACCTTAGTTTTTATCTCAAAACAAATCCTCCTAGTACAAACAGGTTGGCATCTACATATGCATGAAGCTAAAACTCAGTTAGAGAGGAGTTAGTGTTAAGTTAGTGTACGTGAATTGGCTGTGATCCTGCTGTAGTCAGAGAAACAATTTGGTTGGTCAAACTGTGGGAAACTGATCAAAACACAATTCACCACTTTAACAGTTTATTTTTTTATATAAATAATTAATTGACCAGATCAGCACTAAGTGTGGCTTTAAGACTAAAACAAATTTATAGTATAGTATTAACTGTACTGTATGTTACTGTAAGTAACATGCATAAATATAAGCATCATTTTTAATACATGGATGCAAATCAATCACCAAATAAAAGTCTGGAATCCATAGACATCACAAAATGCTATTTTATCCCTTGAGATGCTTTGCCAGGCCTTAACTGCAGCCATCTTCAGGTGCTGCTTGTTTGTGGGTCTTTCTGCCAGTTCTGAAGTTCTGTCCTATCAGTTTTGAAGCATTTGACTGAATCTGAGCAGAAAGTACTATACTCTATACACTTATGAATTCATCCAGCTACATCCATCAGCATTGACATTAGTAAAACCGGTGCCCCAATTCCATTAGCAGCCACACATGCCCATGTCCACCATGTTTGTCAGATGATGTGGTATGCTTTGGATCATGAGCCCTTGCTTTCCTTCTCCTCTCTTCTTTTCCCATCATTCTGTTACAAGTTAATCATGGTTTCATCTGTCCAAGTAATCTTGTTTCAGAACTGGACAGGCTTTCTAGAGAAGGCGAATCTGGTATTTCTGTTCTTGAGTGTTACCAGGGTTTCGCATCTTGAGACAAACTCTCTATATTTATATTCATAAAGGCAGCTCTTGAATGTAGACTTTGACAATGATACTGGTTTCAAGTGTTCTTGATTTGGTTAAGGTTTTTTTTTTTTTTTTTTTAAACCATGGAAGAAATTCTACAATCATCCACTTTACTTGTCTTCCGTGGTCTTCCACACCTTTTGGTGTTGCTGGGCTCACCCGTGCATTCCTTCTTTTTAAGAATGCATCAGATTCTTTATTTGGCCACTCCTAAAGATTCTGCTCAATTTTTGATAGGTCCGTTTTGTTTTTTCAGTCTAACGATGGCATTCATTTGCATCAACACCTGTTTGGACTGCATATTGCGAGTTTCCATGAACAGCTGCCAAATGCAAAGTCAACAAATGGAATCAACAGCAGAACTTTTATCTCCTTAACTTGTCAGGAAATAATAAGGAAACCGACGATAACTGGTCATGAATCTGCTTATCAGTCAACTGTTCCATTACTTTTGAGACTTTAAAAATGAGAAATGGTTGTAATTCCTCAAACAGTTAATGAAATATTTTTGTTAAACTCCTTGAATTAAGGCTGAAAGTCTACACTCAATCACATCTCAATGGCTTCTTTTTAAATCAGTTGTGGTGGTGTACAGAGTCAAAATCATGAAAATTGGGGTCATTGTTCCAGTAGTTTTGGAGGGAGCAGTATATATAAAACGGACCACATGACTCTCTCCAGAGCCTGCCTCATGTGTCCTCATTCCCCTCCATACATACCAGGGTGTCACAACACTGCTTCAGTATCACAGTCTGGTTTGCTTGTGAGGTGCTCACATCACCAACAACAGGGAACCCTGGGAGCAACATGGGCGTACACTCTGGATGGCATAGCTATTAAGTTTTTGCCCAGTGTTGTACTGAAAATTGGCTTTGGACTCAAATATTGTTTCTGTACTGAAACACTACCTCAAGCCAAGGTATGACTATGAGCTCTGGCCACAATCCAAGACACACAACATAAGAGTTCAAGACAGGTTCACTCTCATCTTGTTACAAGTTCTTTGTTTTAATGCTGATTCCATGCGTGCTTAATGACAAATAATACATGCCATAACTTGCCATGGAATTTCAGACATCAATGTTCAAATGTTTACCACAGAACCACATTTTATACTTCTTACAGTAGTGGGATTTTTAAAAGGCATGCTGCTCAAAGCAGATATTCAGAAACTTCCACATCACTCACCTGAACACAGAATGCCCTTGTGGCGAGCGCAGGAGAAGTCATCACACTCGCAGTACATGCCGTAGATTTTGCCAAACTCGGACTCATAGCATCGGCAGTAGTTACAGCTGCATTCCCCGCGCCCACTACACACCTGTTTGCCTTTAGCTTCACGGCAGGCAGCGAGGTTCAGGCTGCCTACTTCTTCCTCCCCACACTCACAGTTGGTGCCATGGTAGCCTGGGTCACAGCTGCATGTGCCGCATGTGTAGGTGCCCACTTTGCTGCAGTGGTTGCTCTTCGCCTGAGTGAAGCGCGTGCAATCGCAATCACACTGATAATCAACTAAGACTTCCAGACTATCCTTAAAACCCACGGGCTTAATGGTGAAACTCTTCTGGGTGCCTGGAGGTGGACAGCTATGGGCAGCCACACTTATGTTGAAGGAGACCTGAAGAGAGAGAAGGAGAACAAATGGAAGATCCCTTTCAATTTCAAGTTGGTATCTTAAATTATTGTGTTATTTGATACATGTGAGATTCAAATAAAGAAGGCCAAATAATGAATAAGTAAATGAATAAATACATGCACTAATAACTTATTATTCGAAGCATGATGATAAAAGATTTATGTCCAAAGACACTGGAAGGAAGCAATAATTAATTCGGACACAATTTTTAAAAATACACTGGATTAAAGGATGATACTTGAAGGTGAAGGCAAGCTTTGTCTCAATCTCAATTTCTTAAGCATGATGTTAATCTTTCCTCACTGTGAGGGATCTGGGCCAACTCTCTGACTGAGGAGTTCAAAATAAAATCAGACATAATTACAGCAGACGACAGGAACCCCACCCTTTTGATTGGTCCGAGTAAGGAAGTCAGTCTTGACATGAGAAACGGCTGACACTGGCCGTGCCTGTTCAGACACGAGCTGCAAAGAGGCATACAGGCTTTCCTCCATTTCATGACTATGAATATCTGAACCAAATGACTTCTAAGTATACACTAGGAGAAGTATATACAAACAGATTTTATTAAAATCAACACTTAGATAGTGGTCTAAACCAGAAGCTTGGCTGAAATGTGGCTGTTAGCACAACCCTCACAGAGCTTCCGAAGAATCACACACGTGTCATTAATATGGCTTTGAAGCCTAGAAGTGAGGGTTAGAGAAGAAAAACACCTTCAAAACCACAAAGCCTGCCTTCCCTTTGCCAGCTAGGAACTGAAGAAGACAGCTGAGCTTTCCGTGCTCTGATGCATGATGTATCTTCAGGCATGATGCATGGTGAAGCTTTCCAATAGTACCAACCAGGCAGCAGATTCAGTTTCATGGAGCTTATCACATACGTAAGAACATTTAATATACATTTCTTTAATATAGCAAATATCATGTTATAATACTTTTCATTTTTCAATATATTTTCATATTTCATGATACGCATCATGACATCTACGCTAGAAATTACCAGCAAAACTGTAGTGCCACATTCAGGAACTATGCCTCATTTAATCTGACAAATAACAAAGATTGAAAAATCTGTTGAGATATTTTAATGTTCAATCAATTATTTGTTAATATGGGGAGCAATAAAGGACAACGTGACATCAATACAATATTGTCATATTGCCCAGCTCTATCACAGCGATATCAAGCCTCTGCTATGAATCTACAAGAAATAGCTGGAAATAGACTGGAAATAACTGAAGAGGCAAGTGATGGTGAGTCACAAGGATACTTGATTAATATCGGAGTGGATGGAAGTCAACAAAAATAGTGAGTCTTTAACAACTTAATGAGATGTGGAATTGGATTAGCAGGGTATATGAATCACGAGGGCATGGCATGGCTGAAATGCCAGCATCTATGAGACAGGGATAAAAGTAAGACCACAAAAAAGCGTAGATGGACAGAGGAAGTGGGCTGTGTAGGTCCAGAGGGTAAAGAGAGGACAGAATCAGCCACGTGATGACTGAATTGTTACTTCCTTTACTCTTTCTGTAGAGCATGTATGTTTTAATTGGGTTACTTTCTTGTAGCAGATTCAATTTTAGGAAAAAAAGGTGAATGATCGCAATATGCAATTGAGGGAGCTTTTCTGAATGCTTGATCTCATGTCTGAGCATGTACAAAGAGGCTAGATAAAAACAATGGTTTGACAGTAGTCATTAGCAATAATAGCTTTTGCTTTAATGTGCTAAAGCTTCATACTGTTCTAAAGCAGGGGGTCTCAAACTTTTTTACAGCCATGAAGTTAAGTAATTTCCAAGGATCACTTTATGACCACAGCAAAGATTAAATTTTTTGAACAATAGGGCCACTGTCTACGATTATATTAATTTGAGTCATTTTATTCCTGAACTTTCCACTCATTCAGATGTACACTATATCAAACCCATATGTGTTTGTTAGACATCCCAGTCCAGATTTTGTCCCCCTTTGTGGTTATAATAACCTCCACTCTTCTGGGAAGGTTTTTTCCCCACTAGATTCTAACTTTGTGGCAATATTTTGGGAAAGGCTCACAGAGTGGGGTGATGGTCGGGTGTCCACATACTTGTGGCCATATAGTGTAGATTTGTGTATTTAATTAGTTAACATTGTTTATATTTGTTTTGTAGTTATTTTATATAGATAAACTCCTTGCAAAATATATACATTATATAAAAGCAACATACGTTCAACAATAAAGTAATGCAGCATCTTAGCAATTCTTTATAGGATTACTTCAGTCTGTTATGTATGGGGCTTTTAGTAGACTCAAAGACATGAATCCTACTGTGGTGAAAAGGATCCAAGTTTAGCTTTAGAATCCATGCAAGAGCTTGTTACTAGGGCTCTTCTCTTCTCAGAAAGGACTCTCCACTATTGTGCGAGGCCATTGAGATGCAGTGTCAGGCTCCTCAGAGAGTCTACTGGAGGCCTGCAAATGACACACGGGCTCCTGCCTATGCCGTGTCCTGCTTTAGAGGACAAACTGGCATGATTTTCCATGGTTCTCCCATGAAAAAGACAGACAGAGCCAAGCTTATTCCATTGGTTAGGCAATGTTGGGCTTTACTATTCACTCAGGCTATTCATTCTCTTTTTTTGTCTTAGTCTACATTCAGTTACGTTAGTGAAACGGGAGAGAGGGATACTGAAGAGCTTGAGGGATGAATACTTGGAGGCCAACTCACTGTGTGGTGGTGTGTACCAAGTAGTGGTATAACAATATGTAGTATACAGACGTTTTTATATGTGTAGTCATCCGGAAGTCAAAAACATTCCATTCCTCGAAACTATTTCTGAGCCAGGTCAAGTGAATTTATTACCAATTTATACTCTACGCAGTTGATAAATCTTGTAGTATCTAACATTAAAAATAGGTTTTTTTTGTTTTTATTGTGTGCCAGGAATTTTACTGCTCCCTCAACTATTTTAACATTGTTCTCATTCCAAATAAATGAAATACCAAAACTGGAAAATAAATGCTGCTTCAGACAGTTAAAGTCCCAAGCAGGCTGATCAGGGTCATTCACATTATCAGCATGAAGGCACAAGTACTGGCCAAATGAATACACAGTGAAAGATACAGTGAGCCAAAGAGACAAAACATCACTACAGATTTAGCTTTTCTGGAAACCACAACAGTGTTGTTCACATTTTTGACACATGCTCTGACCTCATGGTAAGTATAAACCCTTGGCCATTGGATGTGTTCCATAACTTAAGAGAAAAAACTTCCAGATTTAAACACAAACCCACAAATAAACCATTTAAAATCCTCTCAATCACTCTTTTCATATCTCTAGGTACACTACAGGCATGTCTGACCATCTCAATTTCAGGCTATAGCTAGAAAATGGTGCCCATAAAGCTCCCTTCCCTCTTTTAACTGAGGTTACAGGATGGTGCTCTCTGGAAGTGCTTACTACGATAATCTTGCCAAAGTCTAAATTAAGATCATAAGCTCATGTTAAAATTAATGTCATAGCATTCAGCTGTTTAATTCTTCTGTCAGGCAAAGAAAAGACAGAAAGAAAGATTCCCCTGTCGTAAACAAATTAAACACTACAATTAATGAGCACACATCTATCTCACCGTGTCTCCAATCTTTAAATCAGCACACTTGCTGAGGCCTGAGAGACGCTTGCCATCTTGACATGTGGCAGTGAAGGCCAGGCTGAGGTCCTCAGGATGATCCCATACACTCAGCTCCACCTTAGAGCGGATGTTCTACAAGTTGAAAAGAAAAAAAAAAAAACAACAGTAAATTTGTTAAATGGTATATGTCATGTTCCTTGATTTGCAAAAAATTAAGTTTGGAGCTTAATCTGGTTCCATGAAGAAAAATAATTAAAGAAACCTGCTAAACTGATAAAGAACTTATCGTTATAACATGGCCTCACAAATTTTATGACTCACATTCCGAACAACACAGTATATCTACTGCTATTCATTTATCCCAGCAAGTTCCCAAGTCTGTTTTAAAATCCTTCTCTGTGGTGGTGCTTCAGATATTTTCCCAAAGTACTAAACAAAGTCCGCAAGCCTTTTGGCTATAAAATAGTGGATCAAATACTGGTTTTAGCCTCACTGATATTGTATCTAATGCAAATGTTATGCATAATCAAGCATACTTAACAGTTCCCTAGCTTTAGGCAATCAACTCATGATTGTCTGCCATCTCAAAGTACAGTCTTAAGTGAAAAGTTAGGTAAACTGGAGTTCGGGTTGTAAAAAATATACTTATCTGCTCAGTCTGTGACACACAATAGAAGTGTTCTTTTCCCTCCCCTTTATGTAAACATCATATTTCACTGGTCCAAAACAATTTAGTCAAACACTGTCCATAAAAACAGGGCTTTAAGATCATACTGTTATTTTAATAATAACAACATTTGCACAGCCTGAGGACCCCAAATTTACATTTAGCCCCAAAGGGGAGTGCAGACATCTGGGGTGTGTAAAGGCGATTTTATCCGCACTGTACTGTTCTCACTGGGGTGTTCTGAAATAACAGCTTAATGTGATAATGGTTAGAAAAACACAAACTACCCACTCAAGATAGATCTCACAGGTCTTGTCCTCTGTTAAAGTTCATTTGCTGTTAAAATGAGTAAAATTTGAATTGGAGGTTGAGGAACAGATCTATCTGAGTGGTATATATATCAGGGAAATTCTTAATCATCATTTTGATCAACAGTGTGTGAGTAGCTCTTGAGTATGTTGACTTCATGACATCTCGGGGAGTTTTTCTTTGCCACTGTTGCCTCTGGTTTGCTCATTATAGAGCTAAGCCTGCATTCACACTTCAGGCAAAAGTGGCCAAAATCAGATTTCACATGGGATCACATGGAATCTGATCTTTGAAATTCTGGTTTGGGCCACTTTCATATGTGGTCCCAAGTCAGATACAGACCTGATATTTTGCAATGCAACCTCAGACTAAACAATCATATCGGAATTCATGCGACTTTTACGTTACTCTAGATCTAGACGGTTGTGCGCTGGCCAGAGTCACAGAGTAGTTAGAAGTAGCCCTTGACATCCTGAAATTCGAGATGAAATCTGTTTCAGTGAAATCATTCGCCTCACCATCCCACCAGTCCTGCCTCTGCCTCTAGATCCACACACACACCTCTGTACACAAGTAGCAGACATAGCTCCACAAGAAAACATAATAAAAAATTTGGCCCTCTTTCTCCTCATCCTTGTCATCATCTGCTCAAATATTCACTGGCCTTTTTTAAAATTCATTTTATTTATTTAGGGGAAAAAAAAATATACCTTAGCCTAAAATCCTTTTCAAGACAAACTACATCTGGATTTTCACATTAGTTTTCAACTTACAAAGGCTGACTGAATATAAAGATGTAAATGTAACCTACATTTCTCTTAGTTCTCTTGTGTTACCATAGCTTATATTTTTTATTTATAGATTTTCATGTGCTAAAAAAGAGAGGGGGGGGGGGGGGGGTAAAATTAAATTATATGCAGTGACAAACAAATGGATGATTTTTTTTGAGCTTTGGTCAAGAATCTCCACTGTAGTTCCTGGGATTAATGCAGTGAAGTTCTAGAACAAAAATTATAGGAATAAATTAAAACAATATATAATGCATGATTTAAGATACATTTCCAAGCATCATAAGCTGATTAACTTACAGTACCTTATAAAGAACATAATGTCGTTTAGTCACTGCAAAAATCAGGAAAATGTTGTTTTCAGCGAGCTTCTCCCCAAGGAGAGCTAATGAAGGGTAATCCTGAGAAGAAAAACATATAGAAAAACATATGTGAGCATGCTAAATACATCCACTACAAGAACATTTCTCTTCATGTCCAATGGAAATGGCTACTCTTTGGGTTCTCTTGCTTTGTTTACAGGACCTATTCCAACCACTTCCTGTCAAAATAGCTGAAGGGTCATATTAAAATTGGACACATGACAAAATGTGGTTGTGGGAGGGAGTTGTAACTGACAAAAAATTTATATATATATATATATATATATATATATATATATATATATATATATAAAAAACAACACAC
>JAQQZR010000035.1:13303288-13359249 GCA_030068235.1 Notoglanidium macrostoma | reverse complement strand
TTACTGATAGAGACTTCAAAGCACTTATGTAAGTCGCTCTGGATAAGGGCGTCTGCCAAATGCTGTAAATGTAAATATCTACCAAGAGAACACTAGTGAACCATGCAATAATTAATTTCATTGAGGTGATGAGTAAAAAAGATTAAGTTCATGAAGATTTTAAAGTCACACAATGTACTAAAACACACTCAGACTCATTCAAGTAATATAGAGAGGCAATGTTTAAATTCAACAGGGTTAGACAAATCATAAATTAGCTAGAATTAGTTTGTAAAAGCTGTGATGTGCTTCACAATCCCGTGATTTAATACTCATGAACGTAATTGACTAGGCTAAAAAGAACTAGCTTACATAATGTAGTGCAGACAAATGGAAACAAATAAATACATCACTTCATGTAGCACTATAAACAAAAAGCCATTCGCGAACGTTTTAGCTCGGTCCGTCCTCGGTGTCAGTGTTTCCATATACCTCTGTTGTTCCCAATTCTAAAAAAACTCATCTGTCGGTGAACACTAATTCATCCACCTAGTAAATCCATTCTACTGCCAGCCAGAATGCACTTTGGCTGATGTGTGTAAAGTTGCATATGCTACAGTTACAGCTTCATGGTGCACTGCACCACTGTGAAGTAAATCACGTTTCAACATGTATAAACATGAACGTTTTTCTTTTGTGGAAGTCAATAAGGAGCAGAATTTTCTCGCTTTCTGGTTTTTGAACGTACTTGCCTGCTAAAAACTAATAGCCCAAACATGAAACCTGCTTGTTCCGGTTACCCAGGCAACTCATTTTTCCACACCTAAATCAGTGGCTACTTTCCTTCCAATGCATTAAATGGTCATTTCAGGGTTTGTTTACTACTAACAGTTAGAATAAACTCGAAGTGTTCCTTTATTGGCCAATGAATTTTGAATAAATTCCCTAGCACACCTTAGGCCTTACTTGTGAACTGAAAATAACTTTTCAACTCACTTGTCCCTTTACCTCAAGTATTTTTAGCTAATGAGGAAAGCAATGGGCCATTAAAGCACATCTAATAAAATAACTCAGATCTCAGCTGGAGAGAAAGCCAGCAAGAACCAAATGTAGTTAGTGAAAGTCTAATTCAACAAGTGGTGTTCATATGTGGCCATGAAAAAACATAAAGCACAGATGTTTTACTGCCATTTGCTTTACCAGATCTAAGCAAATATGCTAGAATTTTAAAATGTGGCTCTTCCTACCATCTTGGTTGAAAAGCTGTACTCATTTTCATCATTCAGGTGGCACTGTCCATCATGAGGCTGAACGAGGCCTGCCAGTTTGCCATCCAAAGCCAGGTGGGGTACGTCATCTGTAGCAAAGACCAGCAGGTGATAGGCCTCCTTCCTCCAACCAATTCTCTCCTAGAAAAAATGAGAAGAAACTAGTGTTGCGCCCAACTCTGATCTGTTATTTCCAGCACTGTAAAAAAAATGAAAAAAAATTGTAAAAATTGTAAAAAAAAAAAAAAAAAAAAAAAAAGATTCAGATGTTACAAAGATACAAGAAAGATGTTCTTGAATTCCGGACACACAGTCTTTTTAACATTTTCTACATAAGCAAAAAATGTTAAGCAACTTAAATAAATACAAAGATAACAACCCTCTATTTAACTGTCTCATTTCTACGACCTTCCTCAAAATAATTAATAAAAAAAAAAAAGACATAGTATCAAACAAAAACAAAGGGACAAATATAACATGTGCTTTGGTCAAATGATAACATGAAGATCAAGCAAACAAAAGGCAAAAGTCTAGTCTTTGTTCACAGAGCTACGCAAACCTGACCTTTTTACCAGGGAAAGAAACAAGTGACAGAGCAAACCAATATCACAAAGCGATATAACTGAGCCACTCCTATAGACCAAACAACTCTTTTAACCTTGACTCTTCCAATAAGGTTTACCCAAATAAAGTGTATGAGCTCTACTGGCATTTAGGGCTGGGATATGAATTAGTGTGTAAATATTCTAGGTAGACAGAGACACAGAATGTCGGTCATGACGGATAACTGACCTTGCAGACGGCAGCCTGTAGAATAGCATCGAAGCCGCCCTCAGGTGCATCCCTGTTCCGGGACACCACCTGCTTCTGCACCTCCTCATTGAAACGGTCCACTTTGTCAGTCAGAGATAAGTGATTACGGAACCCAAAGGAGGGGACACAGTTTGGGAATGGCTTGTATCTGTAATGTAATAAGAAAACCCAAGAAAGGTTTCGTCATCAAGAACATCAAAATAATTCCTTTATTGGACATCTTTAACAAATATTTCACACATTTTCCACTACTTGTACTGCATGCCTGAGGTGGAAATTAAAAAAGCACAATTACTTTGTTACTAAGTCTGATTTTTAGGAACATGTCCTTTACATGAATTTTGTTTTGCCTAATACTTTTAACTTTTACTTACTACAGATCTAAAGAAAAAGCTCTTTCAACTCACTGCATCACTATATTTCTCTCTATTAAATATTTTTTAAATCACTTTTTAGCATCAGACAGTAAAATAAATACAATAAATAAACTAAAAAAAGTTTACAGCAAGAATGAAACCCGATACCCAATACTGTTCTCTGTGTGTTGTGATGTATACGTTACAGTAATCAAGGCAGTTTCACTGTTGTCATCATACTAGCTAACATTTGAGAGATTAGGAATAAAGGTGTTGTTAATGTTTTTACACATTTCTTTGGGCTCCTTGGTGAAAGGGACACTAATTTACCGTCAGTACTTATAATCAGTGTGTGATTTGAAACATGAGTCTTTTTCTTATGGGAATCTTTCTTGTAAAATCCCTTTCAGTTTTATTTTTAGTAAATTTAAGAATGCACTGATTTCTACTTTAACCTGAGTGAAGAATTTCAAGCTGTAGTTCTTCTAAATTATATCTTAAGATTAATAATTGTACTTTTACTTAAGTAAAGAATAATAAGAATTCATGTACTTTTACTACCTCTGCTGTAGGTGATGTATACTGTGGATTTCATAGCTCAAATATATTCTAAGAACAGAGTTGTGTTTTAACAAAGGTGAGGTTAAACATAGTTGGTCACTATTATACTGGGCAGAAGTGTGTTATGGCAAAACACTAGGGGCAAACCACAACAAATAACAATAGAGGACCAACCTACATGGGCACTGATGCATGTTGGCAGTGGTGCAATTGCCCCTCAGGGCCAAATGTGCAGTCTGGTGGCTTTCCTGGGTCATAGTATTGTGCCATTTGCTTAATATGTGTGTTTAAAAGCTTATCGCATTAATACTTTGTGAAAAAACTATAAGAATAAGCTGATTTCATGCGGTCATCACACAAAAATGAATGTAACAGTGCTCAAAAGTGACAGCATTTATTTAGCTGCTTATGCAGTCTTTTTAGAAATTGGACTTTCAATTTTTTTTTGTTTAAACCCCAGGCTTTATTCCAACTCAGCTTTGATACAGAGGACTGACTGCTGGTTTGCTTGAAAACTGATGTTCTGAGATTTGCTTTAAGTGAACTCGAGTACTGTCTACACCAAGTCTGAAACAACCCACTTCCAGGATTAGACATGGAATTACGTAACTGGTTGAGCTTTACTTCACATTACTTCCTGTTTTAAGTTTCACAAGGGCAGGAAAGTAGATGTTGTGGACTCCTGCAAAGGTGTTGGAATGCCATTTATAACACTTTCCAAATAAGCATTAGTATTAGACATTGTATATAAAGTGAGTAAGACATTTATACACCAATGACTGCAGTGCTGAATTATTCTTATACAGCTCTACCTGAATGGCCAACCAGTATCATGCAAAAGCAAGAAGCGCAAGAATAACAGTCCTACTGCCTTCCTTTGATACTGATACATTTCACTGGCAAGTTAGAAGGAAACTGCAACGCACCCTCTTTGTTAATCAGGTTATGCTCTTGCTTTTCACATGTAAACATAAGGACCCTATATAATCACAAAGTTCTACAAAAGAAAAGCATTAAACATCACAGAGAAACTTGTGCTGTTGCATGAAGGCTGTTCTGCTTACCCATTGCAGGGGTTCTCCTTGTACTTGGGAGCTGTATATGAAAAAGGAGACAAGTTCTTATCCACAAACGTCCCAAAGGCAAGACGGAAGTTACTAGTGAGCTTCTTCATCTCCTCAGCCAGTTTTGTTCCCAGGTTGCGAATGGTATCCAGGTCATCCTTCATAGACAGCGAGAGGTCCATCAGGTAGTAAAGATCAACAGGATAATCCTCAACAGGCCGAACCTGCACCTCAAACGAGGTTTGGTGACCTGAGGAAGTTCAAAAACACACACGTTAATCAGTTTCTCCAAGCAGTGATATTCAATAAAGTGTATACTGTAGACATTTGATAAATCACGTATCCATATATACTTGTACACAAAAGCCATACCCGGCCTTAGACTGAGTGAAATCTTCTGTGGCTGGATCTGGGTGACGTCATACTGGGCAGACATTGAGCCTTTGGAGCTCAAGGATTTGTTCCTGAGGATAGAACTGATACTCCTCGGGTTTTCAATATAATGAGCCTTGCAGCCCCTTTTCAGCAAGTTCTGGCTCAAATCACATTGTGACATGAATGTCCTTCCCCTTCCAAAGTTCTGAAAAAACAGCACAGCTGTTAGTTGGTCCTGCTGTAGAATACCTCATCTGTGCCTATGAAAAAACATTCATTGTTGTGAAACAGCTTCAAAATCTCAAAGAATTTAACTAGTTTGAGTTCAGTTGTTTTAGAAGTAGGTACATCAGAGCTTGGCCAATACCCAGTAGAGCTCAAACATTGATATTTAGTCAGAAAAAAAAAATCATTGCAAGCTTCTGTTGCCAGGTAATTAGGAACACCAGAGGTGGGATTTCAATGAGCTTTAAGACAATCTGCAATCGGTATCAGCTCAGTGCTGATACCGAATTACCTGATCTCTAGTAATGTGATTCTGGTGTAATATACCATGAGTACAATATGCTTTGAAATATATCTAAACACTGTGCTAACCTGAAGGTCTCACACACACACATGTACAGTATTTACATACATGCATAGTACCAATAATAGTTAAAAACACCTAATTCGATGTTTTTTCTTTATTTTTACTACTTAAAAGACACATCATGTAAACTGTCATTTTTCTTTACTTAGATGAGTGGTTCTTGACATAATATGGATTACTTCATTGTTGAATAAAGCGGTTTACTGTCTACCAACAATACCTTGACACAACTCGATGTGTCATGATCCTTGATGGTCTCGGAAACACATTAAGAATGCAAGAAATTCCACTAATTATCTTTTGCCGAGACACACATGTTAACTGAAAAGTATTCCAGGTGACTACCTCATGAAGCTGGTTAAGATAATGCCAACAGTGTGCAAATCGATCATCAAGGTAAACGCTGGCTAGTTTGAGGAATCGAAAATATAAACCATATTTTGTTTTTTGATGTCTGCTGTATTGCTCTACAATGTAGAAAATAGTCAAAACAAAGGAAAACCTTGGAATGAGTACGCGTGTCCAAACTTTTGACTGGTACTGTACATCTTCTTATATGAGTAATACCATGATAATAACTAAACCTTGGTATCAATGTTGTACAACTGTTTATACACTCTCAGCAATAAAATTACTAAACTATACCCTTTAGCATCCATCTTTTTGTACCTTTAGTGAGTATATTTTACCTAGAAATGTGTATGAAATGTACCTTCAAATTTTTACCCGAAAAGCTAATTAAAGGCAAACTTTACCGTTTAAAAAAATAAAAACTACAAATACAATGTGGCCTCTATAGCAGTAGCAAAGCAGGGGGCCTTTGATTTTTCCCCGTGTTACAGCGGTGGAAATCACATCCCACCATTATTAAAGCTGTTATGTTTGTTGAGTTTTATTCTTAAGGACACACGAATGGATTTAATCTAAACTCCTCAACAACAAAATGGTTTGTGCACAATGTCGACTTGTACCTGTGTTCACTCAGTGAACAAGTAGAATTAAAAGCTCTACGGATGCAATAAAAAGCCGTATTATCATTATTGTACATGTTTGAGTAATGAGGCTAATATCTGAGTAGTTGGATTGTGTTAGGAATAGGTTTGGGAAATTTATTTTACACTGCGGAAAGTTTAAGAACCCTGTACTAGAGGGTATCAACCCAAGGTACAGGTTAGTACTCTTTCCCCAGAGGGTGTATCTACAGGCAAGTACATAACTTGTATCTACAGGCAAGTGAATCTTATAATACAGTGAACATTTTGGGCTTTACCTCTTGGGCGCACCAGGCGCAGCTCGGGTGAAGCAGCAGACATTCTTCACACGATGTGGCACTGCCACTAACACATACATTAAGACCTACACCATGGACAAAGCAATGAACATGAAGACGTTACACAGGTCTGACGAGCTTACATTTGGCATGCGCAGACATGGAGTTAAAGTCACAGTTATTTAAAAAAAAAAAAAAAAAGATACACCACGCAGTCAGATATGCTCATTAAATCATTTCATATTGAGGAAAGCTCTCACCTCTGACTGTGTGACTACAGATGTACAGTATAACGCCGGCTAGAACAACTGAGAGGTGTCCAAATAGCCGAAAAGTCCACATCATGGCTGTAAAGGTGGAGAAAAGGGACGAGCTCCGACTAAAAAGATCTGAGACAAACTGGGTTGAATCACGGAAAGTAAACGTTATTCCTCATCTTAGTGTGGAACTCCTCTCTCGGTCCATCCCAACTTCAACAAAGTGGCGAAGGAGAAACTGCTCTTTGTAATGCGCAGGGTTTAATCCAGATCTGCTCATCGCCTTCCCATCGTGCATTTCCATTAAGGGTAAATAAGCTTCATTAACTGCGCGTCACTTTCAAAGCATGTGCAATACACATCCCGAACAGAAGAAATGGGTTTGTGTTTTTGTTGTTTTTTTTGTTTTGTTTTGTTTTTTTGAGAAAGAAAAGAATAATGTTCTTAGGGTACAGATCCAAGTCTCCGGCTGTTTTTACTGAAGAACTTTGGAGGTGGCTTTCATTAACTCCTCCCACTGGAGAGGAGGCGCTCACATTTAACCACAGTGCCATGTCGATCTGTTTCATTGTATTGTATTACAGTGTTAATTATAAACTGGGATCAGGATAAGCTGCGCATCTCCTAGTTAGGTTATATTATTACAATTCCAAACACCCTACAACTAACATTCAGCGCTTGTTTACGGATTCTTCGCCCGAGTGTATTTAGCTCTTCATGCAGCCTTAAAAAAAAAAATACAAAAACATTAAGCTAGAGAGGAGATGAAACAGCTACGACCAATGTTTAGGTCTGTTTCAAACTAAGCCACGCCCCTTCGGGTAAAGTTATTCAACACTTCTACGGCTAGTGCACTACAGGAAGTGATTTAGATTTGAGCCGACGTTTACGTTCTGAAGAAGAGATTATTTCCGCAACAGTCACGTGATCCTAATTAACAGGACAAAAGCTACAGATGCAGTAGTAAAATCGCGTATTTGTGAAGTCTCACGGTTATTTTCCTTTATTGCGGGCTCAGGTTAGTAAATGCAAATCACAGTTGTTTGTTTGTTTTTTAACGGAAACCATACCACCAAAAAAGTATTTCACAAAACAGAAGCGCATTCGACACCACTACCTATTGAGGTTTGGTCCAACCTAAACAGGGTTAAGACAGTGTTTCCTCCCACAGACATGCAGACTAGGTCAACTGGCTACTCTAAATAGGAGTGTGAATGGCGACCTTCCCAGGGTGTACCCCCTCCTGCCCTCCTGCCCCAAGTCAGCTGGGATTGGATCCAGCTTCCCCATGACCCTTAACGAATAAGCGCTACAGGTAATAGATGGATGCTTATGAACTTAACATCTAACGAATAAAAGATAACTATTATGTATGTAGTCTATATACAGCAAATATAAAAATACATCTACACGGATTTATTCTGTGTACAACCTAATGAGACAGGATCACTAAACCTAGCATCAAAGTTATGTCCCTCTCATTAGGAGTTTCTTTAGCATGACGTAATGCCCTTCCCTGTTCTGCTTGTTGAGGTGAAACTCATGTCCACAGACTACCTCCAAAAGTGATCCTGAGCAACCAGCAGCTACTCAGATATATGACAATATTTCCTGCTGAAATTAATGTTCAGTTTAACAGTAAGGAGAAGTAAAATCTAGAGGAATACTATACATTGTGCAAATGTGTAATCATGATGTAAATATTGTGGTGTTTAATACGTTTGACTTTAAAATCAAGAACAAAAGAGGCATATGGGAACTGACACACACACTGCACTGACGAAATGGAAATTAAATTGACAGCCAGTGTTATAATTTTTTTAAATTCCACAAATGCTCAATGGTGGAAAGCAAGTGTATACACATTTCAGGAACACTTCTACACACAAATGTCTGGAAGCTAATGGCCATGAATTTGAACACGTTTTTGTAATTGTAAAGGCCAAAGGTAACTTAGCCAAAGGTAATTAATCTTGCGATGTCGGAATAAATTTAGTATTAAAATATTTGTATAATTTTTTTTGCCTGACTCTGTATACAATACAGAGCATAGAATTCAAGAGGAATTCACACACAGCTTTCTGTTTGTTGAAGTTATTTTTAGTGCATTTAGATGATGCTGATATGTCTAAGGCAGCAAAGATAACATGATCAACAGGACCAGATTTATACACAAGCTATCAGGGACCTGGACAAAAAGCGCACCCCAAATTAATCAAAATCTATTAATAAATATTTAGGGTTTGCTAAATTTATGACGACTGATGATATTTACACTGCAATTTGAGCTGACGTAAAGGCTTCCTCTATCCAGTCTGTATTTTTGTTCGCTGTAGCACAAAAACCACAGACAACCTATCTTCAGTTGACATCAAGAAATCCACCTTTCACTCACAGTCCACATTAGCCCATACAACTTCCTGAATCCTAACCAAACCACCCAACAATTAAAATATTATTGTAGTACAACTAAAATTACCAACTGATCTACACAACCTAAAATTCAACTTCACAAAGACAGTCAGCTCTTCACAAAACAAAATGTGCTATATGGCCAAAAGAATGTGGACAACTGATTATCACCCATATGTCCTTTCCAAAACCATGGAGATCGGCACATAGCTGGGCCTCCCCTTGCTTATATAACCTCCACTTTTCTGGACAGGGTTTACACTAGATCTTGGGGTGTGGCTGTGGAGATTTGTGTTCATTCAGCCACAAGAACATTAGTGAGATGTCAAGAACATTACTGAGGTCAAGTAGAGAAGGTCTGGTGTGCAGTCAGAAGTCCAGTTCATCTCAAAGATGTAAGTTGGTTGAGGTCTGGCATCGGGCCATTTAAGTTCCTCCATACCAACCTTGGCAAAAGCACATCTTTATGGACCTTGCTTCGAGCATAGGGGATTGTCATGTGGTGATAGGTTGGGTCCCTTAGTTCCAGTAAAGGGAAAACGTAATACTACAGCATACAAAGACAATGGAGTGCTTAGAACTTTGTGGCAACAGTTCTCAGATATGATAAGCCCCACATATGGCAGTGATGGTCAGGTGTCCACACACACTGTGCCATATAGCCAAAAGTTTCCACATACATGTTTCACATATAAATGTTTCAAATACCCACCACTGAACTCAGTAAAAATAAATAAATAAATAAAACCAATCTAGTTATTTGGGTCACCACATGACATTCATTTGTAAAGAACGAATTGAAAAATATTTATCCTTGTGTTAGTCTCCCTCTGCTGGCTAGAGTGAATATAACCTATGAATATCAACAATATAACAGTCAGGGGTTCAATTGGGTTTGGGAATTTGAGCTAGCTCTGCTGCCTACTAACAATATAGAATCAGAATCCTTCCATTTTAACATCCTTTTGGGGGAACTTTATGAAAGGCCTCCTGCGTGAAGCTCTTTTAAGATGTGAAGATACCAAAGGCTACTTCCAGCATGATGATGAACAATGTGGAAGCAAAACTCATCTCAAGATGGCTTCAGGAACATGACAATTAATTCAGCGACCTTCCCAGTTACCAGATCTGAAGCCAATAGAGCACCTTGAGGATGTGGTAGAACAGAAGATCCACAGCATGAAAGTGCACCTGAAAAACCTGCAGGAATTTCATGATGAAATCAAGTGGACATGAACCAGAATCTTAAAAGAGTATTTCCAACATCGTGTGGAATTCATGAGATTAACTAATACAAAAAAAATTTAAAGCCATCTTGAGAGGAAAGGGACCTACTCAGTATAATTTTCCTAATAAAGGTGTTCTATAAGTTAAAATCCCAGAACTCAAATTATTTTCCACATATCCACATATTCATATTTACACATATGCAAATTTGCAAATTCTCACCATGAAAATGGCAGCTTTTCCCTTTTCACCAAGATTTATCTTATTACTTGATATTGCATTAAAAAAACAAAAAACAAATGCAGTGATGCAATGAGAAATAAGCAAAACAGACAAGTAGGACCAACACTGCACAGAAATAATCACATACTTCAACAGACATCAGCATAACATTTCAGGCACAGAATGTTTTATTGATAATGGAACATAAGGAAATGAATTTGCTTTTCAAAAGCAAAACAGCTGTCAAATGATTCACCTTTCTGGCCAACTATATACATAGTACTGAAAACTAAACACATTGGGCTGCCAGCTAATAAGGTACGCATACTTCATATGCGCATTTCGATTTATTACCTTTTTTGTAGGTACACCTACAAGATAGCCAGATAACAGATCACCTTCTATATTTAGAGTCTAGCCAATCAGAAGTTATTTGTAGATTTTGTCCCTCTCCATCCGGTCATGACTTGCCGATGATGAACTAAACAAACATATTCCAGTCAGTAGACTTGTATGATTGGTGTACCTGATGAAATGGCCGAGTAGTCTAAGTGCAAGATAGGTGGTTCCTAATAAACTGTCACTCCATTGTATAATGAAAACTTTTGAACAGACTTCTATAAAAAGTCATTTATGCATTTTTTTTTCCCCAAATAGAAAACTTACCATGTAACAACACTTTCTGAAAATTCACAAATAAAAAAAAAAAAGCCAAACATTAGAACCATAACAGGGCTATCAAATACCTAAAAGAACCAAAATGACTACTAAAAGAACTGCTTAAAAAGAACGAAACCAACAAAAACTCAAACATACACCAATAAAGAATGTGACCTTTGTCTTGCTTAGGCTGTAGTGTTCAGTGGAGTGAGAAGTTCAGAGGTCATATCTACTATCTCTCTGAGGGGCAGGCCACTGAGGACACCATGATGCTTTGCACGCAGCTCCAGCAAAGCGTTGACAATCTGTTCTCTGCACATTTTTGGGTGGCGCTCTGATAACTGGGCCAAGATCGTGTCGAAGCTGCCCATGGTACCGTAGTGCTGTGGTACATAGGTACCAGACCCAGTGGGTGTAGTGCATATGTTGGTTAGCTTATCCAGACTACAGCGGAGTGGCTTAGAAATAAATAAAATGGAACACAGTTCACTTCCCCAGGAAATTGAACACATTTAAAGGTTGTAGGGATAAATTGTAATACAGACATGCATGTATAGCAACAATATTAAGCCTTGCCTTCTCTCATCTTTGAAAGTGTCTGCTGGGTTATACTCACTCTGGAGGCATGAAAGGTATTTGAGCTATGCGTGATCGGCTCTTCTGCTGCAGATCCCGCTTTATGGGCAGCTGAGAAAAGTTGAAAGCAGGACTCTTTGAGGGTGGCCAGCGCATCTGCAGGAGACTTGTGAATGTGTTCCACATGCAGAGTGTGGCCTTGAATGGAGTGGCCATTCATCTCCCTTACTGCAGCCTCTGCATCCTTGCCATTTCTCACGCTCACTATTGCAACCCTAAAGAAGCACAACCATGACCAAGATTAAATGTCCAACAAGGGCCAATGTGTGGCTTTTTTACCCCCCAATGAATAATCCTTTATACATAGTTAGAATGGAACTACCCTGGCTCCTTTATGTTCAAACAATCATGACATCACATGTTTAACGTGTTAATGCCTTACCTGCTGTTACTAAAACTGGAAAGGGACACTTGATCGGTATGGTACTTCGCAAACCAAAGCAGCAGATCATGCTACAATAAGTAAATAACTTAGTGAGTTGTGCTTCCATCTGGTGATCATTTTGATTATTTACACTCACATGGTGTTACATGACAAGCAAATTTAGGTAATTTAAACAATCATCCCTCACCTCAGTAACTCCGTTTGACAAATTCGATACACAAAGCAAGAAGCATTCATCTTTCTTTCTGTTTGTATCCACTACAACAAAATTCAAATAAAATACATTAGGGTTGCTTTCACACTTGAAGGGAAAAAAAAAAAAAAACAATAAAAGTTTCATATCAATTGGTTAAACAACCTTTTTGTCCCTTTTTCAAGTCCCCTCGATCTCTTGGCCTTGTTTGTACGTCTTCTTTACAACTCTTACGGTCACATTCAAGTTCTTCCTCTGCATCAAACCAGGCATCACTGCTGTTGAGGTCTTTGGGAGCACCTTAAGAAGTGTATATATAAAGGACTTAAAAATGGTATTGGTACCTGAGAATGTTAAACACATCCCACAAAGCTGAAACTTGGAAACATGATAGAATCTATTCTCAACGAACACCATTAGGAGCACTATACTAATACTGGGTAGGGTCTCCCTTTGCTCTCAAAACAGTCTCAATTCTTCGTAGCATTGATTCCACAAGATGTTGGAAACAATCCATTGAAATTCAGGACTATTCACAGAAATGCTGCAGATTTTTCAGGTGCATGTTCATATTGCAAATCTCCTGTTCTACCGGATTCATATCCGTTGACTGTGAATGAAGAACACTGAACTCGTCATGATCATCAAACCAGTTGGAGACGACTTTTGCCTTGTGTCATGGTGCATTATCACGCTGGAAGCAGCGATGAAGGGATGCACGTGGTCAGCAACAATACTCTTAAATAAATAGTCTTTGGCATTCAAGTCATGATTGGTATTAACAGGCCCAAAGTGCACCAAGAAAACATTCCCCACTTTCTCTGATGCTTTTCTGCTCATCATTATTGTATTGAGTGGTTATCCAAATTACTGCAGCCTTTCTGTTAGCTCGGACAAGTCTGACCATTCATCATTGACTTCACCTATGGATACGGCTTTTCCACCTGCTGAACTGCTGTTCACTGGAGGCTATTTATTTATTGCCCCATTCTGAGTAAACTCTAGAGACTGCGGTGTGTGAAAAATCACAGAAGAGCAGCAGCTCTAGAAATATTCAAACCTGTCCATCCAGCACCTACAATCATATCACGGTCAAAATCAGATTCCTCCCTCATTCTAATAGTTAATATGAATATAACTCGAAGCTGCTAACCTGTATCTGCATAATTTTATGCAATGCACTGCTGCCACAAGATTGGCTGATTAGATAATTGAATGAGTAGCTGTACAGATGTTACTAATAAAGTGCTCAGTGAGTATATACTAGTTTATAGTGCATGGCCAATGTGGCTTTTAATGCTTCTTACCAGGCTTGGTGTCAGTAGAGACTCCTGGTGGTTGGCTGGAACCAGGCACGCCTCTGTTTCTCTTACTGCTGGCACTTTTAGATGATGCGGCAGAATCCTGCTGCCAGTTTGGTCCCTGAGCAGGGGAAGAAGGAAAATCAGCATAAAAAGACTAAAACTTTCATAGAACACTTTATCCCATGAGTCTACACTCACAAATGAAGCTTGACTTGCAAAGTTCCCATAAGAAATCAAAAATAAAATTCAGTTTACCAGCATATTTTGCTGTCACATCTCATGTGAAGTTAAACTTCTGTACTAATGCTTCGTTTGGAAATGTCTAATCAGTAAATCCTAACCAAACTTTGATCTTTTTAATGAATATTTCTCTCTCTCTGTCTGTCTCTCACACACACACACACCCGAGGAGCTGTTGTATACTTGAGGCGTTCTTTGTCGGTGGTGTTCATTTTCAACAACTCATCAGTTTGGTTAGCCTCACGCTCATCTTCAAAACAAGTGGGCCTTTTTACAGTCGCAATCAACAAAACATAAAATTAAAATAGCAGTCGATTACAGATTTCACAGGTAACTGAAATCAGAGATTTAATTATCTACAAAATAAATTATACTTACCTGAATGAGGTCTTAGGCAGACTGTCACCTAATAAAGCCTCATAAATCTAAAAAAAAAAAAAAAAAAAAAAAAAAAAAAAAAAAAAAAAAAAAAAAAAAAAAAAAAAAAAAACAAAAAAAAAAAAAAAACACAAAACTTGATCAAATTGTGATACGAGAAGTAAATGCTTTCATTGGCGTTTCTGTTCTGTTCATGCAACCTGCATACCGAAGACGGCCTGTAGTATGTTGCAGCTGTTAATGTCTTCGTGTTCACAGACAGAGGCCTGAGATTATCCAGCGGAACCCCTTCCAGGATCTTCCTCTTCATCTTGAGATAATTGTCCTCTAGGCTCTTCAGGGTCTGAGACATTGCATCAGGCAGTGCTCGAGTTCTGCATAAAGAGAGGAACACTCAAAGCAACAATGGGACCCTTTCCATAAGTTTTGGTCCGAATCGTAAGTTATCACTTCAAATTCTGTCTTTTACCCCTGAAGTGAAGTTTCACCCTGTGGCGATGTGTAGAAGCGCCGCCAGCAATGTTGCTGGCACATGGCAAACTGTAGAGCCAATAGACGTAGCTCAGCCCATCTAGCACGTGGAACAGCGCCACATTCACAGCGACTCTGTTGTTCACTCCTGGACCCTCCAGCATTGCCAGGACCAGACCTGGATTATGAATTTCAGAACATTTAGGCTTTGTTCATACAAGCAGCTATATTGAATTTTACTCAAAATATTGAGTCATCTTCCTACTACAGTCTAAGAACAAATGTGTAAATCTGATATTTTCAATTATGACTTGACACACGATCACATTTCAAATTTCAACAAATATTCACAAGCACATTCACTTACAAAAAAATAAATCTCTTATTTAAGCATAAAAGTCTTCCTTTCAATGCAGCCTAAGATCTAGAAATGTACGGTATTTTGGGGTAAATGGGTCCTCTAGTCGGTTACCTTGCCATTTCATCCTTTAAATGCTTTAGCTCTTCTTCCATTTTTCTGAGTGTCCCAAATTCCTAGACAAGAAATAGATTAGAGCATTTTACCAACCAAGTAAATCTCACAAAAAAATTGTGTATCCAAGCTACTTTACCTCACAAAGAGCATCCAAGTCAGACATGTAGAGTTCAGTAATGGTGTATTTCTCAGAAGTGGTCCTTTGAATAGTATGCGTCTCCTGGTTAACAGGAGAGGAGTCGGTGTCGGTGGAAACATCTTGGCAATGCTTTACAAAGAAGTCCTGAGTGATTCCTGTTGCCCGGGTGGCTGTAAAACTAGTTCGAAAGTCATTGCTGGCATCCACTGCCTGGCTCACACTCAGGGAAACAGGAGACACCTTACACGCAGTCACGGTTTTGAAATTTAGCTCGCCAAGGCTGGCAGACGACATGCACCCCTCACATGTAAACTCGCCATCATGAGTACACTGGCTAGATGCTGACCAGATGGGATCAAGCCATGGAACATGGGTTGCTGAGCTTGAGGCTTCTTCTTCAATCACACTATGATACTCATCTGTCTTCGTCTCACATTCCAGGTCATCTTCATTACTCAGATTTTGGCAATCCTCTGTGAGATCAGTCCACTCTGAGGAGTTGCTGACGACGGATACAGAATCAGGGAACGTACCATTCTCTACACTACAGGACACGGGCTCATCAGCGGTAGATGCCTCAGTGCTGCGTTTAGTGGCCACCGTGAAGGTGTTATTGGTGTCACTCCACTGGGAAGATGTGTGCTCCATAGTGGTGGTGTTAAAACTGTAATACTCTTGCAGAGTCTTCTCTCCTAGATAAGGAAGCTCTGAATTGGTGTCTGGCAGCAGAAGTGCCTGGTCATGATTGCTGCTTTGACTGTGGCCCTGCATATCAAGCTCCCTGTCGAGCGAAAAGCTTCCTTGTGCCAAGGGATCTTTAAACACTCTTTCCTCCCACATCTGACACAACAGCTGGCCATCACTCAAGTTCTTCCTTGGCTGCTGGAAACTATTTAAAAGGTTGCTCTGAGGTGCAGACATATTTGTGCTGCTCTGCATGAAATCAGATTGCCGAGGACTCCTCATTGACATATCCTCACCGACATATCCTTTGGCTTTTAAGAGATTCAGCTCCTCTCGTACGCTGTTTGGTAGTAACTGAAGTGACTTTTCCTCTACACATGGATACAAATATTTTATCTAACAGCAACATTGGCTAGAAATTAAGCAGACCTCATATTAAACATTATATCAACTCTCTTACCAGATATGAAAAGATTTTCCGCTGGGTTTAGGCTCTGTGTGCTACAGGGTCTGCACTTTTTAGCACCGGACGGACAATCCGTGCCACAATTTACACACTGTGACACGCTGTAAAAGGTAGCCCGTCTTGATCTAGACAAACATTATGGAAATGACATAAAAATGGAATCCCAGAACTCATTTCAGCACAGCATGTAAAATGTCTCAAGCAAAATATAAAAGAATACCTATCAAGTGTTGACGACATATCAGGTGCTGGAAGCGGAAGGTGATTTCCTATAACGTGCTCTAAAAGGGTATTAAAGGATATAGCATAACCTCCTTTACTGAAAACCTTTACTCAGAATTGACTAATTTGATCCATCACACTTACGCTTTAAATGAACAATATGTCTAGACACTTGAAGAGCAGGGTGTCTATGCAGAAACTGAAGAAGGCCTCCTTCTTCTGTAAATAATGAGGTGCTGTATAATTAAGCTCACATCCAATGAAAAATGTAATCATGATTTATTTTTTTGCCCACATGTTTAATATTAAATGCTAATAGTAATGCCCACACCTTGTATCAGTTTCCTATCTTCTGCAGGTAATGAGTAATACCAACCAAGCAACTTTGTATCAGTCAACTCCAGAAAATGGCTCACTCTCACAAGATCATATACCGACCTAGAAAAAAAAAAATGCATTCGGTCCTGTAAAGCATACTACTGTAAGCCATCTAAATTTCAGATGCAGTAGTGAGCTGCGGTGAGCACTTTATACTTAAAAGAGAAAAGAGTAAAAACCTACTTGCTCAACAGGAACTTCCTCCAATCCCCAACAGACAGGTGATGCTCCCGATACCCTTGGAATATATGCAAAATGTTAAAAGGTTTTGAAAATTCATTATTGTGACCATGTGGATTAATGTGTGACCGGACAAATAGCTGATTGGATTTAGTATAGATGAAACAATAATAGGTTTATGAGTAAGAGACTTTGAGAGAGTGACTACATGAATCAAAGTTCCACTATTCAGGATTCAAACAACCATTGCCTCTGCCTTACTCCACCCTTTCCAAGTGTGTATTAGAACATATGGTGGCCGTCAGGCACCCATAGCATACTTCAATTACTTACATTCACACTATTTTTCCATGCTAAAAAATAAAGTATAAGCCCTCCTTTAAAAAAATAAATAAATGGGTGTTAGCCAGGACCAGCACAGACTGATTGTTCTCATGTCTTCTTCTTTATCATCCTACCAGAGCTTCCTTCTGGATTCACACTGCCACATGTAGAAACATGAAACACATGCACTCTCTAGAGGTTTGTCCGTTCTGGGCTACCATAGTGCAGCAATATGGCAGCACTATAGAGGTGGACCCGTGCCCTACGTAGATATAAAGGGCTCATTCTAAGCTTATGAAAACTTGAATGGTTACAGGTATTATATACTGATAAAATATACTTTTGAATTCCATAAGTATATTAGGTAATATATTCCATTTCTGCAGAGACCCTCTAAATTCTACATACTACACCTTTATTGGCATTGAATAATACAGGTTTGCCACATAACATGCTTTCCAGCCAGGTTTGATTTACTGCTAGGTCGCAGTGCTAATACTTAATTATTAATAATTATTAAATATTAATAATTACGACTTAATTTGACGGTAGGAAACTTACCGACCATGTCGTTAAAAGCAAAGCACAGATGCTGGTCAAACGGTTTGATAGGCCACATAACTGCAACAGGCCCATCTGCAGATCTGCGCGCGTTTGGCTCTGAGTAAATTGGTATCAGTACGAGAGGGGGATACCACATGTTCTATAAACCGTTCACGTTTCAATCACCAAATGAAAATATCTGTGGTTGGTAATTAAGCCTCTGGGTTTGAGAAATGCTACGGGTATTGGTTGCCTTAACCTCCACTTAGCAAGAAAAACAACACTAGGCGCTCAATTTTGGTTTCCCTTGATCACGCCCACTCCCAGCTCCTCACGTGCACGCGGACTGATCACAACATTGACCAATCAGAATCATCCAGCAATTTACCATCTTCAATGACTAGAACAATAACAGCAGTTCCGATTTAAAAATAGCACTGTGGGGTTTGAATACACTTTTAACTAGTATGGTGAGGTATTTACATTTTCCAGGAGGTAATAGATTATTGGCCAGCCATTTGCAGGTTGCTTAAAAACCTTAGCTGAATTACTCTATCTACCTTACTTTGATGGATTTAAAAAAAAAAAATGTATTGTGCTGTTTTGCTGTTGTCTACCTGTCCAGGGACAACATATGTATTAGTTGTTAGCTAACGCTGGTGCAATTACTATTAACTGTGCGCTGTCCCTATAAATGTAAACAATAAAATTAATAAACCTTAGCGGAATTACAACTCTCTCTGCTAAAATGAATTTAATTTTATATTTCATTGAATTTCAATTGAACTAAACATTACTCGGTCAACCTAAGCCACATCTTGAGTTTATATTTTGCTAATTGTTGAAAATGTTATATTTTAGAATTTGAGAACATTTGCTAGTTGTGTCTGGTGTTAAACTGGCTAACATGTTACCGTTAAAATAACATCCAGATGGCCTCGGTAGTTATCTGTCGCTAAGTTAGTTTATACGATATAGCTAAACTGTTTAGAAAGAATAGGGGACTAGCTAAGAACTAAGCTAGGTTAGTTGGGATAAATGCCGCTGCATTTGCTATGTTTAATAACAATGGCTAAACTCAAAGTACGAATGCTATACAGCTAGCTACCTTAGCACTAGTCAGCACGAGACATCAGTCACTCGCTAACTAGGTGTGTTAGCTAGCAATGGTCTCCAAATACATTTAATTGCAAATTATTTGGTAATATAACGTAAATTTAAGGAATATACAATAATACAAAATGGCACATAATTTCTAAAGTTGTGTAATTCATTATTACCGTCTCCATGGTAACCAGCTCAGGTACCAAGTCCGTTTTTTTTTTTTTTTTAAATAAAATAAAAAATTGTTGCAGTACTAAGGTCTGACCAGTAGGGGGGGCCCGCTGCATTAAAACCGTATATCTGAACGCTCTTGGTGGAAATCGCAAGCTAATTATAATAATAATAGTAATAATAATAATAATAATAATAACAGTAGTATTAGTAGAAGCAAGAAGATTAATGTTCCAGTTTTCCCATGTGTTAGAGCTAGAAGAAGACAAAATTGTGCAGACTGCCATACTAATATATTGTAGCCTGACGTGTAATATTGCAGCCTGATTTGACCTACTTGTTTACAGGGCTAGGTTCCTAAATGGACTTGAAATGGCATCATCAAAAATAAAGGAGTGTAAGAATTCAGCCATTACTATTCATCTTGCAATCAACAGTAGGTTTAGTATCACTATAGAAAGCCTTAAGAAGAAAAACAGGGTTCTTCTCATCCTGTCATGCCAACTTCGCATAGAGTACTGTTGAATGTTTCTATTAAACACATTGAAAAGTATGAAGTCACTATTTGCTCACTTTGAAAAAAAAGCTATCTGACACGTGTTAAAGAAATAAACTATTTTATGTTTTTAATCACTATTCTACAGAATAAATAGTCATATTTACAGATTAAGATTGACATTTAATTGAGTCTTGCTGTGAATTTGACACTACCAAAAAAGTTTTTTTTTTTGTTTGTTTGTTTTTAAAGAAATGGGGCAGAACACATAGAAATGAGTTTATTGCTAGAGCGAGTAAGCTCCGATGTTATTTGCTTCATACTTCAAACTGAATCTAGGCTTCACTTAAACTACTTTTCACAAGCTACTGTCACGTTCTGCACAATATTACATTTGCTAAGAATTCATTATTATCTAATATTACACCGAAATGATTAGATAACCATCTTGACACAGAAATAAAAAAATAGAGCTGCTAAATAAACTAGCTAGAGCCAGTTTAGGGACACAATTGTATTATTGCACTTTATTTGAAATGAGAAGAAAATGGGCTTTATTGTAACAATATATAATAGAAGACCGCATTTCTTCAAATGTATAGATATTTGCATCACAATAAGATTACACTCTGGGCACATTAACAGGAACCTGATATCATGATTTAGTTTGATTTCATATGAAGTTGCAGAAAAAGAATAATGTGCAAATGCTAACCCCAGCATTAACCTTAGGGCTTAGTATGAATTGAGTCGTGCAATTTGTGAACGGGAGACCATGCTGGTTGAGCAAGTCATGCTTTTAAATGCTAAATTTATACACATAACATTGCAAGTTGTATAAGTATGTGAATGAGTGTGTGCATGGGGCCCTGCGATGGACTTGTCTAATCCTGGATATATTCCTGCCTCATGCCCAATGTTTCTGGGATATGCTCCAGAGCCACTGCAGTTACTGAAGCTGAAGGAATAAATATATCCACAGAATGCAAGTGAACTTGAGTTTTTTTTCCTCCGAGCCAATTTTCACAAAGCTCATTGAATTACTTAGAACCAAATTGTTGTTAGTACTACTAAAGTTAATTGAGATCATGATATCATGGTCATGAAGTCATGATATCAATGAAAAAAAAAAGGTGTGTGATCTCTTTTTATATGTATTAGCCAATCTGATAGTAGCAGTGATCACTTCCTAACTCCCTCAAGCTGTTATAACCACGCCATCTGTGACAGTACTAATATTGCTGCAACATAAATTAATAGATGTTAAGCAGTTACATCAAGACACTCTCATACTGTAGGTTCATCTGTATGAACCTTCCTATTGTCCGAGAAGCACAGCTTGCTCAGTGAAAAGTGGATATTATTATATAATCTTCATAAATGGAGGGCTGCTTTCTGGCCACTACAGCAGATACACATTAGTAAACTAGCCAGCCCTTAATGTAAAGATGAAAAACACTTCTGGGAGAACAGAGGGCCATAATAAGATCGAGAAGTACTCCATGAATACGTGATCGATATATGCTACAAGTGCAAGGTTCTTTCATGTCTTCATAAATTATCTGAAATTTACGAACCCTTTCTTACATACGAAAGCCGTATTTTCTCACAATTAGCTCAACGTTTAGCTGAACTTTGTCAAACATGTAGCCATAGTCACTAAAGTTGTGAAGTAAAGTGAAGTCTTCAGCACCTCTCTGGCTAAGGGGAGAGAAATGATGAAAAATTCCAGTGGATGTGAAGCAGAAAGAACAGTTTATTGTATCCAGAACAGATTATAAACTAAAAGATACACAATATGAAGGAAGGCAAAGCCTATACACATGCAGACTTCCCCTTCTGGTGATAGGGCTTGAGTTTAATAAACCCTTCATTCAGTGAGAAAGCCTAATACATATAGATCAGTTTTCATAACAAAGCATACTTCCTTCTAACTGAGTATTTCCCCAAACAGTCCTCATTTGTACCAAAGTCATTAAGAAGACTGAATACATGGTTCAGGTGTGTTGTTAACCCGGCATAAGCAGTAACGTGGCTTGTGTCTGTGTGTCTGAGGACCATTATGGAAAACGTTGCTGTAATCAAACACAAAGGGAGTCCATTAAGCCCTGATCTGCAGTGAAAGCACCACAGGCATCCCGAATTTAAAACACGTTTCTATGCAGTCCTATACAGCTGATACAATGAAATCAAACCAATGCAGACTTTGCAAAAATATATATTTATATAAGTTCATCTTTCTCAAAAAAAAAAAGAAAGAATAAAAACAAACAACGCAGAGAAATTAATTTCATCTTTGTCCAGCATAAAGCGATATGTTAGTGGACAATTGTCAGTTGAGTACCATGCAAAAAGGAAGCAGTGGTGTTTCATCAACTTCATATTGGCAGTGAAAAGGAGTCCAGGAGAAGGTGTACTTTTCACCTTATTTCATGCAAAGTCCTGGCTGCCCTGCCATCTAGGTGCATTTTAAAATTTGTACAGTGCTAAAGAAAAGTAAGCCAAAGATAATACAAAACAGGATAAAAACATTGCCCCTTAAATACATTTTAAGTAGTCAGAAGCTGTAACTCTCTTGAAGAAAGTTGGTTTAGTGCATCCCTTTTTGAATTTTGTATTCTTGTTATACATCATGTAACAATTTTCAAAGTGTCAATACAAATGAAATACGTGTTTAACAATAGGATAACAGTCACTGTAATCTGACTGAATGTTTTTAATAGTGTATCTGGTTCAGCTTCACTATAGAGCAATAACGTTTGAATAATCCAGTGGGAGAGAGTGAGCTAATGATACAAAAACAATCCCACAACAATTACAATGACCAAAAACAAGCCAACAATTAAAAAAAAGAAAAAACCATATTGTGTAGAAATTCCATGTTTAAAGCAGTCCTGTATTTAGTTAAACCAAAGTACTATAAAAATCCAGCTTTCTAAACAAGTCTAACCAAAACTAAAGAAATGACTGGGTCTTTTTCCATTGCAAAAGTAAGCCCTTTTCACGTCTAATAGATGTCTACATGACTTTGAGGTAACAAATTTATTAGTACCCAAATAGGCAGCTATTAAATAGTGCTGTTTTTTTAAATATATTTTTATTTATATATTTTTTGTTAGGACACCTTTTAATATTTTGTCATTTGGAAAAAAAACAAAAAAAACAAACAAAAAAAACCAAAAAAAAAACCAACAGATTGTCAAAACAGAATTGCTACAATTCTTTCAGTCTGCGCAGAGACCCAACAGTCGTTCAGCACACCGACTTCGCATTTTCTGCAGCATCAAGTAACCATCTACCACAACGCAGGTCAAGCTGCAGAAGTCCAGATATCCCTCACTTCCCAGACACTTTCTCATGGGCCAATGCCAGAGATTTGATAGTTTGCAGATCTCTCCATTAATTTAATGCAACTTTTGGGGGAGGGCTAATCTGTAAATGGACAACAGGGCAGAAGTAGAGGCAGCAGGGACAGACATGCTCCAGTCTGCTCAACAGTTCAGGTTTTGGATTGGGTACGAGAGTCAGTACACGTAGCCATCAGGGAAAGGCATCCCAGCGACACACTGCTCTCCTCCATCTACCAGGTAAGAGCCTCCTTCATCATAGTGAGTGATGGGTAGTGTTTCATCGTCCACTACGGGCAGGCCATCAGGATCAGCCTTAATGTTTGGCCTCTGGTTGTCTGGAAAAGCCATAGAGAAGAGGGCCTCGGGGTCACACACAAACTTGTAGACGTACCGCTCACCAGCAACCTGAGGAGTTTAAAATAAAAACAAATAAACAAAGCAGAGAGAGGTTACTAAAATGTAACTGAAAGAATGCACTGCATTTTTATAACTGTGAGGTGAGAATCATGATAGATAAATGCAAACTTGTCTTTACCTTCTGCATGATGCCCTTCTCATAGTAGTAGCGCAGAGAGCGACTCAGCTTGTCATAATTCATGGCTGGTCGGTTTTTCTGAATGCCCCAACGTCGTGCCACCTAGTGTGCAAGTTAAACATCATTTAAAAAATGATTTCAGGACAGCATTTAAATTATTTAGAGACATGAATGCAAAATCTAAAGTACATTATAAGACTGACCTCTTCTGGCTCAATGAGCTTAAACTCCATGCCACGTCCTGTCCAAGCAATGAAGTGACCATTGGCAGGGTCATCAAGAAGTGTGACCAGAAACTGCCAGAGCTGGAGAGATCCACGACGTTGGTAAGGAAGGCCTTCCCGAAACACAGAAGGCTCCTGCTTTACTTTCCCTGTTTACAGAATAGTAATGATGAAAGCCTGCCAACATTCTTAGGTATAATAAATATATAAGACTGATAAATATAATCTTTTTCCACTTAGATTTTTTTGTTGAAAGAGCAACACCAATGATTTCCCTATAACCCATATACTGTAAATAAAATCTAACAACAAAAGTTGCATGCATAAATATCAATAGGGAGTCTCACCTTCCAGTCGTTCAGGAACTACGCATGCATCGTCATAATACAAGTGCTGATCTCGGTCGAATGAAAAACCTGCAAGAAAAAGGAACAAGTTGAGTAAATGTGTGTTTGGACAATATCTATAATTAGTATTACATGTAGAGTTTGAGTTCACCGAGAAATAAAAACCAAAACTGGACAAGCAATTTAGAGAAACAAGAACAGAAAAGAGGAACCGAAACAAATCTTTGATCTTGTGAAACAACAGACTTTGGATCCAAAAGTGACTTCATCTCACAAGTGATTACTTACCTTCTTGGCTTTGGTAAAAGCTTGCTCCTCTCCCAAATGAAGACCGGCAGTTAGGCACTTCTGAAAATCAAGAAACCATTATTCAACAACAATATAAAAAAAGATCACCACAAGGATAGTCGGGGTTATTGCTTATGGAAACTTTGTGTATCAGAAAAGAAAACACAACAGAAGAAACAAGTAACAATAATTCACTTTTAGTTAACCACAACATAAGGTCCTATGTACATATAGAGAGTAGATCAAGAGAATTTGGAACATCACTGGTCAACGCATGTAATAAACTCCAGCAATAGTGTTCTTATTGGTAGACTGCACTACTTTAAATTGGCAAGATCAGTCAAAGGTCATGAGAAGGCAAGGGGTGATGTTTGTGTGTTAGAATGTAGCAAAGCTACTGAACTACAGAAAGTCAAAGCTGTATAAATGTCTTCAATTCACCACTTTGGACCCATTCTTGTGAGGGAGAGCTTTAATTTGAGTTGAATTTTAATAGTTTTAGAAACCTCACATTGTCCATTTTTCCGCATTTGATTCAACTTCATGGGTAACAAATTCTGTTGAGGGAATTTCTCCAAGGGCAAAGAATCCTGCCACGTCAGACTGTCAGTTCTCTGAAAGTTAGTGTGCGAGAATTTACATGGATCTGTGAGTTTTCGCAGAGTCTGGTGAGGCAGAGACAAGCACACATGGAAGATTCCACAACCTGAGCCCCACCAAAGCCGGCTATTGCTGTCTGATGAGGTCCTGTCAAGGACACTGTTCCTTTTAAAAAGCATACATTTATTAATACTAACCAGAGTCGAAGCCAAAGTCTCGTGGCTCTTGCTTGATGGCCATTGGGTGGAAGGCAGCCTGGGGTGGGCCCATGTTGGGGACACCCTGCTCAGTGTAGCGGGGGTCCATCAGCTCCTGTTTGAAGCTCTGAGGATGAACAGGAACCACCGGCTCCGACATCTGCCGATGATATGGTGGCCGGCCATCTCTAGGTGAAGTGCTTGATGCCTGGGGAATGTAGTTTGGTTTTCCCTGGGGCTCGGAAGGCGGGAATGGCAAACACGGTTCCGAGAGCTGGCGCTGAAACCTATTGAAGAAAGTAAGTAGAAAAAGGTTCAAATCACCAAAAAATAATTTAACAAATCAATACCGAAGATTAATACCAAGAAAGATTCCAGCAATTCACAAGTTCAATGCATTTGCTAGTATAGTATATGTAGTATGTAAAATGAGAAAATGGGGTCTGGTTAAAGCTAAGGCACAGCTATTTTAAAGGAGAGCTTAGCCGACATTCTGGAGCGCTCTGGTCTGTTGCTTACCATGGAGATCCTAGCGCCATATTACTAACTGCTAATGACATGCCACAAATTCCTCGGCATGCTCCCAGAAATCATGCTGCAGCTGGCAGGGTGTGCAGCCAACCTCTCTATTCCCACGGGGGTCAAATTAAGACAAGCCCTCCTACAGAGAAGCAGTAATGCTAGCACGGCATCTCATCATCTGCGTTATAACACCACAGGCAATTTTATTTTCCATCCCAGGAAGCCCTTGTAACTGAACCGTCAGCCACCATATATACTTATATACCATGGAATATTTTATAGTAAGTGCAGCGGAGGATACATACACAAACAATTAACAACTGAAAATAAACAATTTCATATTCATACTTTCCACTCACAAAACTGAAGAATCTGCTGAATATACCTTTGAGAAGATTCTTTTAAGAACTTAATTGAAATTAGTAGTATTTTCTCTCAATACATGTCAAAATTACAAGTGCCACAGAATAATTGGGGAAGTCAAATAAATAAAAAAAATAAAATAAAAAAAAATAAAATAATCACTTTTTTTAAAATTTGCTTTTAACCTAATAATAAAATTGGCCATGATTCTGGCCATGGATGAAAAAAGAAATGACTATAAAAAACTTCATGTATTGGGTCAAAACTATAGTGCCCTGTTATTTTTTTTTTAGCTCAATACATCACTTGTGTGTTTCTCAATTTATATAATTAGTTTTTGCTCATTTTCTTAAGAGTGCTGATAATTGAAGTTGTCTCTAGATCACTGCTGTAAACAATACTGACACTCACCTGTGCTCGTTGTTAAAGGGGGCATTGTGGTTTTGAGGTGGACATGGCACTGCAAAAGGTGGAGTCTGGCTGTGTAGTGGGAGGGCCCTCTGACTGAGGGCAGAGTTGGTCACAGCACGCTGTCCATGTAGGGAGTGTTGCCCTAATGTAGAATTATGGACAAGAGGTGGTGTCTGTTCATGCATGGCGTGCGTGTTGGTGGAGCTGCATGGTGACACAGGCGTTGAAGGAGGAGTCAGTGGCTTGAACCCAATGGAGGTTTTCCTTTCATAGGCACTGCATGGAGTAAAAGTCAGGAAACAGTCTGTCACATAAGGGGGACCTCCCTGCATGCAGTTCATGGCACAAAAGCAGAACTAAACTAGAAAAGGACAAAGCGTTTTGAAAGCTGCCTTACAGTAAAACCATCAGCAATTGCTTGATAGTGAGAACTCTAATAACAAGGTTCTCATGGGTTCTTCTAATAGTTCGAGTCTCTCCCTTTCTACACATAAAAAGAACCCTGTAGGACATTAGATTTAACCTTTTTCCATGGTTGATGTGGTAAATACAGAAGTAGAAAGGACATCCCTGACTTTCGATAGCGAGATCACGTTTAGTGTGTGAATATTTATATAGTTTTAAACAATGTTTCAATGATAAACAAATGCTTTAGTGAAATACTAAACTCTAGCAGTAACAAAAAAAATTCATGCACTAATAACCGTAATAAAATCTAGATGGGAAAAAAATTTAAGCATGGAAATAGATTAAAACAATATACAGATGTAGTGACTTCTTCAAAAACGTGTGCTCGAAAAATTATTGTACATGAAATAACATGATCTACAGTCTATAACTTTGCTAATATGAAAGGCATGCTGGAATAAAGGGTAGAAAAAACTGTATACAAATGAAAGTAATATTTGAAAGCCAGTGTGCAGGCAAAACAGTACCACAAATGTTGGTAAAAGGGACAAACAAATGAAACTGAGTTACCATGGAAACATGATGAATGAAAGAATAGAAAAGCAAGATGGAGGAGTGGAGGGTACTAGCACAGGGGTGTGGGATGGAGTGAAGGCTGGACTGAAGCAGCACAGTGAACTTTAGTATAAAGGCTATTATGACAATCATGTGTCGAAAAACACAGATCCAGAACAGTAATTATAAAGCCAACTCAAGGACAAATTTGCACTGCATGCTTACCTGTAGTTATAAAGGCACTTCTCTCCATACAGCATGGGACTGCTGTCCTCACTACAGGGGGAGAGCTCTTTGGAAGGACTCAGTTCCCGTTTAATCTTGGTTGGAGGAGGGCCATGAAATGTCACTGAAAAAGACAATGGAATGGAAGTATATAATACAGTGCATCTAATCGAACACATCTACAGCAGTATAATGCTGATGTTCTGAAGGAGTGTCCTGCTCAAGACCATTAATTGGCTGACTGCTGGTTTTAAAAGATACATCCTTCGCCCATCAGTACAGTGGCTTTGCAAAACATGCACGATCAAAGTGCTCCCTTCTGATTTCTATCACAGGCAAGTCGATACTCATGAATCACAGCAGCTGTAATTCAATGATTGTGAATGATTTTCCTCCCCGCACTGTAACCATTAGCTGCTGGATCTCTGCACCAGCTCCCATTTCCGGCGCCACATAATGGCCAAAGAAACTGGATCCCTGGGCACAGCGCAACACTAGCAAGATAAATCAAGTTGACTATACTGTGCTTAGGAAACCACATTGCAGGCATATGAACACTCAAAAAGCGTGCCGAAAGCTACGGTGCATTGCACTATGCTTAACATTAGACCCTCCCTTAAATGAATCCTAATGGCATATGGATTTTCCCACTCTCCTAATGCAGGCTACAGTAGTGCATGGGATGTCCTGCAGATGACCAGAGGAACCACACAGCTCTGCAGAATAGAAGCCTGTAGGGAGAAGTGGATTGCTGCCAAGTGCCCAAGGCTTATTCCAAGATGACCATCATACACACATGAAAAATATCACACTGCACTGTATAGCCACAGCCAAGTGAATGTCTACACACCCACCAAGGGCCTCTCTGTGTAAATAATAAAAACACAGAAAAAGATACCATACTAAATCAGTCTTCACCATACTGGATAAGCAAAACAGGATTGGAATAATGAGGTTTGACACAAAAGCACCACACCCTGACTCCCAGCTTCAGCATCAGACCAGAACACAAATAAACTTATGTAAGTCAAACAAGAGAAATGGGAAGTTATAAAATGCACCACTGAAGATTACCCAAGCATTTCACTTGGCTGCAATACAGTCGCCAGGTTGTAATAAAACCCCTAGTTAGAGCTGAAATGGTGTCAGGAGCAGTGCTGTTAAGAACACCTTTACTCAGTTTCAGCAGCTGTGGGTGGTGCAGGATGAGGCCGCAGAGCGCAAGCTCCTCCACCCTCTGGAATTCAGTCCATTCCAGGCTAAGCGGACTACATGAAAGCATGAAATCATACAAGTCTGCCTCATGCAATGCCTGATACCAATCAGGTACTTTATAAAAGAAATTTTAAAAGGAGGTGGGAATCACTGCTCAGATGGTCCAGGTCAGGGTTTGTTTTGCTGTGGCCTTTGTCCTCTCAAAAGATGAGGAAAAATTGGAACAAGACATGAATAGTGACCATCTCTCTGAGTGGTCCTTGCCTTCTCTGAACTTCATCCAGTCTACATGGCAATGAAGTATAAATATTATCTCAGGTACTCACAGCTGTCCGGCTGAAAGTCTGGGACAAACTGTTCATCATCGGGCACCTGGGCTGTGGAGACAAAACCAGAGATGCTGATATAAAAATGAGAACACCAATCTCACTGATCAGTAATGCATTCACTAAAGCAAGCACTGGCATAATCATCAGCTGTCCTGCTGTAGTGTTGGCATAAAGTTGACACAACAAGTCGGTCACTATAACCAAGCAGCAGTCGGCAAAAAAGAACTATCCTGTGCCCATGAATACAGATTAAACTTGAAAGTCAAAACCTATAAATTGCACTATAGGGGGGGGGTTTCCATAAATGTTGTGAATTGAAACCTAAAATTTGGGCAAACCTGGGTTTAATTGTTTCGATAATTTCCACAGACGGGGGGGAAAAAAAAGGTATGTAATTTTACAAAAAAAATTCAGTTTTCCTTTGTGGAGAAGGGAATATAAGGAAGGGATGCTCACCCTCTGCAATCCAGATTTCCTGCAGCTGACTGAGGTCCTGGAAGAGTTCTACACATGCGCGGACACACAGAGAGAGAGAGAGAGAGAGAGAGAGAGAGAGAACACAGTCTGAATACAGTTTCCTGCTAGAACACAATAGGAAAACTGAGAATATAACAAAAAAAGGAAATAAAAGCTATTTTCCATAACACTGAAATGCTAGTTGTTACTACACAAGAACAAGGACAAAGTAAAAACACTCAAATAAGAAAAGCACTGTGTCTTAATTACAATGTTAATTTCACAACGTGCATGAATGTCAATATTACCTTCTGTGTCCTGAGCCAGTTCAGTGTCCACAAACTTTCTTTTTCTCTCATTGATGGTTCTGTTGTATGGTTCCTCCACTTGGGACGATTTCTGCTGTGGAGCAGACTAGTTAGAGTGATTTGATCCGTATGACAAAAGCCATCTCAGATCATCTGACTACCAGTGGAGAAAAAATGACTCACATTTGATGGGACCATAAACGGTACTTGCTGGTCGTAAAATCTGTCCATGATATCTGGGTCTTTACAAATCCCAGCAGTGGGTCTTCGCTCAAAAGCGATAGCTGCAAAGTTCTTTCTGGTCTCTCGTTTGTCTACAGAAAGAAAAGCACATATCTACAGGTCAGAGAGCCACTCAATACACACAGTCACTACACTGTATTGTCCTGCATGTAGTCTGAGGGAATCTTCGACTTGATTTGTTCCTTTCCCCTCTTTCTGTTGTTCATAACAACATTAGTGTGTGTGTGCTGAGGGCACAGTGTGTATGTGCTGCACCACATAAACACACCGACAACATAACCCTTACATAATCAAAAAAACCAACCATCTGTGCTCAAGATTATGAAGGAACACATAATCACAAGCTTGGGAATATCATCTTGCAGACCCAAAGGCATGCTTGGGCCTATATTTTGCCAGTGCAGAGAGAGAGGAGAAAAAAAAAAAATAATAAATGGAAAAAAAAAATAAATAAAAAATAAAGTATTGCATTTGTAATTGTATTACTTTTTAATGTCAACAAACAGCAATTCCATCATCTAGCCTAGAGGGATCCAGAGCACGCCAAAACACACAAGAGTAATATCTAGGAGTTCTGTTCTCAAGCGCATATATATATATATATATATATATATTTAAAGCATATAATAACCAACAATAAAGTAGGGAGAAAAAAACAGCACAGTCGTACTTTGAACTATTAAAATATGGCTTTAACGGGCAGCGATTAACATCCGGGAGAAAATATTGACTTTTAGAGAAAGAGAGCGAGCGAAGGGAAGATCAAAAGTGCGCGTGACGCATTTTCTACTGGCTGATTCGCAGAAAGTTCAGAGTCAAAACTGTACAGTTTAATGGGGCATGTCCACGTTTCCATCACCCGCATCATTAAGTTAGCAACAATGTATACAAAACACAGCGTTTACAATCCTAATGCTGTCCTGATGAGTTTCCACGGGCCAAGTTCAAGGCAAGAGAGATTCAAATCTATTCGCTGATGCGTGAAGTTATTTCTAAAATCTACTAAAGACAAAACAAAACAAAAAAAAGGAAACAAACAAACAATCCAACAAAAAAACAACCTTGCAAAGTTTAGTGAAAATGTCCAGTTTCTCGAGAGACCAATCCAAATAATAATAATAATAATAATAATAATAATAAATTATTATTATTATTATTATTATTATTCCAGCATGGCAGTATGGACTCACTCTGTGTCTCTCTCTCTCTCTCTCTCTCTCTCTCTCACTCTCTCTCTCTCTCCCCCAGGCGAGCAGCCCTCACATGGCCCCCTTGTTTTTCTCAATGAAATGAAACCTGATCTGTGTGAGGAATAAACCGAGCCCTCCATTCACAACCCCACAAACACAGCTGAGACCAAACGGATCTCAGCGAGAACACCGAGCTAAACACCTCCTCGACATCAAGATTACAAAAAAAACAAAAAACCCACAATTCCTCAGAAAACTTCATGCAAAAAATGGTTGCCAAAGTAAGCCCCGTGTAAGATAAAATGGCGTTGCGCTTTAACGCGAAATAGCTGCTGGATTCGCAGTTCAGAGTCGAGGATAAACTTAAACAATGTCGAAAAGCACTTGCACAACACACAATTTCATTTGAAAATATGCAAAAAAAAAAAAAACTCTCCTCTCACCGTATAGTTAAATGCCGTGCGCACTGGGGATGTCCTGAAAAACCACTAAAGCCTGTAAATCCGGGAGGAAAACTGGCTTCCGCTCCGCTCAATCAGTAGCTGCGCTCTGCTCCTGAAACAAAACTTGAATGGGATTTTGTAAATGGACTGCTCTGGTTTCCCCTTGGGTGCCACGGACAAGAGCTTTTGTTCGCCATTGGCTAAGTTAACCTGTCAGTCAAGTCAATAACCAATAGTCGGTGGAAGCTAATGAATTATGCATGAGGTGTGCTTTGACCAATCACAGTTCGTGTCGGTCCTATTTTTATGAATGACTGGGTTTCATTCACATTCACATTCAGCTTATTGTTTTTTTCCCTCCCTCGCCGCAGGCTCTTAAAGAAAAACGCACGAAAAATTCAAATCACAGATAAAATTAACCTCGCTGTTATGTTTAAGTGTCACGACTAGTTTGTTCATATTTGGCGAGCTTTGAAAAGTTCTGACACCATACTATATTAGCAACAATCAAGTAAAAGGCAATAAATACACCATATAAGATGCTATATTCTCAGTGGTATCAAAAGCAGGGTATGTTTTACAACAGACCACCAACAGTTCAACAAGGTATATATTATTTAAGTTTATTATATTGTATATTATAGCATTTGCATGATCTTCCCTTGAGCCTGCATAGGTTTCCTCAAGGCACTCAGGTTTCTTCCAACAGCCCAAAGACATTCAGGTTATATCAACTGGTTACTCTAAATTTCCCATAGCTGTGAATGTGAATGGCTGTTCATCTCTCTGTGTTAGCCCTGCAATAGATTGGTGACCTGCCCAGAGTGTGCCTCGTCTCTCTCTCAAACTCAGCTGGGATTGGCTACGGCTTCTTTCTGACCTGCAATGGATAAGCAGTATAGAAAATGGATGGATGGACTGATGTACCTGTTCTGAACTTAGTTTATGCTTCTAAAGTATTTATTTTTTCAATTTAATAGAAATTGTGGCAAATGATAACTGACCCTACTCATCACTCTCTGTCTCTCACTTTTAGTAACTACTTTCAGTAATTTCCTGGTCAGGGTTACAGTGGTTCAAGAGCCTATCCCAAGATGATCCCTTACTCCATGGATGGAATGTCAGTCCATTTCAAGTCATCATGCATATATACATTCACACATTCATTTACTCCAAGTGGTAGGAAGAAACTGGAGGACCTACAGGAAACCCATGCAAACATGGAGAGAACATTCAAAACTGCACAGAGAGTGACCTAAGCCCAGGATCAAATTGGGGAGCTGTGAGACTCTCACAGTTGAGTCCACTCCACTTATGAATCAATATTCTATCAAATATGATAGAATAGACACAAAAGGTTTTTATAGGATGTCATTGAATAAAAAACATGAACCAAATTAATTCAGTTTTTATAAATTCTGTATATTGATCTTGCTCTTTGATGAGGAAGATGTTTGACATGCAATATCAGTGGTTTTACAGTATAATGTGAAGCCATGTCATTTTTTCAGACAGCCTATGGTTTGTATTCATCCAGACAACTTCACTGAACATGACTTAGAGAAAACCTTCATTCAGTGTAGAGCACTGCAGTTGAACTTATATCATTTGAGGCAGACAATATTGTAAAACAGATACATTACCGATGTTATTACTGAGTCTGAAGGAGGGTCTGTCAATTACACCGTACTGTGGCGGTCTCCTTTTTATAGTATGCTTCAGTCGGTCTCTGCGGATGCGGTGGGAGGTGAGGGGGGCGGGCAAAAGCATATTGTGTTTCTATTCTGATTCTTTCCTTAAATAAATCCAAAGTGGTGACACATATTACAGAGTCACTGCAGCATATCTCCCATTGAACATTTTTTTCAGACAAATTTAAGGGATTCAGGGAAAGAATACTGAGACAAGGAAAAGAGCCCAAGGGGAAGAGAACAGGCCTTTTTCCCCCTTTCCTTAGTGCACACATTTACTGGGTGGTGTAATGTGGTTACTCTGACAGGGTTGGTGTACACGTTTGCCTCTTTTTGGAAAAAAAGTTTTCTACTTAGGCATCACACAAAACTTTGACTCTAGATTTATCAAAGTGTGAGGAAGCATTGTTCATATTGCAGCACATCTGCTCAATAGTTACAGAAATGCTATAAAGTCCAAAAGCTATTATAGAATCACAATACTTTTTGAATATGTTGATACATATTCGACCAAAATGATCTATGTTAAGCATAGCTGAGTTACCCATCTGTAACTTGATGTGAAATGTGTCAGATGCAGATGGTTGGTGAAAGTGGAATGAGGGGAGGTAGCAGCTCCAGGCTGTTGGTAGTCTCCAAAGTAAAGACAAGATGTGACTTGCAGACTATTAATAGCTCATACTTAGATAATTCCTGTCTCATTATCTGTGCATGCCCAAGATGCCCAGCCTTCACCTCAGGCCTGAGCTTCATCTTGTATAATCTGCATATACAGACCTATTTTGGCAAGCAAAGTGTACATGATGAAAACAATTTTGCAATCTCTAATCTGTTTCACCTCCATATGAGCTTGATGAAGAGTTTAAAATATATGAATGGTGTACTGCACACTACAGAGTGGGCTGGATGGTTTGATATAGAGAATATACATATGACTATGGGGATAATCCGTACACTTGGTATTTTGTCTAATTCTAAAACAATATGAAATAAATAAGCTAACAGGCATAGTAAGGTTGAAATGAAACAATATTGAAAATCCTTTCTGTCCTATTACTATAACACTAACCGAACTGAGTAGTATTCCCCAAGAGGAATTCACATCATTAGCATAAAAGCTGTGACTTTGATTAAATTGAAATTCAATCAGGTTAAATGGAGGATAAAGCCAGTAACTGAGTGCCATTATTGGATAAGTGCATTTCTGCAGCTCTTTTCCAATCATCAACACCAAAGTCAGTTCACAAGCTGCCCTTTAATTCAATAAATCTTTTGTCCATCAACATGGATATCTAGAAAGAATGAGTGCTGGAGTAGACAGGCGAAAAAAGGGTCAAAAGAAGAAGTAATCAATCTTTTCTCATGAATCACATCTCAGTTCAGCTCAGGGTTTGAACTTGACCCTTCGCTACTACACAGATAGAGTTCCAGCAAGCCCACTAAGTCAAAGGACATGGGTTTATACAGACATGTAGGACAATCACACTGAAGCAAAATACTGGCTCTACTGCATTTGTGTCAATTAATACTGTTCCTTTGTCCCAATTAAGAATATACGTGCATATGGCCTTAACAGACCTAGAAGCGATGTCAAATCCAGAGTAAAGGAGCAATGCAGAAAGGATACTAGGCATTTTAATAGCATACTTGCTGTTTCTGTTAAAAGATGTGTTGTTCTGAGATTGGGTTTCCTCAGAATATTCAGTTCCTAATATATGAGTAAGGTATTCAGACAAGAAGTAGCATTCTTTTAGGTTATATCACAGTGTTACATGTAAGAACATATGTAAGATAATAATATTATTAAACAATGATAACTAATACAAGCTAAAGAACATGTGAATGTGAAATATTAATGACAAAAGACTCTGAAGACGTTTTGTGATGTCGAAACACACAGTGAGTGATCTCTTAATAATAGGGAAGGCCAGAATACAAGTAATGGTAATGGGTAACTAATCTAACAACACAGTACTAAAGTTCGATGAGTTTTTGGCTGAATGTTCAGTTTGTATTGAACGTTTTCTACTCCAGGCAAAATGTTATTGTGTGTTTTTTGTTTAAAGCTAATATTTACTGTAACATAAATAACAAAGAACATGGCTGTGGTATGAATCAGTTATGATGATGCCTGTGGGGAAAAAAATGTTACTTCTGTTCCCTGTTGTCACATTATCTCAGTGCCAGACATTTCTCTACAAATAACCTAACAAAGAACAGCCACATTGGTGCTTTTACCATGAACATGTTTCAAAAATATTATGGGAAAAACACATTGAATAAAGACAGTAGGTTACAACCATTAAGCAAAAATTAGAAAAGGTCTAAGAATATAATCATGAGAAGGTGGCAGACTCTTGTGACAATTACCATGGTCTTTCTATGAGCAGACAGTGTTGTCTTCTTTGCTTCAGTAGGCATGCAGTGGTGTCACGTCAGATAAAATATCTATACAACAAACATCATTCTAAATTGTAAAATGAAAAGAAATTGTAAACATGCACTCATAACCAAACCAACATTCTTTAAGCACCAGAGGACCATAAAAGACAACTGTCTGATGACCACAGTAGACAATGGAGTTCTTGTGAAATTCACTATTACTTTTAATTGGAATGGCATGAGATTTGCTGACTGAAAATACCAAAGTCATATCCTGTGGTTATCTAGACAAATATGCACTTTGTATGACCTTGATACTGTATCTTTGATTTGGTGTTCATTAAAGGGAACCAGAGGCAGAGTAGCCTGCCTGTTTGGAGAATTGTGTTTTGAGAACATCAGCTGTACAATCAGTGCTGATTTGAAATTACCGTAAAAATGTCAAACTTGAAGTTAAATCATCTCAGACTAAAAAAAAGCTTATCTGTTTTCAGATCTAAAACGGAGAAGCTTAAGTAATTTAACTTTTAGGTGCACAGTTCTAACAAGTGCCAAATATATCTGACTATCATAGAGTGCTTATCTATATCGGGGACTATATGTCAGTCATTCATGTCACCCGTGAGATAACACTACTAATCTCTAAAGCTATATTACATTACCCTACAAGTTATATCATCAAACACATTCAAATATATGCACACATGGTTCTCAGAATATACAACTACTGTGTATTCATATACATGATGGTAGGCATCTTTAGTCTAATGCTGATATCATTTCCATTGGCTATATAAGAAAGGTTAAAAAAAAGTTTACTTCACAGCATATATGGTGTCCATCCATCAGAACATGAACATTTTCTAAGCTTGGACATTGGCACAAACACAGTAATAAAGATTTGTTTTCCTACAAGGATGATTTAGGTGTTTTAACACCCCTGTCATCAGACTTGAAATTATGAGCTGATGGCTTCGTGGTGTTTTTAGGTATAGTGTTGCATGGGAAAGATAGTGCCTGAAATAGGGTGATATATTTAGGGTTATGGTCAGTCAGATACCCATGAAGGACCATAGAGCTGGTTTTAATCCAATGCGGTCTACTTAATATTGTAGACATGGCCTGAGAGATTGACTTCTGACACTTGTTTACTCAACTATTGTGCATACCCAGACTAATGAGAAATTGAGGCTAGGGTAAGCCTCTTGATTTCTAAATTGCAAAAAAAAGACTTTTTGTTAAACACATCAACTTTTTACTTTCTTAGAGTATCCACTTAACAGCGTCTATGGTGTCTGCACCTACCAGTAAATTATGTATCATTTTACAAATTAATACTGGCTATTGGCTACTACAGTGGTCTGACGGTGGACACCAGATAGGTCAGAAGCAAATGATAGGGCCTTTCTCTTCTCATTAGCTCACAGCCCATAAACTACACACTGCATAAAATATGAGCTCACTGTTTTATCTCTTGAAGTAGTGGCATGTTGTGGGGCTTTAAAGAGGCTTGTGAGTGAACACTCTCCATGAACTGATATATAATTCAGCAGACTCCTTCAGGATGACAGTTTGCTGTGCCCCACCCACTCTAACTTTCACAACAGGGTGACTATGTCAAGTTGTCATCCCTGGCCTTAGTACTAGCTGTAGCACTCTTTTTGAAGATGTTCCTGAGCACCTTAGTTTATTCTTCATATCCCTTCCCTTCACTGTCTGCAAGTCAGTACTGTTTCATGAACCCACTCACAGGAAGTGAGAGAGCACAGTATGATACAAAGTCAACAATCTGGTGGTCCTGGCTCTGGTAGGAATAATTAAAAAATTTACAGCCTATACAGCCCATTGCAGGAATATCAGAGATTCAAACACACAGGAATTGGTCAAGATGCTGGGTTGGCTTTTTCAGTCACTGAAGTATCTAATGTTTAGGCTACTACAGTCACCAAGAGTCCTTTGTCCATGCAAGATAAAGGTATGTGTTTAATTTTTGTCCATCAGCAAATAACTGGACTAGTTTTCCTCTCAGAAGTCCATCTTCACCACCCCAGCAGAGCAGATACAGTAGCTGAGATTAGTGAAGATATGTGAGTGTGTTAGAAGTGAGCCTAGTCCCGACTTCTGTTGCGCTTCTTGAAGAAGAAGAAGGGGGTTTTCTGTGGAGGACCCATCAGCATGGGCACCTGATTCTTGTGTGTAATTCGTATCTGTGGACAGAAGAGGGAAAGAAAAACAGTACATTAATCCAATGGACATTCAGATTACCTGTAACCTGAAATTCACAATGGATATGACACTGGATGTGTACACAATACCTGTGCGTGGTCAACAGAACATGGGTGGAGGGAAAGATGAGTATAAAGTGTCATTACAGTCTTTTGGTTCCATCTAGCACCCAAAAAATTTGCCCCTCTGGGGAAGCTCCAAAGGTAGAACCTTACTGGAGAGGGTTTTTCTTTCAGAAATTGTTCCAAGTAGAACCCCTTTAAAAAGAATTTTAAACTAGTCCAAGAACCCTTCGTGAAGTTTTTTCACTAAGAACTTAATGTAATTAAGTAATAACTTGTAATACTTATGCACTTTTATATAAATCACACAAAAATGATTTTATTAAAATACATATAAGAAAGTGCAGAAAGCGGCAGTGGCAGATGTGAACGTATCAGTACGGACTTTATGCTTCATATATGCACACATTAAAAAATTATCCACAGTGTGAAAAACAGAGCAGGTTGAAGGGGGTGGTGCTTTGACAGATGTGAGTCGCCCACCTCAATCAATGAAACCTGGTTGAAAGAAATGCTAACAGACAACTAAGAAGACCTAAGAAATGCTTTGCACTGTGAGCTGTATTACATATTTTACAATTCATGTATAGTTTAATTCAATTAATTCAATTTAATGCACACTTTCAGCCTAATAGGTGTACTCAAATATAATAATCTGATAATCTGAGTGCAGTGGCTTTGAAATTAAAATAACACAGTTACCGTTTTTGGGTTTATCTCTGCACAAATGAGAGAAGACTAATAATGGGTTGTAGAGTTATATACTTAGCAGAGGACTTTGTGCTGTAGTTGTTGAATGTGCAGACAGACTTCTCTGTGCACATTCCTCTCTCTTTAATAACATAATCCGTCAGTGGTGGGGTGTGACATGACAGTGTTTTAATTAACAGGGAGCTTGCTGAGATGCCTGCATGTGTCGAGTAGAGGGATTGGGGCTGCTATGGATACAACAACATAGTTAACCAAATGGTCTGTCTTTCATTTTGTATAAACCTTAATATATTTATCTGACATTCTTTTGATATTTATGCCTAATACATAATTAATACATAGGTATATTAATAAATAAAAGAAAGCCATCATTGTCAAAAGCACAGAAACAGTGTAATGAGTTGTTGATTGTAAAGAAAAAAAAAGTGGTGAGCTCAAACTTCTGCACTTAGAGACATGTAAAAGGAACCCAAAGTCACCTCACCGTGCATGGAGGCTGCATCCATGGCTCCCCGTCAATCTGCATAGGAAGCAGTCTGGATGTCCTGAGAGAGAGAGAGAGAGAGAGAGAGAGAGAGACAGAGGCTGTCTTGGGTCAGTTTGCAGGCGGCATATAGGCATGAGGTTCCCCCTGCAACACCATTGCAGGATGATTCTGCACACTGCTTTCTTTGTTCCAACAAGTCATTTCCCACAGTGGGCCCCAGTTTCACTAAACTCAACAAACACACACACACGATTCAGACACGATATATATATACAGCCACTGTTCCACAAAGTTAGTTTAGCCTTTTCAGCTGCCTCGATGAATATAAATGCAATGTTGCATGGAAGAAGATGGACAATGTATAGCCCCTTTTAAACATTTAAAAAAAAAATTTTTAACATTATGTAGACAAAACATTTTAAGCATTACATAGACAAAAGGCGAAAGGGAGAAAATTGTTTCCAAACTTTTTCTATCTGTAAAATGCGAATTGTTCATATTATCATATTAAAGGCAAATAGAAAGGCCAGTCTGCTTAAACTCTCCACTGGCAAATTAACATAAAGTAGCATAAACATGCACTGCATGCTCAGACATTATCATTGTGCTTGTGCCAACATTATTATTCATCAGGCCTGGCTGCTGGTAATGCTGAAGCTGCTTGAGTCAGTAGAGTGGTGCAAGGCTAAAGGTTAAAGTTATTGGCTGAAGTGCTCAGCAGAAAGAGACCTGCTGTTGTGTCATCACGGCTGTAAGGGAGAGCAAGGGCCACTTCTGCCTGGGCGTGTGAGCGCACAGTGAGGCAAATGAACACTGAAGGATAAGAGAGTATATGTATATGAGATGGAAAATTGGTGACAGTATAGTCAGAGTGTTTGTTAGACACTAACCTGATGGTGACACTGGCACACTGAGCGAGGCGTCGACCAGCACTCTTAAGGCCTGTGTAGATCTGGCCCATCTCTATGGCCCCTTCTAATCCCACCACTTCAAGCAGCTGGTCACTCAGATCTGTCCAGAAAGACAGATAAACAGAAAGTAACTAATGAATCCTGGCTAAGACTATTATAAAATATAAAAATTTATTGTAAAGTTGGAAGTTACTGAGCTAAACATATACTGATAGAAGTAGCAGAAGTAATAAGATCAATGGTTCAACACTAGACAAGGCTAAGCTTTAGCACTTGCTTGTAGGACACTGTTTAATCGCTTTACACACACTCATTAACTCTCTGTCTTGCTCATCTAGGCATGCAAGCACAGGGTCATGCAAGTATAGTGCCACACGCCTTGGTAATGACGCAGTATCTGTGTGGAGAGCAAAGTTCTGAGGCAGGAAATGAATGAGTTATAAAGTACCTCTGTGAAAATCATACACATACTGCAAACACGTAGTACAGATCTAGGGCTGGCTAAAATAGTCAGTGACCCACTGCTTGTCTCAGACTGTGAACATGTTTCTGATTTGGTACAGTTCGATTTAAGTGCATCACGTGACACTATTGATTATCACTTGAAAACACAGCCAGTTCACATGGACAAGTTCTAGTTTGGTTTAAATCTAATCTGAAAGAGACAAGTGTATTAGCATAAATGGAGATAATTTGAAGCTTAAAAAGTGCAATATGGTGTCTCAAACATCATTTTGGAGTTCGTGTAGTGATGATACACAATTATATTTATTAGTTCAGCTAGATTTAAGGGCAGAGCTATGCTAAAGAGAATATTGTGTAAGAAGGTATGAAGCTTGAATAAATAGAAACCTCCTTCTCAAAAACAGAAATATTCATGTTGAGTAAAAGTCTGCAGCAGTAAGGTTGCTGATTTCACCCTAAAGCTCTGTGGCTATTCTGTGAAACCTAAAGCTAAAGTTAGAGATGATGGTGTACTGCTAGATGCTGATTTATCATTCAATTCTCATATAGGTAACATGTCTGCAACTGCATGTTATCATCTTAGAAACCTAAGTAAAATATGACATATTCATACTTTCTTAACCTCTAGGTCGGATTATTGTAAAGTGTGCTTGGCTTGCTTCTTTAAGGAAGCAACAGAAATTTTAGAATACAGTGTCCTTACCAAAAAAAAAGAAAGAAAAAAAAAAAGAAAATCAGAGCACATTACCTCAGTCTCATTCAAAGTACACTGACTGGCAAATAAGGTCTATGTTGACTATAAATTCTTGCACATAATGTTAACAGCTTGGAATGGTTTAGGTTTATCTAGCTGATCTCCTGCCACAGGATAGCCCATTCCGAGTACTTCACTCAGCTGTGGCAGGCCTACGTTTAATCCTGAGGATCAGTTGCAGTTCAGCTGGTAGAAGATGTTTTTCCTATGTTGCCTTTAACCTCTGGCATAGTGTTCCAGATAACTTTATGTACGCTAGCTCAGTGGGTGTTTTTAAATTCAGATAAAGGGCAGGTATAGAGGTAAAGCACAGATGTACTGTAGACATATACATGCACAGAGAGTGAGACTATAGAAATAATTGGCTACAAAGGCTTGTTGGGGGCAACCAACCAGCAAGCCACGCATCTCTCTCTCTCTCTCTCTCTCTCTCTCTCGCTCTCATTCCCCCCTCCCTCATTTCCTTTCTCTCTCATGTGCCTTTATAAAACCTGACCTACATTCCCTGATAATCGGTCTGTACTCTCACTGCTCAGTAGTCATTCAGCCGGTTAGCAGGCAACACAACCATGCAGAAATGGCTTTAACGCCACACGTCCATCAGTAGGGGGGCCCATGTGTATATGTCAAAAAATCAACATTGAGCTACACACCAAGACACCCTTTACTTTTTTATTTTTTTTACATTTATTAACAAAAACGTACAGGCAAAATTGTAACTCTAAACTCCTATAAGAACATAGGAGAATAAGTCCTAAGAGAACATGATGATCAAAAGCACAACAACTTTAGTTACTTCACACTAATACAGAATAATTCTGGTTTTGTGAATATAAATTTACAGACTCTGTTGTTATTGTGAATTGCATGGTAAATAATACTTATCACAATATCACATGCATTGACTGCCCATTGAAGCTAATTACTGAGATGAGGAAAGAGAAAATGTTTGCCAATAGTACAAACACTATACTTTTGTTTATGTAAATAGACTTACTTAACACTGACCATTAATAACAGTTTAATATGCTATAAATAACTATATATCTGTTATGGTCATTGCTGATGAAAATAAGCTTAATGTAAATAAGAGGGTGAGTTGAGCATCATCTTACCCTTGTCACACCAACTTGAGATTTTTTCTCAATGATTTTGATGAATTTGGTGGGTTTTTTTTTTTTATACAAAATTTTTAAGGGTTGTTTTGGTCAATAGCTTAAAGATTATTTATTTGTGCCAGGCTACTCATCAGTATGGTCAGTTTTCTCAAACATCTAAACCACTGTTGGGCAAGATTACCAATTCAAGACAAGTGACCTCTATAATTCAAAGCCCTGCCATATCATTAGACCACAAAAACAATGCATTCCACAATCTGCAATCTAAATGGGAGACCAACAAATATGTAGCTGGCGTGCAACCCTATATTCTGTGCCAGAGTACAAACATTAATAATAATTGTACACTGTCAGCTGACATAAGACAGATGTGCTTTTTCAAAGAGAGGAAATTGTTTCTGGTTTATTCTGCATGATGGTTTACACAAGGCCAGTGATGCAAGTCTCAACTGTGCAGGAAGGTCGGAGCAGGGACACTCCATGCTGACCAGGCTAAATCTGGGCCATTTTAGATACTGGGTGGGATTTTGCTAGGCAGACTTAAACTGAAAACTAAATATTTTCAACAAATAAATTTGTTCCTGCATAGCAAATATTTAGAGAGTTTTGAAAAACGAACAAGCTGATACTATTACCACTGTAGATCTCAGGAATTATTCAGTGTTTAATTCAACAACAATGACAGCTCCATGGCTGAGACCTGATGTATTCAAAGAACATCCATACACTATTTAAAAAACATAAGGGTTGCATTAAATTAAATTAAAATGGTAGCCCTTCAGAGTGTATGTAACTGTAAAACTCCACTGCATGGTTAACTTGATATAAATCTGTTTTCTATTAGCTCTGTGAAATAATAAAAGCAGGCATGAATATTGGAATATTAACTTAAGCAAGTTAGTGAGTCATTAAATGTTCGGGAAAAAAAAGCAAATATCATGGCACATGTAACACAGCAAGTCCTTTGGGTGAACATTACCAACTGTTAAACTGAGCCAAGAACAAGCTGCATACGCCTACTCCTACTTTCATTTATATAATAACCAGAGCAGCTCAGACAGTATGATAGAAAAAGAGATTGTTGCAGGTATAAACATATAAACAATTTACAGCATATGTATGAGAGTGATAAAAAACTGTAAGCAGTTGGTGTGTTATTAAAAAAAAAAATACATCATTTAACTCATCATTAACACACAGTTAACACACTAACTGTATTATATTTAACCTAGACACTGTGGTATTTTTTCTATAACAAAAATATGTATTAAGAAAAATAGCAAGGGCTACTTTACATCCCTTGCATGACTTTCATCTAAACTCAACTCATGCAAAAATTTAAAAGCAGTAATATGTTAAAAGATGTTAGGGGGTAAGATAATGGCAATTAGAAATATTGCAATTTAACACATGAAGTGCTGGCCAGTTGTATATTTTTCTCCCTCATGTTGACACATACTTGTCGATACAAACTGTGTTAAACATTGAGGACAGAAAAAAGTATGCAATACTTTTGTGAATATATAAGTAAGAGTCTCCATGACCCTTAACAGATAATGGACAAATGGACGGATTTTAAAGATGGATGGATTTTTTCTGGTTTTAAATGTACGCAGTGAGTTTTAACCTTGAATTACTGTAAAAAAGCAAAAGTTCAAATTTTGTTTCCTACTGAACAGAGAATTTAAAAGTAGCAGCATTAGACTGTCCTTGATTGGTGAGATATGACCTTGTGGTCCTCCCCCAAAGAATGCTCTATGGCAAAACTAGTCTTAAAGGCAAATGGACACCAATGCTAAGCCTAATGAAACAATCTGCATATTTATCCTGTTGGTCTTATACTTATATTCCAAATTGACAAGCATTGTTTAATTTATTAGAAACACTAATAAGCCTAAGAGTACCACAAATACGAAAAATGGCTTCCTATCTAGTTTGGCTGCCACAGCTCAGTAAAAAGCATATGCATTTATACCTTTAGGTATTATTAATCAGTAGCATTTTACTGAGGTATCAGTAAAATCAACGTTGAAAATGATTTTCCTTGTATTTTCTTCACATCATAAATGTTCACAGCCTCATCTGGGTTCTTTTTTTTATACCAGGCTGTTCATTACAGAAAGGCCGAGCTAAGAATAACTCAGAAACAGCTTCTTACATAACCCCACAGAATGTATTATGGTGAGGACGGCAGATCCTAGCCATACCGAATTGGCTTTTTTTTGCACCAGGCTCGAACAAGATTAACCAACATCAAATTAGATCACTGTGACGAATCTCAAATCAGCTCTTAAATCGGCTCTGCCAACAGCCTAAGTGCTTACTCTGGGGCCATGCCAAAAGACACAGACAGGCTGAAAACAATAGCCCAGACACAGACTAGAGACACACCTAACCTCACAGCAACGGCTCCAAAACGCACTGGAATTGGTAGGCAAATTTAGTTCATCTCTGAAAAGCATCTGTTTGCAAATGTGATCCTTTTAAAAGAAACGTGTCAGGTATTTCTTTCTGTACATTGAAATCTGCCACAGCTCCCAAAACATTAGCAATAAAAAGGGGTGTGATTGCATTGTAAAAAGTGACAGTAAAAATTTAAAAATAAGTACACACCAGTAATTTGTGACAATTATGGAAAATTTGGATGTGTGTGTTTTTTTTTTTTTAAATGAGAGCTTTTATAAAACCCTGTACTTTTCTCCAGTGTAGCCAAAATGTCGGCCTTCACCCAGTGTGTGAGGACTTCCCGTTATGCAGCCAAACAAGTGGACATGCATTTATTTTGTGTTTCCGATCTCCTTGTCCCTGAGCTCTACTCTCATTTTCTTGGGCTGCTTAGAGAAATGGCAGATGGTCAGGAGGAACTGGCCATGGTGGAGTCGTAGTGGAGGTGCGGGGGCGGCCCGTAGCTTGGCGTGAGGATAGAGTGCAAGAGCTGCCTCTATTTCACCATCTCACATGTTTAGAGAGCACAGAGTAAGAAAGAGAGAGAGAGAGAGAGAGACAGAGAGAGACAGGTTGCCTGAGGGAGATGCTAATATATACTAATATGTTAAAATTGGCAAGATTTTACTTTAGGGAAGAGTTTATAGAGCCACATGACACTTACATAAGTGACATTCCACCTGACTGCGTAGCTCAGTGTATTTCAGGTATGTCAGAGCCACATAATGATAACTAGAAACCAAACTCCAACTTTAGGCTCAAAGAAAATTTTATTTGTAAAATTATACTAATTTTAGTTAGATATATAATACAAACACAAGAATTCTTTTCAGTGTTCTTTCTTTTTAGGCTTTCCTATGCATACTTTGCAACAAAAAAAAAGAAAGCAAAACTGCAGAAGCTAATAAAAATTGTAACGTCTAAGAAAAGAAAAGTATTAGTATTAGTATTGGCACCCATTTTCTTCCGTTGCATCCTGTCTGAGCTCACTTGAGGCATAATATGTGCTTGTGCTGCCTACATAAACGCATCCCATCCCAACTTAATTATTTCAAACTAAGGCTGTTTATTCACACGCTCTCTTCTTATGCACTCTGTGCTAACACACTGTTCACGTGCTCCCTGCTTACCCAAGCGCTTGTCACTCTCTCAACCTCTGTTTCCCATGCCATTCACAAACAAAGCTTCTCTCACAAAGTAGGCCCACAAACACAACTGTGAAGAAACAGATCATGGGAAACAGCCTTTCAGGTCAAAAGCATCCTCAATCAATATGAACTCCAGAAGGATGAGAGACACTTTTAAAGATGCCATTGGTCTGTTGCATGTGAATGACTGTTGAATGGCTGGTGATGATCGCTGGCAGAAGAGACTCTTCAACTAATTCTCAATGTTTCCATAATGAGAGACAGAGACAGAAAGAGAGAGAGAGAGAAAGAGAAAGAGAGAGAGAGAGAGAGAGAGAGAGAGAGGATATGGGAAGCAGGCCAAGCGATTAGTGTCACTGCTCCTGTTTGACCCTGTCACAAAGAGAGATGAGGTGAAATGGTGAACTCGATAAAAGACCAGTGAGAGGAACATCTGTCATATGAGTGCTGCATCAATCCTGTCTCATTAAAATGATCAAAAAATATGAATTTATAAAGAAATTAATGTTTTTCAGACAGATTATTAAGGCAGAAAAAATTGCAGACACTGAATGTAATTAAAGACAAGTCATGCTTACTTAAGAGCTTTTTTAAGGAAAAATGAAAATTTCCTTACAATATCAGTGGCAGAATAGCAACCATTATCTCATCTCTCAAAAGGCAACTGAGTCTCTACACATGCTTCTATCACTATGCTTATAACAAAACTGTATCATGTTGCAGTTTCACAATATAAGTTGCAATTAATCACACACACTAGATTAAATTAAATAATTTGATTAAAAAATAATTTGACCTGTATTTACTTAGTGTAGATGTGGTAGCTTGAATTGAAGATTCTGGTTAATTCACTTGTCTAGCTGTGTATTAGTTACATCATGTAGTATCTTTCTAATGCTGCCTGCTTTATAAGGTCTTTAATAATATATATATTCTACTGAAAAATATATGATTAAAAAGTTTCTTTGCTTCAAAAAATTGGTTGAAGAGGTCTGATGATTCCATCCTCCTAAACAGCTGTAAATAGCAAAACCGTCCTGACAGCATTCTCCTACTACTCCCGGACAGCAGGAACTTCACACAGTTTTCCTGTAGCACAGCATTAATGATAGCCTTAAAGTATGATTCAGTGAAAGTAGACGAAAATGATGTGAGCAAAGAGCTACACTCCATCCCGGTACATGCTGTATTATGTGCTGGGTTGAGTATTACTGCCTCTAGGGCAGACTACAGATATGAGTCATGTTACTGGTAACAGCACCAACGCCATCCTCCCACCGATCCCTCCATCCTACCACACCTCCCCTCCATTTCTTTGTACATTAGTGACTCCCATCAGTCCTGTTACTATGGAGACCCCCAGGCCTTGCACAATAAGGAAAGCAGGAATGGATTCAGGATGAGAGCGCAAGAAAACATGCGAGAGAAAAAGAGAGAGAAGTATAAATAGGATAGTGATAAATCAAAGGGATGATACCAAGGGTGAGAAGGCCGAGGTGTCTGTTTCTTCCGAAATATAAATGCATCAAAGGGGAATATGTCATTATGATCTACTTCGCACAGGTCACAGCTGTCATCTCCTTGATAACAAATAACACTTCAAAGAAACATTTTAATGTCCCTATGCTCCACAGAAGGATACTTGAATGCAGCATATATAAAGAATAATGCATATGGAAGTGATTTAGTATGAGATGGAGATGAATATTACAAAAAGACACAATGTTTGACACACAAATCTGATCCAAATTACCACAGTGCCAAATATTCAGGGTGTTTGAAGTTAACTGCTGATGACATATAACAGCTGTTCCTGCTCTGACCTTGGACACCACTAATACAGCACAGTGTGTTCTTCCTAGCTCTGAGCAGTGTATAGTGACGTTGTGCACCGAGGGAAGCGTCCCAAAGGTGTGTGCTTAAAATTCTTCTTGGAGGGAACTCAGTTGCTGAAACCCAGCATCAAATGTGACATTGTGAGAGGCTGCAAAGTGGTGCATCTGACCCAGATCCCTAAATGCCGATTAACTCTGCTAATCATTTAGCCTGCAACACTAATGAAGGAAAGTCCCAAAACACAGTGAGACTGGAGAGAGGTGGAGTGGTAGCCTCACTCATGAAAGCCGTGAAAGAGCTATTGGTGAGTCAGAGCTGCCGCTAGTGATAATGCACATTAAGCAGCTCTGAATTGCCAGCTGCTCCATAGAGACAACCACCAGTTTTATACTCGAATGGTAATGGCTGGAAATCTGATTTCACTCAAACCACTTCAGGCAAATTACCTCAAACGTATCCTAACGGTGAAAATTGATAGTTTTAGGGGAGTAAGTGGACTAAGGCTTCTCTCATTTAAATACTCTCTCCTGTAAAATTCACCAAAGATTGGCATGATCCTGACTCTGACTTACCTTGCACACAGAATTTAAGTTCCTTGGCGTCAGTGACGGTGCTGACACACATCCTTTCAGGTAGCTTTTTACTCATGCGGTTGTAGTTGCGTCTCTTCTTGGTCTCTCCCCACAAGTTGGAGCCGCCATGCATGCTGGGAATATTGAGCACAGCAATCCCCTCTAGAGACGTGCTGCTGAGGTCCAGGATGATGCCATCACACTAAGAGTAAAATTCAAATCAATCCCTACATGAATACAATAACATACCATACTGAATATATTTGCAACTGCTCAGTGACACATGTATGTACGATTCTTTTTAATACTTCCTTACCTGAACTATCAGAGACTAATAATATGTTTTTGTGTGTTCCAGTTTAAAACAAGATAGGTGAAAACTTATTTTGATTTATCTTAACACACTACCTTGTTCATGTCACACTTCCCAAGTCCAATAAGGATGAATCTATATTTTTGAATATTTTGAAACTCAAATAATAAATTAGTTGTTTATAAGTGCTAGATAACAGGGATCACAGTAGTTGTAGAAAAGCACACCATCTGCAAGCAGGTGTGTGGCTGCCTGCAGGTTTTACTCCATGCCTGTACAAACAAAGATGCTTCTTGCCAATATAGTGGTTTGTTTCAGTGGTTGAGCGATGAAAGGTAAGCAGTAAACGGAGACAGATTTGAGTTTGATTAAACCATAATAACAGCTGCAAAGCGTAAACTCCACAGCATTACTGCATTCTCTCTATTGAAAAATTGTGGTGAAGTGATTTTGTTGCTCATCATCTGTATGCAACTACCTGTGTGGTGAGGCAGTACAGAGATAATTCACTTTAGCTAGTTTAACATGCCTTATGTTCACTTGACACCTCACAAGTATGTCAAATGTATTTACATTTAAAAGTGGAATACTGGTCATGGTGGACCAGTAAGCTTAATGTGTACTTTATACATGAACGCACACTGCATAAAAATGTTTCATGGCATATATGTCATTTTTAATGTTTGTGTGTGTGTGTGTGTGTGTGTGTATTTGTGTGTTTGTGTGTGTGTGTGTGGACAGTGGGGGGTAGGTGTGGGGAGGATTGGTATATATTTTGAATAATGCTTTGAAAGAATTTAATAGTAGTTTTGCTTGAAATGCCTAATTGCTGTGTCCAGACTCGCTTACCTATTAGTTTAATTGTATTTACTAACTTACTAAATAGTTACTATGCACTTATGCACTGGGACTTTAACTAACATCTGGGGATTAACTGCAAAATGTTTTCCTAGAATTTATGACAAATATGAAAAACTTTCTTCCTGAACAGGCTGAACAAACATAAAGTCACAATACTGCTAATAATAACGATTTATGAGCTGTTGCTATTAAATTACAATTACGCTGCAGTTACACCAGAGATAAGTTCATGCTCCATTCCCAAAACAGTCTTGATTAAAGCAAAAGTAGTTGTACTTTATATAGTGAAACCATGAGAACGTTTTTTTTCTCAATGAAAACATTGTGTAATATCTAGAGTGGCCACTGAGTTTAAATACTCTCTGTTACTGTAAGTCCAGATTTTATTTAAGCCTGAAGTAAAGGTATAGCAATCATGTTCTTCACAAGCTCTACTGGGAGAGTGCTGAAACAGAACATAAGAATAAAAAAAATAAGAACAATATGCTTTCAGTCTTTCAATAGGAAAGGCTTCTTATAAACTCTACAAGACTATCCAAAATAAACTTGAGAAAATGCCCAAGGAGAAGCAGCTAAAATAAATCACATTACTGACATTACTGTATGATGTCAGTGACCACCACGACTTAAACTCAGAAATACACAAACTTAAAAAAGCTGTAAGCTGACACATTTATGACATAATGAGATGCTTCAGTGTGCGTAAGAACTCACAGAGTGCAGCAATAAGCACACACAGCTCTGGAGACTTTGCTCTTCACAATTCCACTCTGCAAAGAGTTTTCAGAGTTCTGGATGCAACCATTCAAGCATGAAAATAAAATGCTGCCTGACCAAACTGAAGAAGCCTAATGTAATATTCTTCTTTCCATGTACTTCAAACCATTTTGAATTAGCCAAGATGTTCTGAGCAGATAAGATGATAAAAAGCATTTACTCTTGGGTTGTATTTTGGTGCCAAACAATGAAGAAGCTAAAATTATTCTCATTTAATGTTAAGGGTCTTTAGCCAGTGTAACTCAAGGGAATGCAATCTATAATAAGAAATTAATTGCTGTCCTCACATTGCCCTAAAGTGAACAGTGATTTAATACAGGTTATAGCACAGTACTGTTGAATTCTCAAATGTGATAGAAGGTATAGATAATTCATTATAACAGCACAGCTCGGAATATAATTCCAGCTACAAGACAAATCACAGGTTATATTAATGCACTCATTCTAATATTCCTCTGTAGTAACAACTCCTTCAGCAGGACTCATTTGGTAAATGCTCCACATAATCTAACACTCCATTTACACTTGGTATTAATTGCATCTTGAGAGATCTGATAATAACCGTATAGCGCTAAATACAAGTTTAAATGACCTCCAAGATGCATTCAAGATGTATTTGCTCAAACCTCTTGTCAAGGTGGTCTGGGACCAACATGGACATAACAGGAAAATACGTCATTAATGCTGGATGTGGTGGTTGTTTTGGTAACAGCAAGACATGCTAGAAAAAAATGGAGAGGAGCACTTACTGATATACATGGTTGGAGTGCAAGAAAATAATGAAGGTATGTTGCACGTTTAACGATTTAATATAATTTTGTTCAGGGACCTTTGACCTTCTAGCAGAAGTGATGTAGGCAGTAACAAAATGTGATCAGAAGTGGTCAGCTGGACACCTTGGAGACGCATGATAAACACAGGTGTAAGTGGTGTCTCGGCAGTCCATTTGTGACCTAAATGCTCAAGACGCATTTTAAAACCAAGTGTAAACAAGGCCTAAAATTAATTAAAAGCTAATTTAAAATGTGCTGTTATTTGACAAAGATAACATAGGCTACAATTTTGTTTATGTATAAACCTCTATTTAACATTTAGGGAAGGAGACTCCAGTGTCAGTGCTTTGTAACAGTCAGTAAGTTTTCTACAACGGGAAAGTATTCAGGACAGAATACTTTGTACTTTATTATTTATAGTTTTATTAACTTCAAGAGAGATAAGGCTGGTGAGGGAACAAATGTTTATATTTGCTATAACATAAGTGATAAGAGGAGCTAGGCTTGTTTTTCAGAAATTCCTCTGCATTAAATGTAATACATAAATGCTTATCAGGGAGAAAGCTCTACCTCCCTGAAGACTTCCCTGAAGGCAATGATTAGATGGTCAGGTAGGCATGATTATGGTTGGAGCTAAAGTCTTTAGGGAGGTTGATCTCCAGGAACAGGGTTGGTGAACACTGGTGTACACCTTATACTGTATTACAGTATATGATTATAGCTGTATAAAGTGAGGCAAGATTGGCTAACTGTTTCACATTTCGTTTAAATTTCTTTGAACCCTTGAAATTAAAGTCGCACAGGGCCGCCCCTCACTGATTAAATATGTCCTGCGTTATTCCCGACTTCATTCTGAGATAAAACGAGGTCAGCTCCTTTCTTCATGAGCCTATGGCCTGGTTTAGATTACCAGAACGTTGCTGTGACTGTGTGCTTTGGGCCATGCATGCTGATGTGTTGCCTCGACACAGATTCCTGATAAGACCAGTAGAAGCAGCCTGAAATCTGTCTTATCTATGAAAAGCTTGCTGCTGGAAGGATAAATCACAGCTTATGTCTTTAAAACACCTTGTAGCTGATAGTAGGCCAGTGGAGTACCATTCTGAGAGTGACTGGCACCACAGGCTTTCAATGGCTTTATTAAAACTCTGAACATGCCAGTTAATAGCCAAAATAGATTTAATGTGGGACTCCATGTGGCCTTTAGATAAGGGGATTTAGGACCTGAACTCACCTCCACTTCCACGCTCTCATTCAGCTTCTTGCATGTGGCTGAAATGGTCTCTGTGGTACCAAATTCAAAGTACCAAAGCTTATTTTTCATCCTGAGGGGGGTAAGAAAAATATAATTAGAGACATATAAACTAATAAACAGGTATTCAGGACAAAATACTTAAAGTTGTAAATAAAGCTGTGATGGTACCACCCTAAAAACCTTCAAGACGATATAACATTGTGTGAATCACAATGCTGTATTTTGGCAATCACGCTTACTAAATGTGTCTAAACTAGTGTCTGAATATGCAGCTGCTCTTTCATTGGAACAACAAACAAGTTTGTGTTGACACACCCGTATGCTAATGCTGGTGTGAAAACAAACACTGCCTTGGGTTGTCAACAGATCAAACAGGTTACCCCTACTGATCTCCAGCATACAACACACTTCCAACACGTACAGATATTTATGTTCATCCCAGCCATCACTGTGCCACAGGAACTGCTCATTACTCTTTTATTGTCATGAGCACTAATTTTTGATCCTGGAATATAATCAGTGACATTTGACAAAGCTCTCTGAAGTTATCCAAATAGCCTAAATGTAAGTGAATTTGTTTTTTTAAATAGGTTAAGTCATACCAAGAGAGCCTTTTTGTGAATCACATCTTATCTCTTTGGTATCCAATTACAATCTCTCCTGTCCCAGAGGACATAGCTACCTCTGCCAAAGAAGCTTTGAGCTTATCTCCCACCCTGTGCCCTTCCTCTTGCTGCTGAAATATTGATGTGCAACACTGAAAGCAAGGGCAGACAGGTGTGAGAGATCATGAGTGGCACTGAAAACAGCTTCAATCCTAGAGAGATACCAGAGCCACAGACAACAACCTGAGCTTCCCACATGGGCCCTGAGAACTTCTGAGGAAGGAAACAGTATGTAGCGGAGAGAGGAAAGAGACGGGCGTTTGGTGCAGTGTGTGGGTGAATTTGAATGAGTACCAGAGAGCGAAATAATTTTAGAAACTATCAGAACATTTGAATGAACACAGTACCACAGGGTCCTTTCAAATCTCCATCCTACATAAAAGTGTTGTATTTTCACTTTGCTAACAAAATAAGCAATTTACACCTATGCCTACTCATGAGAGAGTCCAGCACAGTGCAGCACTGCCGATAATGATGGTATGAGTGTTTAATCAACAAGCCCTGGTGCATCTACAAGCTGACAGTGTAAATGATGGATTGCATCTGTTAGTCATGAGATTTAAAGAGAGACAGATCCAAATATAGAGCTAACTAGGGCCATATAATCTAAAATATCTGCTATTTATTATATAAACGCCATGAAGAATACTTTACCAGTAATGTGTGTTATTGTCAAATTGACTTCATTGCTCCGTTCATGGTTAACGTTAGACTCTCTCACCTCCAGCAGCTCAGTACCTTTACTTTGTCAAATTAAAGGATTATGAGCATATTTGAGATCATAATTAGACATGCTTTGCATTCTCAGTGGGGCAAGCTGCCTAACCTCATTAGTGAGCTTCCACTTGAGAAGCCCTGTAACAAAACAATTAGGCCATGATTTTCTCCTGGCTTTGGAATTAACGCATACAAAATTGAGTTTCTTTAGCAGCATGTTATCGGCACATAAGCATTCACTTTGCCAAAAGCAGAGACACCCACCCAAAAAGTTCTAGGAAATTATGTTTAAAATAGGCTTTCTTGCAAAAGTAAATAGTTTTTGTTGGCACTGGTAGGTCCAGTCATCTAAAGTTAACAGGCACTCTGTCAGTGTGATTCCTCTGTATTTCTCTGTGTTACTACAGCTTCGGGTCAGTGGAAAGAACAAATGAAGACTTGAGTGCTCGACTCGGTGACCTTATCACAGCATTAGCCAGCATGTGAACTTACACAGGCCAAAGGTCAGCGAACCCTTGGGATTACACAACCATAGCCCAACACACACAAGTACCAAATACACACCCTCACCAACATACACTTAACTCAGTCAGTGTTACCATCTCGAGATAGCCATCTCCCATAATCCCTTCAAGGCGAATGACCTGTGGTGCTCTCTCACTCTGGGTTACTATGGTGACCAGTCACAATGCAGCTTAGTACTCCAGTAACTGATCCTAATCTAGTTAGGCAATCTAGAAAACCTCTGGGTGATGTATGAAGGGATGGAGTGTTTGTGAGCCTGGAGGGTGTTCAGGACATTTAAGACAAGTTGGGGGAGGAAAGACAGCAGTCTGAATGTCCACACTGACCTTCCGCTCCACCCATCCACATGACTGATTTCCTTCCATTTTCATCCAACAGATAAAGGCAATAATCTAAAAGATCACACAATGTACATACTAATATTCTCAAAAAAAAAAAAAAAATCAAAAATTTAAATAAAACCTTCTATAGATTTCCACATTGCTTTATTCTACTATTTTCCCTTTTTCAGGTACGATATCACCCTTATGAACCCTTGCTTCAGGATGTAATTTGAGCCTCACACCTACTATATGAACCTCTGACCTTGCAGTTGCAGACTTCCTGGCAATGTGCCACTGTTCCAATTTGCTTTAGATCAACACACTTGCTCCTGATAAAGATTGAACTGTGCCTTGAATTGTTAACAATGGCATGGGCCAAATGCATACCATGGTCAAACAGCTATTTGCAGTGACGCGTAAAGTCAGTGGCATACAATTTGTAATCTTCAAATGTTTACTGTATTGACACTTATTAGGCACTTATTTACATACAAAGAGCTCTGCAACTTCATGGAAAAATGCAAAGGGAAAGCAGAGGGATGACTCAGGTCTGGGTTCAGGTAGCCTGCGGTGTGTAACAGCCCCTTGCAGAGTGTATACGACTGAGGAGCAGCAAGAGAGAGGCGTGAGGCTTTGTCGGGCTGTTCTTTTGGCAGGAGAGGAGGAGAGGAGTATATTTATCCCTCCACACCGCAGGCACGGAGCAGCAGGGAATGACACGTTCCAGAACACAGCCACACTGGGTCTCTTCTGGACCCTGGCGTGCACACACACACACACACACACACACACACACACACACACACACACACACACAGCCACACACACACACACACACACACACACACACACACACACACACACACACACACACACACACACACACACAC
>JAQQZR010000035.1:13272668-13287447 GCA_030068235.1 Notoglanidium macrostoma | reverse complement strand
ATATATTCTATAAACAAACAAATAATCAGCATCTTCTGACCAGAATCAGAATTGACAATTCAACAGCATGCCAATACATACACAAAACAAAACACATCCAGGCATCCATCTTCCCCAAAGCGTTATTTCGAATCTTTTTCAAAATGATCCCTGTTTAAATTTTCAAATGATTTATTTCTTTGCCATGTGAAGACCAGAACTGGCACCAAGCCATGCATGGAGCCTCATGGCACAGGCAGCCTATACTCATCATAAGACTCAATTCACAGAGCATCCATTGTCCACAGTCAGCAGTCACACTGCCACCCCAGCACATCACCACAAATGGGCTGATGCACACCTCATATGCTCAATATGTAACACTGTGACTTCGTTGCCTCCTGTATTTTATGATGATAAAGAAATAGTGTGGTTCAGAGGGCACATGATCATGTATGTTCTTTAAGTAGTGCTGATAGACTGGTCAAATCTGATCTTGTAAACAAAACTAGGCGTTATTTTCCATTAGTTCAGAATTTTGAAGAGTCAGAGTATTACCCTTTCATGGCTTCTCCTGAATCGGTGCATGCTGATAGCTGAGGAAAACCGAGCCTGAGCTCTAGTCAGTAGGAGGCTGAATTTAGTTACATAATGCCACTGCAGTGTGTCACATTCCTGTGAGTTTTTTTTCTTGATTTTTGCACACCACCTTGCCTAATACTTCCAGTGTCTGCCCCTGCCAATTCACACATCCCTTTCTTTCAAATCAAGTGGTCTATTTCAGGTTTCTTCTCTATTTCTGGACATTCTAAATGTGACCTGGGCTACCTGGTATCCCTCACAGTGATGAAGCAGCATGTAACCAACACACCTGGCATGAGTCAGATTGAAATATATTTTTTTCCCAAATTGAAACACACTATTTATAGAGCACCTATCTACGAACAGCACAGAAATTAATCTAAGGATTAATCATTGTCTAAAGGAAGGAGGGGAGTACATCGGCACTCATACTGTGACAATCTGCAACTGTAGACTGTCCAGTGTTCTTCTAAAATACATTTAGATTTGCATATTCTCATAAATGAAAAGAGCATATATTTTGCCAATACTTTTATATATTTCTAAAGACTAAATGTGTTAACTCTCAAACTCACAGAACCCTTCAGAAAGTGTGAATAATATATGTACATTCCTCATTTTTACTGCAGTTACTAAATAATCCATTGTAATTACTAAATAATATGAATTACAATGCATAACATAATACTAACAACAACAACAACAACAACAAAAACAACAACAACAACAACAACAACAACAATAATAATGATAATAATAATAATAATAATAATAATATTAACAACCTGGGTATTAAAAGGATTTATCATGGTTTATCCTTTAAAATTACAAAAGGTTGAGGGCATTAAAGTAGGAAAAGAATTAAAGTCACATTGATGTTGTATTATGATAATCTTTCTTAATTTTCCTAAACTAAATAATACTGAATGCCTCAGATATCTTTTGGGCAAGTCAACAGTGGAACAAGAATCTGAATGTTGGTTGAAATTCTTGCCATAATTGCTGTGAAAGGCTGCTCTTCACAATGAATAGGTTAGCATCAATTTGATCTTTTCCCACCAAACTTGTGAACAAATGGCATTTATAACATTGCAATGAACAGTGCGGTTGCTAAGTAACTGAGAGCAGGCTACTTATTTCCTTATTTTCTCCATTCCACAGAAAATCATGCTGCTCAAGTTTGGGAAAGTTATTATTCCTCTAATGTAATGATGCTTACCTTTAACATTACATATGGTAAGTATCCCATTAAATGCCCATTAGGTCTAATGAACACATAATGATATCTCATAAACTTACAAATATCATTTGACGATGAATTAACTACAGCCTTCGGGAAGTAGGTAAAAATATATAAAGTAATTTATGGAACGTGAAAAGGAATTTCTTCATGTGGATAAAACAGACACCTAAAACTTGTGTAATCAGAAATGTGTTGGGTAACTAAAAATCCACAACCTTGATTCAACTGGCTCTAGTAGAGGTGAAGATGAAATGGTTGCTAATTATTTCTGATGGTTGTACCTGGATTCTACTGGACTGTCCTAGATTCTAGATACAACAAAACAGAACCTCAATTTTTCTGAGTGATATAACTTGTTCAAACAATTGAAATTTTCTTGCAGAGGCTGAACACATTACAGCGTTATAAATACTAGCAATTATACGCTCTTAGAAAAATTGAAAAATAAAGGCTTCTTCAGTTAGTCTGTTTATATAAACAGAGTGTTTCCTGTGAGAGAGCATTCTCTTTAAGTAGAATCTCTTTAGGCTGCTAAGAAGCCTTAACTATCCAAATAGCCCTTTTAAAGAGTGGCAATTAAAATCGTTTTATATCATCGTAATTCAGATTTAAGGCTTAATATACAATTAGGTAAATATATTTGAATACTTTCTAGTGCTGATCCATTTCTTTTGTGTTGGTGCTATTTAGAAAAATGCGAATTACTCTTGCGGCAAAGTTGTGACATCTGCTTTAGTACAAACAGTATATTTTATCTAGAACTTTTTGAGCACCGTGTCTGTAGTAGCAAAATAAGATTTTAATAAGAAAGAAAAGTGCTCACCACTCCAATGGAGAAGTAGTTATTGACTATGCTGTATGGTACAGGGTCTCCCTTTTCCTCCTTGTCATCAGGGGAAATGTCAATGTTCCAGCGGTCCAGCACCACCTCACTACTGTGCTCAATGTCCCTGAGGAACTTCAGAAGATTGCCTCCCTCATAGCCTGGAGGATAGAATACAGTTATTTTAAACCTATAAACATGCACACACAGTAGCACATGCTCAAGTATTCTGCAATCTTTGAATGAAATCTATAATGAAACATGAAGGAAGTGTTTTTTTTCCCTATTTAATGACCACCATCATTTACAAGTTACTTTGATCAAATTAAACTGAGGAATGAAAATGGACCACAAGATGTTTGTGCAAGTATTTGACAAAAGAGATGTGCAGAAATGACAACAGCAGGTTAACACATTTGACTTATTGCTCCTTCATGAGACTCATGTGGGTGAAAAAAATAAAATACATATTGGGAAGTAAAAATAGAAGTGCTGTAACAGACAAGTGAATCAAGCTGCAAGCAGAGGCCATTCTGTCAGCACTATATGGATGATGTGATTGATGCTCTCTGCCCAGAGACAGACTCCCCTGCGTGACTGTCTTATATTACTGTATTAGTTGTACATAATGGGCAGGGCACAGACACTAGGTGTTACTTCACCAAGGTGGAGGCGATATGTTTTGGCGAAGGCCAACAAACTGTGACTGAAACAGGCATATTGACACTTGCCTGGCAACCCTATGTGACTGGGCTCACATGTGCTGACACCTGGAGCTCATTCTTCCATCATGAACAGAACACAATCCTATACATACTCGCACTCACACGGAACCACAAATCATACAGAGGCCTTGTAAAATTATTAACATTAACATTAACGACTGAATCTACAAAGGTTTGTTTGTGTTTGTGTATATTCAGTTTCATGAGAACTTTCGAATAAACATTTCAGTTTTCACTCCAATACTTGGCACCAGAGTCAGGTTGTAGTTATACAGTATATCATAGTGCCACTCTTGCCAAGGCAAAAATATATTGACAGCAGTTCTCCAGTGGAAAAAAAACATAACAGCTCATTCATGTTGAAAGCAGACATGATGTAATAGGGTAATTATTCCACAACCTCCACAACTATATAACTGCCTAACAGCTGAAAATGAATTTTTTAACTTTAATCCATTGTAGCCTGATTGCCCTCTGTATCCGAAATTTTCCTCCAACAGTTTCATACTCCACATATTCCACAATTCTACCTTTAAAGTGTGTTATAAAAAGCTATTATAAAAAATATAAAAACAAATCTTCTAGGGCAACCAGAATGGTCTTCATAAGAACACCATGTTTGTAGTTGGTGAGTAAAGTTGTGTGAGTATATTATTTCTGTTTCTTATGCTTCAATGGCAGGTTTCTAGATCTAAGCTCTATGTTTAAAGGCCAATTTATAGTTGCACATAGGCTCTATGCAGAAAGCAAGTGGTGTATGTCGTTATGAGCATTTAAACTTGTTCGCTGGTGTGTCTGCATCACTCTGCAATTACACCAGCAAAATCTTAGTTGGCGGTGTGGTTTCTATGCCAATGTGTTGAGTTTATTCGTGTACTTCAAACAATGGTGACTGAAACTGAGTGGGGTTGGAGCTATCCTCTACTTGATTTGGCCATGATCATTCAACTCACATTCAACTCAATTCACAAATGATAGTGAAGAAGGAGCAGCTGGAAATGTGTAGGATGACTACCAAGCAGACCAGTCACAGTTGTTGTGGTCTGCATCACTGCGATGTGTAGTTACATTTCTGGAAAAGTCAGGCTACAGCGTAGGGCATGTGGCTATGACGTAAATACAGTGTAGACTTTATGAACAAGTATAAACTGGCCTTAAGAAGTGAAATAAAATGTTCTTTTAAAAAGATTTATTGATTTTGTGATGGAAGTAATAATAAGTATTAATCAATTACAATAAATCAAGTACAAAGTTTAGGCTTAAAAGTAATCTGAATAGTTCTCCAGTAGGAAATACCTCCCAATCCATAAACACAAATAAAGGTTACACTCACCTCCACCCCAGCGGAGGCAACGTGCCAGGTCATTCCCAGTACCCAGCGGTAGAATGGCAACAGGAGGGTGGCGGGTAAAATTAGCCTTATCTGGAGAATATCACAGAAGTGAGAAAGCACAGCAAATAATCTATAACTACCTGAATGTATTCTAAGTGCTTACATTGTTTTGCTGATTGTCCTAGTGTGGCTCTCTGTCCTGTAGTATGCACAAGGACTGTTGAGATCTTGCATTTGTTGATCCCTATGGATTTATTGCCTAACCACAGAGATTAACCATTGTCTGGCATCAGAAGCTATTTTCTAATGCATGTTAAGCACATGTGGGTGAGGAGCTAGCAGAAACTCCTGAAAGCTGATCGAGGATCAGGTTGATTTAATTAAAAGTCAGTTTTTGCCATTAAAGAAGCAATGAAGGTGCTCTTAAATCAGCACTTAGGCTACTTCAACAAAGTTGACTTTGTTTTGCTCTTCTACTAATGGACACTCACTGGCTCCCGTGAGAATAACAGATCAAAACCACTGATCCAGGATCAGATGAAACTGATTCTAAATCAGCACTTAATGGCACTGTCTATCAGCCCCCACGCTGGCTCCTCTGTAATGCTTACCCATTAACATCAGCATGGTTGTCAGTGGGGGGAAAGGCAGGCCATTATCTTTTCACTGCTATCCACCACTCAGTCATATGAAAGAAGTCACAGATGAGTGTACACACTTCCTAGGTAATTTATGAATTTATAATCCTTTCAGAGGCCCATTAAATGCTACTATGATCATATATACAAGTTCCTCACTGAGTCCTGCAATTTTTTTTTTCAATTTAGCCCATTGAGCTTTAATGTTTAAATCATTGGCCATAGTTAAAACATCTGTAGAAGAACATGTGAGACAAAGTTTAAAGTAGTTTAGTTCACCCTTGATTTTGGCACCAGATAATATAATGTCAAATTGAGTTAGGCTCTACACTACTGATCAGGTTGTGAGTTCAAATACTAACAAGCTGTCACTGTTGGGTCCTTGATCAGGGCCTTAACCACCAAATGCTTAGCTCAATTGTTTTGGATAAAAGCATCTGCCAAATGAAAAAATACTTAAACACTACACTTACCAATGCAATCCAAGATCCAGCCCACTGTTCCATCTCCTCCACAGGCCAATACTCGGAAGTCAGGCACATCACGGAAAAAGTTTAATCTAGAAGGCAATGGAAAAAAGGTCAGAAATGGTCTTAACTTTTTTTTATAATAAATGTACTGTATAATATAATAATTGATCATTATTACGCTATAACACTCGTTATTGAGCTGGGTCATTTCAGCAAGAGATTGATAAAGACATTCACAATTTCTGTGCATTTTCAGCATATATTATAAAATGAAAAAAGAAAAAATATATATTTATTTTGTTATTTTGTAAGTATTTAATGGAAGACTTTATCTGCCCTCAAATACCTACATGGCACCTTACACTTCCTGGTTTACATTATACCACTCTTAATGTATAATGCAATGTGCACAGGGTATGAAAAGACTAAAAGAATATTTAAAATATTCCCAATACATTGTATTCAAATAACTGTGCACACATATGATGAAGATGAAGACATTGTGTCAATCAGGAGAAGTATAACTATGAGGAAATGAGGATTGATTATAATGACTGTAAATGCTACATTTATTACATTGTGGTAATACCCATAGGGTGATTGATGTACGTTTTGTTTGAAAGGCACAGAGTTTTGTTGTTGGGATGTAGGCAGAGTACAAACTGGAAATCTGAATTCACAATGCATTACAGTTCACCTTACTCTGCATAAACTCAGCCAAATACAAATCCCCCCACCCTCTGTATCCTGATACAAAAGACACATGAGCTCCAAGGTCCAATCAACAGGAAAGTCTTTAGTCACTCAGTCCTGCAGTAAGGACGCCTACAGATATGACATAACATTCAAATCTGTTCCTAATTTTGATTTCCCACTTAAAGCTGAAGCATGGCTCTCATGATAAAATCACAAGAGAGCACGATTGCTAAAAAAAATAAATGCATATACAATACAAAAAAACCAAAACAAACAAAAAACAAACAAACAATTGCACTGTGTATTTATAACAACAAAAAACAGCTTTATTCCCAAAGGGATGCTTGCTGTATATATACATTCCTGCTATTTTTAGATTTTTAATCTATAGTTTTAGTTCTCTTGTGCTCTCCCACTTCATTGCCTGAGCAGCTCTCAGTAACTCCCTCTTTTCTTTCTCTGAATGGCTTTTTCAAATTGAACACAGCTCTGGTCGTGACTGTGTGTGTATATATATGTGTGTTTGTGTGTTTGTGCGTGTGTGTGTGTGTGTGTGTGTGTGTGTGTGTGTGTTAGTGCGGGGTGGTGAGGGGGTAGCATGTTGGAGGGAATGGGTTGGCTGCTCTTCTGTCTTACAACTTCACCTTTTGTTCTTGTTTTTTTACTGAATGAAATGCCCTGTTGAACAACTTACTCAAAGTTACAGAATGTACTGAAGCGTAACATGTATGTGTGTCTCAGTGTGTGTGCGTGCACATGGGTTCATCCTTCTCTGAAGTGCACTAATTTGCTAATGTGTCACACATGCAAAACTATGAGTAACTTAGGACCATGTGATGCCAAAGTTAGCTCTTAGATTATTCAGTGCAACACACATCTTGATAATCACATCTCTATACCAGATGCTTTGAATTAGTCATTAGAAAGATTAATCTATTGCTACTGATGGTTCAGATGGCTCCATCACTTGTCTGTCAGATAAATGTTTATCTCAATCCCTGACTCATATTCCATAGAAAACAATCATTAACCTTCTTCAAGAAGGAGGACTCATAGAGATGATTTTATTATTTCTGCCAACATTGTAACACCTCATAATCAAAGAAAACAGACATGCCAGCTCGCAGCTCCAGGGTCACTATGTCTACTCTAAGCTTGGGCTCCTGTCTGTTCAGCGTTTTGCATTCTCTATACATGTGATATGGGATTCCCCTGGGCTCTCTGGCTTCCTCCCTCCTTCCAAAAACATGGTGGTAGGTAGAATGACTCCTCTAAATTGTGCCTTGACACATGAGTGTGTGCATGGCATTCTGCAATGGCCAGAAGAGGAGCGAATAAATAAATAAAGATTCAAGATGTGGCACATGAACAAGTTTGTCTTTCATCACTGCATCACTTTTTTCTGAAGGTCAAAATACTACCATCAAACATTATTCAATCTTTCCAAGAAAAAAAAAAACCCCTCAGCTGAACGAACAGTGATACCTACACTTTCATCCACACCTTAAAGACACAATGTTATTTTCAGAGCATATCAGAGCTTACATTTTCAGGGCTTAATGACACAATTGTATTTTCAGACCATAATTCCCCCATTTATGGAAATAAAATTTTGTTTGGGGACAGTAAATGATAAATGATGCTCTTTTAATAACCCCGTTTTGATGATGATGATGTCATCTTTAAAACACAAGAAATTAAAATACTTTGGTAGGGTCTCACAAGATTACACAAGGCTCCATATTGGTTAGGTTTGTGGAGTGCCTGGCAGTTACTTAATTGTGTTGGGTCCAGAGGTTAATTTACTTGGGACAGGTGGGTGTTTTTATGAGTTAGTCCTAAGAGAAGCTGGAGTGATGGTCTTGCAGTTTTTATGAAAATTAAAAGAGAGAAACACCTCTTGATGCTTTAAGTGCCCGGTCAAACTCTTTTCCCCTCAGTATCTACACTCAGGGAGACAACTGCACAACAGGGGACTTTACCACTGGATCTGTGAGTCACAGTAAATGTGTCTGCATAAGATGTTCAGATGGTCCTATGATTTCTGAAGTGCCCTATGGCCAAGTTGATTTTAGTTTATTAAAATGTACAGATGTGCAGGGAGCGATGAAGGTGTATTTGCAAAAAAAAGGCATGAAGGTTCAAGGTTTTGAACAAGGCCTTTAACACCAAACAAACAATGACTTTAAAAGCATGAGTGTATCAAATCTGGGTGTTTTATGTGGACAGAGGAAACACAGTACATTTTTAATCGAGATAAAAAACTGCAGTGAACATATATACTGGGTTTTTACAGTAAATACTAGGTGTTTGGGAGGAGAAAATCTGATCTGGTCTACAAAGTGCCTGGGAGTTTCTATAAAGCCTATTGTATATATGTCTGCTCCAGTTTCTACTGTAACTGGCTGGACTGTTTGAACCAATGACTGTCATGGACATGTATGTGCTGAAAAATTCTGGTGGAATGCATAATAAATAAATTTAAGTAATGTTAACTTGTCATCATTAATGTTAGCTATGTCAAACATATTTGATGGAGAGGTATTTGATCTCACATTAATGAACTCAAAACATTTTCCATTTACACTGATGGAAAGTGAGTGAACTGAAGCTTTCAAGAAAGAAAATTGAGCTCTGATGTGAGATTGTTAATGTGAGAAGGGGTCATCAGTTAACACTGGAAAAATCAAAACACCTATACGTCAGTCATTCCATATTCATATGTAAGTTGGTTCAGCTGTTGTTTTTATAGGTGGAAAAAGAAGAATTCTCTGTTTTGTGTAGTCTGATGTTAGAAGGTGCACTTGCAATGCAAAAGAAAAAAGCAAACTGTGTAAGTCATTCAGTCTACACTAAATCCATAAGCCTTTTGAAATGATCTCACAAAAATACTCTCATTAATCCTTCAAACTGTCATGTTCAGTGCTCTTTCTGGTGACTTACCCTACCATGGGTCCTCCACGATCTAGACTGTAAACCTGTCTGGGGTTAAGCAGGTACTGGAACTTCCGCAGTACCCTTATGGAGAAAAACAAATAATTGTGAGTTATACTGAGAGAGATAAAAAGCTGTGGAGAGATTTATATAAAAAGAACCATAGAAATAAATAAAGCTACTGATGCACCTGATACATTCTAACACACACACACACACACACACTCACACAAACACATAGACACACGAGTTAGGCAGCTTTCAGTATCTGTGACATGCAGGTACTACTTGAAATGATAAATGAAATCTCTGCTATGCCCTTCACTTTCACTTTTTAATCTCTCACTACTCCTGTCTGTGTCTCAGTAGTAGGAACAAGTGAAGAGAGAGGGTGAAAGAGAGTGTGTGAGAGAGAGAGAGAGAGAGAGAGAGAGAGAGAGAGAGAGTCTGAAAGTCTGAAACACATGATACAAAAAGCTTTTAGTCTAGAGCATTGCTCATTATGTTGGGAGAAGCGATAATCCGAGCACTTACAACCATTAAAAACACAATTCTTTCACTTGGAAAGAATATAGGGGCACAGCCATGAGTCTAAACCTCCTGTGTTAGCTTTCAAAGCACTGAACACTGTGAAGGCAGTGGAAAAATACAATAGGCACCAAATCTGATTCAGTGATGACCATTTCATCGACTTATTTGCATCAAGGGAACAGTTCAAATAGTGTTCTTTTTTGGATCTGGGGCAGTTAACACGTCTTTGTATGAGTGTGAGTCTAATAATAGGGAATAATCGGGCCATTATTGGTATTTATAAGTGCGTCGCTATGGTGACGCTCCTGCTGGATCCCAAATTGGTCCCTCGGCAAATTGAGGATGTGTGGTGGGCGGTGAGAGCTGTAACAACACCTACATTCATCCTTCTTCAACAGCAGTGCTGCCTCCTGTTTGCTTTGTTGATATTGAGGACAGAGTGACAAGCAGGAATAGCAGAATAGACATGGTATACATGCTAGATATGCACATTATTATTACAGAAAGCAGAAATTCTGCCCACAGACAAATCTTTTGGAATAAGAACACTCAAGTCCTGAATACACTTAAGCCACATAATATCATAAAATTGTATGAGAGTAACATATCGACTGCTCTGGTGTAAAATGATCGTCAGGTGAATAAAACACTGCCATGGTGTTGAGAGATATAAGAGTACATTAAAAAGTGAGTAAAACAGAGATGCCTCACACCTTTCTCCCTGTCTACCACCACTCTTCGGATTAACCAGCACCAGTAGAGGATGTGTTCCAGGAAGAGGGGTGATCTGAAAATAGAAATTGAAAAACAGAGACAGCACATTCACATTAAAATACAATGACTCAATACAATTAATACAATTAAAGTATCTCAGCCTGTTCAGACAACACTCAGCCTGCACTATAATGGCTAACCTGTAGTGCTTGACCATCTCCAGTGAACTTAAAGCACTGGTTGGAGTCATCAGGACTTGTGTTAGGAGGTGACTCGCCCTCTCCTCTTTTTACTACAGAGTGACGATCCTGGATAAGAGAAAAGGCAGCTTGTCCTAATTATGCAATAACATGCAACATGTGTTAGATAATGTTAAATGCTAAACTCATACACTGCATGAATTAAAAGACATGACTGACCAGTACAACAGGGCAAATGTAAGATGGCAGGAGGGTGTGGTCTTTCAATGCTCCACCATCACAGTCAGGTTTTACATGAGATGCACACTTATTATGGAGCTGCAGATAAAAATAGAAATGTGCAGTAAAGAACCAGAGACTCACCAACGGCCTGAACTAATAAAATCTGCACCCCCTTCCTTTGACTCATGCAGGAATACAGTGCTAGTAAAAACAATTAAATTTGATGTTGCACTGAGCGCAGGCATCATGTGTGTGAGAAAGGTTTTATTTTTTACATGTATCATTTACATTATCCACTCTCTGCATGCCAAGGTTAAGCAAGATAGTACAAAGTAAAAGAAATAATGCCACCAAGAGGAAGAGAGTGCACATTACAACAGCTAAAAGTAAAATATTCTCTATATTATTGAAACCTAAAATAATATTTATTCTTTAATATTTTTACTATTAAAACTAAATCCTAATGTACAGAGAAATACATCTATATACAGTGCAAAAAAAGTGAGGTCACTGTTCAAATCATGAAACACTGAGATCATTTAAAATTCAGCTTGTAATAACCAAACAAACTGCTCAAAATCAAAGGAGAAATTTTTAGGTCAACCTCTTAACAGCCACCAGACAGTGATATGTACTTACAGTAATTTGACACCAAACACAATGAAGGCCAGTAAGGCCCTGGTAGTACTTGATACTGCGGTGACATCGATCACACTTGGTTGGAGAATTGCCCTCCATCCATACATGCTGCATAGCCTGCAGAAAGTAAAGAGGGAATGTTGGAAACTATGCAACAATATAAATATATAAACAAAATAAACTAAGCTAAAACAAAACTCCTCTTCATTTTGTCAAAATAGCATTGTAGGTAAGGGGCCACACTTTTAATCCGATGTCAAGTGGGCCAGACCAGAAAATCAGGTTAGTGACTAATAACACATCAACAACTCCTCTTAAAAATGTTAATTTATCTGCATTTATCTTGTTCCATTCTCATTGCACAAATGGATATATCACTTACAAAACAGATGAATAGGCAGCAATTAAGTACCAAAACCAGATTTTCCAAATTATGGTTTTGCCTTACAGTTTACAAATTATGGGTTTGCTGAAAAAAAATAGTAACTGAGAGTGCCCTGTGGAGTACAATGTATTCCATATATAATCCTTTTTGATAACAAACTGATACTCAACATATCAGATAATCAACATATAAAAATAAGGAGAGGACCCACATTCTCTAAACTGTAAACTTCACTTTCTATGTTTTCTGCTGTTGACTGCCTTTGTTTTAAAACTCAAATTTAATATTCTATAATGCACAGTTTGGTTACTTCAGTTACAAAAATGATTTATGTTTTCATTTTAAATAAAAAAGTTGCCTAACAACACAAAAAACTGAGTATCACATGTAACAGTACTATTATTCGATACTGAAACTGCTAAACAAAAAAGAAGAAACATTACTGACCATAAAATATCATTCCAATTTTCTGCATGAGTTTATTTTGTATCTTAAAATGTTCATTATTATCTCACAATTTTGCCAAATGGATGATACAGTAACAGCATCTTTTGTACCAAATTAACATTGATGAGCTATAAAATGAGCGATCAAAAATGATAATAATCTCATAGTACACAGATCTTCTTATGCTGAGCATTGTTTCTGTACTTGTATAAAACACAAACAGGCCAAGCCCAGAAGTCAATTCCAGAAGCCTTTAACTGAATCAGTAAGACAAATTAGAGGTTAAATGCATAAGCTGTGCTATTACACAACTCCCTCTCTCTTTCTTCACAACAGCTACTTGTAACTAAACACAAAATGTTCTTATAACCTCCTTGACACGTTTATGAGCGCTTAGATAAAGATAATTTTATATTATAAAAATAATGGAATGTGGAGCCATTAGTGAGTTGCATATATTATAGGGACACTCTCAGTGTTTGATAAGCACTGATTTTTAAACTGCAGACATACTTTCTTTCTAAACTTAAGAGGTAGACAAGATTAAACATCTAAAAACAAACACCATAGCCTGCCTTTCAGAAACAACAGTTAGGATAATGAACACTGTGATGCTAACAGGCTTGGAAAAATTATCTACTTTATAGTATAGTGTAGTGTAGTGTAGTATAGCATATTGTAGCGTACTGTAGTGTAGCGTATTGTAGTGTAGTGTAGTATAGCATAGTATAGTATAGTATAGTACAGTGCAGTGCAGTACAGTACAGTATAGTAGGGTGGTTCCATAGCCAAGTCATGTCCATAACATTTTATAGGATATGTTTATGCTACTCAACATATATGTTGATATAGTATGGTGTACCGGTATAGTGTAATATGGTATGGTATGGTACGGTATGGTACGGTATAGTATGGTAGAGTATAGTATAGCATAGTATAGAAGATCATATGAGATCGTAGGGGAGTCTGTTCCAGACTGTAAAGAATATTAGAGTGTATAGTGTGTCTGGCTTACTCACATTCGTGTGTCTGCGGGACTTGGCATAGGTACTGATGCAAGCAGCAATGTCTTTGGACACACAGCGCTCATGGACTGTGTACTTGCATACTGCGAAAGAAGAGTGGATTGGGGACGTTACTCATTAAGCTTGGAGTGAAGGTTGGAGTGAGATGTTCAGAAATAATTCAAATTATGCTTATATTTAGTAATATTATAGCTGTCAGGCAGATTAAATGGAAAGACAAAGCTCTTTTATGATGAATACCTTGAAACAAATCCATAAATTGATACAAAAAAAGATGACAAAAACCCCATCCCAATATGTTTCCAGACCTCTATTTATCATTTATATTCCTTTTGGAAGACGCCACTTACTGATTTTCCTTTATAACCCCATCAAATCATCACAGTATCTCAGGATACAGATCAGGTGCTTACGTGAGCAGCAAAGGCCTTGTTTGCGCACTCCTAACAGCATAGTGTGACAGTAGTTACAGTACGCTGGCTTGTTGAAGTGCTTCAGTCTCCATACATGCTGCCCATCTTCTTGTACATTCTGAGAATAGATGTTTGAAACACCGCACGTGAGAGGAGAAGGGAAAGAATCACTGTCAACTACCACACATACCCTAATGATTCAGAGTCCAGTACTCGGCCTTCAGAACAGCTGGGTTTATGACTTTAGTATCAGAAGGACTAACATATGCACACAGAGGAACTCTGACGCACCGTCTCCATGCCCAGCAGTACCAGTAAAGGGATAGTGGTCATTCCCCCTCTGATCCACTCTTCTAGTGTAACTGTTCCATCATGGTCATAGTCAATCTCCTCCATCATCTCCTTCAAGATCTGCAACAGAAAAACATATATGTACATTGTGAGATGAATCACATGCTATAAAGTGTACAGTGCAGTCGTGTATTGATCAAATATGATGGCTCCACACACTTGAACTTCATACACTCATAACCAAAATCATGCTGGACTGAGAATCTCATCAGAAAATGTTTGGCTAAAACTTAAGTGACTACACTAACACTGCACAACAAAGCTTTTGCCTCTTGAACACTGTTGGGTGTTTCTTATAGATTGTTGGGTGCTGATCACGGATATCACTTCAAAATTTACCCATCACGTACCATTTCAAAGAAATCTTCAGTTTTGTCATGATTTTTTCTTATATTTGTATCCAAACATTTTTGCTCCCGTAAGTGAATT
>JAQQZR010000035.1:13247631-13263563 GCA_030068235.1 Notoglanidium macrostoma | reverse complement strand
GTTCAGTAATTTTTGTTAAACACATAACTCCATGTATGCTGTATGTGTTATTTCATAGTTTTGATGTCTTCAGTATTGTCCTACAATGTAGAAAATGGTCAAAATAAAGAAAAGAATATGAATGAATAGGTGTGCCAAACTTTTGACTGGTACTGTATTTCTCCAGGAACAGTGGTGTTGGTGACCACTGTTTTGAGTAAACAGTGCAAAAAATTATTAGGATTAGGAGTGCTAAAACTATCAAAGTATATTAATGATAATATAATATAATAATGATACTTAACTGGATAGCAATTTTTTTCGCATACCTGTGCAGATTTAAAAAAATCCAAAGTAATAAATGTCTAATTAAATCATAAAACATGCAACTGAGAAAGAGATTCATCAGCAGACCATGTCCAGCATGTGTTCCCGAGGCAGATGGCAATAACTCCTCATAGAAACAGAATGAAACTGAAAAATTTGACTTCAGATATTTTTGATATCCAGCTAAAAAATTCATATCACTAATAGTAAGACTATATTTTGCTTATCATAGTTTTTTAATCAATTAAACCAAATAACATGGAGAAAAACTATTTTGACAAATCTGACATGCACTGCCTTTTACCTAAGATGGATAGTGGTGTGAACTAACATAAAGAAGACTATTTCCTAAGATGAAGTACTTTTTCTTTATGGTATTAAAACATTAGGGATAAAACCTTTCTCTAGACTGTAGATGTTCTTTTTCTGGTTATGTCTGATTTCCTTGTCATGACAGCAGATGTGTTGGAAAGCCCTGCACTCTGCACTAAAGACAGCATGTGGACAGTGTTAAACCACAGGCTCGCTGGCGCTGCCCGCAGACCTGCTGACTACGCCACTGTTATTCTGTATTGATCCAGGCAAGGCTCTGGGTCACAACCAGTGGCGCCAAACCCAGACGAGCGTAATTGTGTCAAGGTGGAAGAAAGAAAAGAAAATAATAGTGACACACCATCAAGCAAATGATCAGTATATCTGCCTTTTCGTGATGCAACTTGATGCATGGGCTGTGTGGTGTCAGGGCCAGGCTGTACTGACTAGCTGATGATGAAGCATTTCAGGGTCAGAATCAAGCTGTACTGCTAACTGGTCCTGCCACCTCATAGCCTGAGGCCACAATGTGTTTTTACATGGTATTTAATTACATGACATCACAGATCACAGAGGAGACAAACCTGCTCTGGGTTGTATTTGGAGAGTACACCATTTCCATGAAACTCCTCCAAAACATCCTTCAACTTCTTAGAGGAATCTGTGTATGATAAAAAGAAATTTATGAATAAATAAGATATCATGAAAGAAAAGTGACACCAATCTTAAAGGCATTTTACATGCAAACATGTATGTACCCATAGAGGTAGATTTTAGTTTATCTAATCAGTACATCTTGAGACATACAATACTGTGCAAATGTCATAAAACATTTTGTCTTAGATGTTTATTTGACATTTTCTGTATTAGTGTCAGCAGAAACAGTAACATTTAGATTTAGATTCCATTTGCTTTTTTTTTTTTTTAAACGACATTAAATCTTACAAACATATTAAAGAACATTATCATGGACATTGTCTAAGAAGAAATATGGCATTTTTTCCCAAGAAGGTTGTAACAAACTACCAGCTAATTTCTTTATTATACAGCACCAGTGTTCCTACACTCTCAGAAAAAACTTATGTTTTATCCTCAAGAATACACTTTTCGTACTTCATGTATCTTTCACCAAGAAAGGTGCATGTAGTTTAACTTAAAAGCTTTATGGTAAAGTTATGTTTGCATGTACTTTGTAAAAGATACACATTGAAGGCACAACATTAAAGGTACCACCCCAGCTACAAGGAAAGCTACTATTTCTTCTGACAAAACAATGAATTGATGACAATTTAAAGGCAAAATTGGTTACACATCCAAAATTGGATTTACACCAAATGCTGATTTAATTGTTTTTTCTTTTTAAGTCGTCTTCTTTTTATATTGTTTATTTTAATGTTTACAAACTTTTCATTTTTTTATATTTGTAAGCATCTCTGTTCTACAGAATGTGTCTAAGACTTCAGCACTCTAGATTAGCAGGACTAACTAGCTAGTGTAAAACTAGTTATAATTAGCATATGCTATACCTTATTTATGCATTTGTAATATTTAAATGAATACTTTAAAAAATTCAATAAGCATTGAAATGCCAAGCAATAATGCATACATGCTTTCTTCTGAAATACAATTTGCATTACATGAAACAGTGGTGTCCCCAGCTTCACTCTGCTTCCTCTTACCCACCAGTCTGTGTTTGAGTCATCATGCCTATTAGCAGCATTTGCCACAGCAGAAGTTGTTTTTGCAGGCAAATGTCTGAACTTGTTCAATTGGGGTGATTCCAGTGTCTCCCACTGACAACACATCTGACTCAGTGTGATTTAACTGTTTACCTCTCACACCATGAGTTTTATGAGGGATGGACAAATCAGTAGCCTAGGTGCCGGGTCAAGCAGATTTTACGTCTAGGCTATTAATTTTTATTTTAGTCTCCCAGCAGACAAGTAGGTTAAACAATCAGGAAAAGAAACAAAAATACCTATTCCTTTTTGACTCAAGTTTTCACCGAAAATCCAGTGCAAAACTGTCATATACATTCATCGTCCACTTTATTAGAGACACCTGTATAATATGAGTTGCATAGGCTCCTCAAAACTGGACAGTGCAAGATTAGAAAAAGATGAGACAACATTTTTCCTAACTTCAACTGACCAGTTTTAGTAAACTTGTGAACCCTGCAGCATAGATTTCTATTCTTGGCTGACAGGAGTGGAACCTGATGTGATCTTCTGCTGTTATTGTAGCCCATCCCCCTTGTGGTTTGAAGTTTTGTGCATTCTGAGATGCCTTTCTTGTGAAGAGTGGTTATTTGATTTACCGTAGCCTTCAGCACAAACCAGTCTGGCCATTCTCTCCTAATCTCTCTCATCAACAAGGCATTTCCGCCCACAAAACATTTTTGCTTTTTAAACCATTCTGTGTTAACTCTAGAGACCGTTGTGTGTAAAAATCCTCAACTTGAATATCTTTTACATATGATGCAAGGTTTGCCAACAATTTGCTGACTTTTGCAGCTTGAATTAGAATTAGAAATTAGGGCCAAATTAGAAATTTCTTGGAATTTATGATTTGTCCACCACTGGTGCATGATATCCATCCATCCATCCATTATCTATACCGCTTTATCCGTCTGGGTCGCGGGGAAGCTGGAGCCAATTCCAGCATCTTCGGGCGAGAGACGGGGTACACCCTGGGCAGGTCACCAGACCACCACAGGGCCGGTGCATGATATAATGAATGATATTATAATACAAAATGTTATAATATTAAATTTAGGCTAAATATTACATTTGAATTTAAAAATCAAGATTAAAAACTAGGTGTTTTTGTTATACTAAAAAATACACATACATGATAAAATGAAATTATCCAAATATTAAAAAAAAATGACAAAGCAATAAAAAGGAATGTAACATCTTATAATTAATGTTTGGATTTAAACATTACAACTAATGCACATACGAAAGTTTACTACTGGTCTAGTGGGTGGAAGGTATTTTCCATCCAAACTGAAGAAGCCAGTTTAGTCAGAATTCGCAAAAAGTAAAGATGAGCAAAAACTAAACCTAACCTGTTCATGGCCGAAGTAAAACGAGTCATTTTCCACAGGTTCAGACAGCGACAAAACAAATTTATGGTTAGTGAGATAGGAAAGAATGACCTCACATTGGAACTGACTGAGTCTGAGATTTATAAACTGTTTGTTTTGTTTCAATCATAGTTCCATGTAAATGATCTGCTTTACTGCAAAAAAACTGAGGGTAGACAAAGAGGAGGAACACATATGACTAAGAGCTATGCAGCACTGACAAACACATCTGCTACATGCCATTAGTACTGATTTATATACATCTAAACAGACTAAGCTTTGAGTTGACATGAGGCAGAGGCCAAGAGACCATTATTCTCGAAATTTTGAGAAAAATCCACACACTGACACTGAGACAACTTAAAAAAAACACACATCTCTTTATGTTGTGCTATAAAGTCATTGTCTTTGAAGTCAAGCTGGCAAATATATTTCATGGTTAGTGAGACACACTGGCCCTTTGCATATAAGATTAGACTCCTGACATATGGCAAATTAGCAAATGCTAAAAAAACAGTTTTCATTCACTCCAGTTAAAATTCAAATGTGCCTGATTTTTGAAAGCTGGGATTACTAACTAGCTTTTAAAGATATAGGAACAAAACAAACAAAATAAAAAAATCAATAATGCTAGGGATTTAATATTAGCCTACTCTCTAAATTACACAATTTGATTACATTTTACAATATGATCCATATATGTGTTACATATGCAGAGAACTATGGTTGTGTAGATGCAATGCTCAGGTGGGCTACTGAATTGTGTGAGGATTTAGGAAATAAAAGTCTCTTTGTGTTTGTACCCATAAGTTTGAGAGACAAAAACATAAGGGCCACTAATGACACATATTCTTACAAGACATGCATGCGTGCACACACATACACACACACACACACACACATTCTTGTGATGGCAGGCGTAATATAACAAACCATTTATAACAGGTATAGATAACAGGTATCTATAAGGTAGATACATAACATGCACAACTTTCATCAAAAGTCATCTAATATTTAAATAAAAAATATTAATGGCTAAATAAATTGATCTGATAATTATTAACAATGTTACAAAGTAATTAACAACATTAAATCAAATTTTTTCAGGAGCTCAAAATTAAAGAAGAAGAAGAAGAAAAAAGAAGAAGAATGTATTAAGCTTTTACATATAAGCTCCTTGCTTTTATTAGGTCAAACATGACATGCTGCCCCTGGAGCAGAGATGGTTAAGGGCCTTGCTTGAGGGCCCAACAATAGCAGCTTGGAGGTAATGGGGTTTGAATATCTGATATTCTGATTAGTAACCCAGAGCCATTTGTTGCTTATGGTCAAAAAAGAGGGTCAAAGCTTTTATAGACTGTTTAAGCCTTGATTGTCTTTAACAAATTAAAACATTGTCTTTTACTTATTGTCTTTACTATATGGTAAAAGTTAAAAGGTTAACTTTAAGTGTTCCCCTTTCATTTCTGCCTCTAATTTACAATCATTTGGAAAAATTCTTTAGGGTTGATATTTTACACCATAGTATACAGTCCCCTACAAAGTCCCCTACACCATAGTATACAGTCCCCTATCGGAACAGTGACAAATTTCTTTTTAATATTGCCTCTACACACTACCACAATGGATTGGAAAAGAGTTGCTGCTTGTTTATGTCTTTCTGCCTTCAGTTTTGTCTTCAGTAAGTGAAAAGCATGCTCAGTTGGGTTGACTGACTTGGCCATTTAAGAACATTTCATTTCTTTGTCTTAAGAAGCTCTTGGGTTGCTTTCACAGTATGTTTTGGGTCATTATCCATCTGTACTGTGAACCACTGTCCTATCACTTTTGCAGCATCTGACTGAATCTGAGCAGATAGTATAGCTCAATACCCTTAAGAATTTCTATCAGCAGTTACAACATCAATAAACACCAGTGACCCAGTTCCACTGGCAGCCACACATGCCCATGTCCACCATGTTTGTCAGATGATGTGGTATGCTTTGGATCATGAGCCCTTCTGTTCTTTCTCAACTTTCTTCTCTGCCCATAATTCTGGTACAAGTTAATCGTGGTTTCACCTGTCCAAAGAACCTTATTCCAGAACTGGGCAGGCTTTCTAGTAACCTGGCCTTTCTGTTCTTGTGCGTTACCAGGGTTTTGCATCTTGCGATAAACTGTCTGTATTTACATTTATGAAGGCAGCTCTTGATTGTAGACTTTAACAATGATAATATTACCTCCTGGAGAGTGTTTATATTTACTAGATGTTGTGAAGGGCATTTTTTTTTTTTACTAAGGAAAGAATTCTATGATCATCCACTTTAGTGATTTTAGAGCTCATCAGTGCATTCCTTCTTTTTTAAAAATTTACCAAATTGTTGATTTGGCCACTCCTAAAGTGTCTGCTATCTTTTTGCTAGCCATGCTTTGTTTTTTCAGCCTAATGATGGCTCCTTCATTTGCATTGACACATCTTTGGACTGCATATTGAGAGTTCCCATGAAGAGCTGCCAAATGCAAATTCAACACTTGGAATCAATTCCAGACCTTTTATCTCCTTATCAAATAAGGAAATAATATGAAATGATGAGGAAACAGACCATACCTGGCAAGAAAATGGAGGGACTGTGTAAAATATGGCTGTAATTCCTAAACGGTTAATGGAATATTTTTTTCAATCCCTTGAATTAATGCTGAAACTCTACACTTCATATCTTGATGGCTTCTTTTTGATTCCATTGTAGTGTACAGAGGCAAAATTATGAAAATTGTGTCAGTGTTCCAATTTTGGAGGGGACTATAAGAGGAAAGAAAGCCTTACAGACTATACACTATACACTATATGTATAGACTATACACCTTATAGACTATACACTATATGTAAAAGACCATCATAGTTCCATTGCTGATCAATAGATATTAGTGGCTGGTGGACAATTCCCAGTATTATTGACAAAATAGTGCCATGGTAGTGGGTGCAGCCCTGATACTGTTATTGGGGTTATAGGAGAATACTCTACATATATATCTTACATATACTCTACATATATATCTTATAGGCCACTTTATTAGACACACCTACAGACATAGTAAAAAAAGAAAGTTCAACCTCCTTAAATTCTATGCATTTATTTATCAGTTCCTGCATAATGATTGTGTTGTCCTCAACAACTTCTACAAAATCGAGTGTCCCGTCAAATTCAGTCCAACGTCAGACCTTTCATGCACAGAAATATATTTGAAAAACCGACATTAAGTGACCTACAGACCTCTGTAAGCACATTAAATGTTTATGTTCATGGCAGCACAATCAGCAAAAGGCTTACAATTATGGCTTTCATGGAAGAGAAGCAATGAAAAAGCTCCTTCTCTCCAAAACAATATGGCAGCATGACTTAGGTTTACAAAATTGCATCTGAGCAAACCACAAAAGTCCTGAAACAATATCCTTTTTACTGATGACTGATGACCAAGGTGGAGATGTTTGGACATCATGCACAGTGCCATGTTTGGCAAACACTAAAGACATTGCTACAAACTAAAACATTAATTAACATTAAAACACTAAAAACATTTCATACCAACTGTCAGGCATGATGGTGAAGGGGTGATGATTAGGGCTTCTTCTGCAGTCACAGGACCTGGTAAACATGCTATCACTGAGACAACAATGAATTCAACTTTACAGCAGAATACTCTTAAAACAGATGTTCCATCTGTCCAGCAGCTTCAGCTGCGCTATATTTGGGTCATACAACAGGACAATGATCCCAAGCATACCAGCAATAAAAGAAATTTACGGTGTTGGAATGGTCAAATTCAGACCTCAACCCCACTGCGATGCTGTGGAGGGTCTTAAGAGACCTGTGCATAAATGAATGTCCTCAAACATCAATGAAATGAAGCAAAGAAGAGTGGGCCAAAATGTCTCCTAAACGATGTGAGAGAGGAAAAACTCCTACAGAAAAACCTTTACTTTAAGTTACTGATGTTAGAGGTGTTTCTACACATTACTGAATTATACTTATTTTTTCCCCACTTGGTTTCTGAATGTTGGCTTAATTTTTGGAAAAAATGACTACATGTTCAACATGTTCAGCATGTTCGACTACATGTTTTTTTTTTTTATCACATGAGTTTATTTGTTTATAGAACTTGATGAGTTAATAAATTAAAAAAAATTTTATTTTTTAAATTTTTATCCAGTTCAGAAGGTCTTTTTTCTTTCAGAAGGTCTTTTCCCCATAACTGTACATTTTAGTATGCAATTAGTGACTCTAATGCTCCGTATAGTCTCTTTTTCCATGCACAATTCATGTGAGTCGCTCTCTTCGTTGATGGTTCGTTTCTGACCAAAGAATGCTATGAATACCTTTAGCTGTGGACAATACTCAACTCAAAAATGTGACACACTCATACTTCTTATAACACCACTTTGCTCTGGTTGGTTCACCACTCTAATAAAATCTGGTCATGGGTGCTCCTATGGAGGTCCCTTTCCTGATGTTTCATGGCACAGACAACACTAGCAGGGCATCAATACTTGCTGTCAATATAGCCTACATTCCCAGCAGTTTCCCAAAAACCTTGTGTCAGAGACATTTATGCATAATATCTGCAAATTGTATATTCAATGCATTACCTTTGGGTGCTTTACAGACTACAAAAAAAAAAAACCATTCAGATGCCTAAACATAAGATACTGAATATTAGAAATTCCAAACAGAAAATAAAAACAAAAAAAAAAATCTAAATCACAGTAGGGTGAACTGTTACCAGTAGGAGGAATGCATCCTGTTTCATTTTCGTTTCATGTGATTTGGATTTTTGCTGTTTTTTCCAAAGATAATTGTTGTTGTGTTTTGTGATGGTGCTCACTGCTTGATACTTCACTCAGTGGTGTGTTTATGTGCCTCACAGTATACCAGCCCATGTTGAATTTCAGCTTGGCCCTAAACTAATAATGACAGAAACTTGTCATTATTAGATTATTTGATGGTATTTATGCTCTGGTTGATATGTATACAGACTGAAGATTAGAGAATGTCTTTAAATAGGTCAGATGATTTAGTATATGGACTCAAAGAAGTGCCCTTCTGAGGACGCCTTCACTTTCATATTTTTATCATGTATTATTATACAAGTCAGTGACTGATGTGATACAAATGTTGGGTTAGTTATAGGCTATATATCATTGGAAGTCACAAAGACCAAGAATGAGCTAAGAAATATTCGCTCATCATTTTAAACATTATTAATTTTATTATTATATTATTATAAATAATATATAATATTAATATAATAATAATAATAATATAAATATATATTATAAATTTAAACATTATTAAATTAATATACAAACTAATGCAGATATTATACATCTAGACATAATAAAGAATCTAAGAATCCAGTATATAGAACTTGATATTCTGAGTCTAGGATTTAGATAATCAAAAACACACTTTTACTCTTTGGATGACTTTTGCTTTGTACTCACACTCGCTGTATTGCTGAAGTTGGGAGAACTCGGCTGGGCTCAGACACACCCAGCTACTGTCGCCCATCTCGCCTGCTGTGGTGTGTGTGGCGAGGAGGGGTGTTTGGAGACGCCTCTGATTAGCCCTGGTTGAAATAGGAGACGGAGGTGTACACGACTGGCGTCATCCCAACTCCCTCAGTGACCAGATGGCAAAAAGGTGGTGCTGGAGAGGGGAAGTACAGGAATGAAGAGATGAGAGGGCACAAGTGCAGAGTCAAGGTGAAATGGCCGAGGGGTGACAGGAAGGGGTTGTGATTTGCACTGCAGGGAAGTTCACACAGGAGAGAAGTGACTGTCCATGAACCACAGCAACCTACAGAGAAAAACAAACAATTAAATACTATTATACCTACTTCAATAAGATGAGTTTAGAGTAAATGTATATATAGTAATCAATAATATTATTAATAGCTCCATAAAATAAAGTTTTAGTGTGAATAACTACTCTGTATTTAGATACTTATTTGCAATTTAAATATAAGTAGTAAGTAAATGTAAGCAAAGTTTTTGTAAGTTATACAAATATCCGAGCCACAACAGTGAAATGCTTTACGGAAATGAGTGCCCTGTATTCATATGTATTAATGTGTCAGTTAAGTCAAGTCAAGTCAAATTTATTTATATAGCACTTTAACAACAGCCCTTGATGACCAATGTGCTTAATATAGATCATAAAATTGCAATACGATAAAAGGCATAAAAATCAATATACAACACACATACACAATCTGTGCTTTATAATACATTTAAGTCTCTTCAAGTAAACACAGATACAGATACATTAATCATTAAAATTTCAATATGATAAAAGGCATAAAACCAATATAATAAAAGTTATATTAGATTAAAACCTATGTGATCAAAATATGATAAACCCAACATAAAGACTGATCTGTGATACATTTAAGTCTCTTCAAAGTGTAGCACTGGGTCTAATTGAAAAATAAGCACCCCAAAGAAAAAATCTGCATCCACCAATAGCATCCCATCCTACATTCCAGAATAAAAACTGTAGTGTGCATAGGGCCAAATGTATGTGTGACATGTTTGACAAGTATGACGGAACATTGGGACAGTTTGACTGACCCAGTCACTGATCAACAGACCAATGTGGGTTTATATGGCATCAAATTCAAATTCATCAAACTACATTTATAAATCCACTGTCATACTGCCAAAGTGTCCAAGTATTCCAGCATGTTTTTTTTTTTTAACAAGTCACACACACATTTGGCACTATGCATATTGTAGTCATCATCCTGGAACGTTGGAATAGCAGTGTTGTGTTCTGCTTGGACAAGAAGTACAAAAGGCAAAATCAGTGTCTGGACAAACAACTGACATTCTGCTTTAAAGTTAAGCGACATTTCCCAAGTGAGCAACCTACTGATGCTATACAATAAGACCAGGCTATTAGTTGATGCAACTAATGATTTTCTAACCAGGGAATTTTTTCTGGCTTATGTCAAACCTGATTTGTTTCTGGTCCAAAATTCCAAACCAGTTTTACCCCAATAATAATATTCAGCACTGCAGTATCATTAAAATTTACCTAAGAAGAAGCACCACAAACATGTCATTTTGTATACTATATCCTTAATCCCAAATCCAGGACATTATTTCTTCCAGTTAATCCATAAAAATAAAAAAAAACATAGCATTGGTCTTCCACACCATTTCATGTTCAAAGGGCCGATCAGTAGCTGGATCATATGTGCATGGCCTGCCTCTTCACTCAGTGTGCAACACCAATCAATGCATCTCCCTCTCTGAGAACAGAGTGAGGTTAGAACAGTGAAAAACCAACAGCAGTTTACCAGCACTACCAGGGGGAATGGGAAAACCAGGAGATCAAAGCCCATTAAACCTCTTTTAGGAGACTGATCAAGAGGAACTGCAATAATGGAGTGGGTATAAGCACAGAGAAAAGAAATGAAAAATCTATAGGTGGCACCCTGAGTTTTATTAGTTAAGGCAAGTCAGAGATGATTATTGTTTCTGTTTTATTTTGTGGGTAACCAACAGACTCCAGGGATTAACAGCATGTGTATGTATGATGTTTCCTGAATTATACCTCTCTTTACGGTCTCAATAGACTTACTATCTTGTATCGGTATTAGTGCTATCCTAAATCTCTAACAAAACAATGCATCACAGAGACATAATCGTTATACCCTTTTTGTTTAAATGAAATTAACATATTTATTACATAGTGATAGTGTTGATCGGATGAATCATTGCCTCCAGCAGTTAGGATAAAAAATAATTAGCTGCAAGCAAATATCAAGAGGCAAAAGAGCAAGAGGACAACAGGAGTTAAATTGGGATTTAGGAGATTGGGGCAAAATAAAAAAATCATCTCATGAAAATGTGATTAAAACCAGTCTTACAAATCTGCTTATGTAGTAAATATTAAATTTAACCAACTACAATTTGGTGCCCAGGCTTCAATTATTTTGCAGTCTTGTTTTTCAGGATTGGCAACAAAGCAAAACAAAACATAATAAGCTATAAAAATGAACACTCAGTTTGCTGATACAACTTACATACACAACTGTTTTCTTTGACTGCCAGTCACAAACCAATTTAAGGTTTATTTTTAAAACTTGACTATAATCAAGACTCTGTGTTTCACAATTAGCACTTATGCTATGTAATAGTTTTATAAACATTACAAAAAATGTAATTATTTTACTTCCAATTTTCTGAACATTATAACATTTCTATGTATACATACCTACTATACATGGTCAAATCACAGGAATTGCTCTTTATTAATAATCATTCAATCATTTTCTCTTTTGTTGTATGTTGTATTTCACATTTACTTTATGTGTGGGTGAATATGTATATATCACTGTGTGCATATATGGTGCAGGTCTAAAAACCTAAGAGCCCACACACACGCCATGACATTTATATCAGTTTGATGAATGTAAACTCACTGGGTTTTATTTTAAGCACAGAATAAATGGAAAAGTAGTTCATCCAAAATAGCCATAGTGATGTTATTGTTCCATTATAGTCCTGGCACAAGAATAAACTGAGAAAATAACTACACGATCTTAGTGAAGCTCATGCTAATGTTTCAATCTAGCAAAGACACAGCTGACATCTGTTGTACCTGTTTAGCCTCTTTAAAACACATGACAATTTACCTAGACTAATCTAGTGGGAAAAGATATTGGCTGTGTATCGCATTCAGCCTAGAAACAACCCTGCTACTAACAACAGGTTCTTGAGAGCAGTTTGGGAACACACAAACTCTGTAAAAGTGGCATTTAAAAATAATTACAAAAGCATGAAAATTTTTACTGAAACATAAGAGAAGGTAATATGTTTACTGACAAAGAAGAAAAAGATTTCATGCAATTCTATTCTAGGGTTAAAAATCATTGAATGGTCACCCACTTTTGGACTGAATGTATGTAGTATGAAATAGATGTGTAAATAATCAGTTATATGATGGAGTCATATAAATATGATATTTATACAGTATGATATAACCAATGCAAACCATGTAACCATGTTAGACATGTAAACTAGTATTTTGGTTAGAAAAAACTTCATAATAAATTAAACCATGTAAACCATGATTAAAGGTTGGGCAATAATATTGAAAATCATGTATACAGTCCTAATTACAATGAATAAATTCAAATGTCTTTTCACAAAATCTCATTAATAAAATAATGATTCACATTATGCTGCAGTTTTCAATATATTGAAGTTTGTGAGAATATATTCACAATAAGTGATGCTGCTGCACTTTAAACACAAACAGGAAATCGTTCCAGAACTTGGAGGTGTTGCCAGATATTCTGGTTAATGTAAGCTCAGTAAGCTCTCTTTAGTTGATGTCTAGCCGTGAGACTATCCATAACCATCTGTAGTTTTTCATTGCAACCCATCACTTTGTTTTATCTTTGTCTCATCAGAGAGGCAGTTAACAATCAGAGGAACTAAATGTAGGGCACGTTAAGCTTTCAAAGATGGACACTGATTGAAACAGTGATTTAGATTGGGTTTGATTAGTGGTCCTTATTTGTCTTTAATTAAATGATTTGATTTAAAGGAATCTGATAAGGCTATGTGGTGGTCTGGAAATGACAAGGGCTAAAATAAATAACAACAATAACTCCTAATGAATGGCAACCATATATATGTATACAGTATATGTATACAGTATATGTATAAAATTCACATTATATACACTATTTAATCTTACAATATACATATATATTTTGCCCATTAAACAGGGGTGTTATGTTTGTTGCTATCCCATAACAACATTTATGCATTTCTCTTTCTCCTGGAATTTCCTGAAATAGATTTCCTAAAATTTTCCTGAAATAGATTATTTTATTATTCCTATGGGATAACCATGGCCCACTGAACAGAGGTCATTTTTGAGTGCTCAAACTCAAACCACTTTGAAGTCTTCCCAAATGTGACATCATATAAATTTCTTATAAATCCTAATTTGGAAATATGAGCTTCAGATACCTATATGTAGTATTACTATGTGATTTGTTGGTACCTCAGTAGTCATCAGTACAAGCAGTAGTACACCTTTGTGCCTCTGCTTTTGGGAAGTCATGCACAATATATAGCAGCAGTTGGTAAATGCAATAATAATAATAATAATAATAATAATAATAATAAAACATACCACAAGGAAAGTATACCACTTCAACCTTAAATATGGGCATAGCTACATAGAGTTTTATCAGAACAGAACATTTAAGTTTATAATTTTTTAGAGCCTGGTGTTTCTTTAAAACTATTATTAGTATCATTACTGTATATATCACTGTCAGTCAAAATTGTGGCAACACAAAGCTGTACAAAAGATTTTTGGAGACACAGACCTGCTACAATATACTTTAAAACAGTCACAATGATTTATGAAAAATTTAAGTTTGAGAGCAGCTCCACAAATCTCTAGGAACTTCTACAAAAAAAACAAACAAACAAAACAAAACAAACAAACAAAAAAACCAGCAAAGCATCACTGAGAAATGGCTGAAAAAATGATGAGCAATTATTTTCATAGAAAGTGTTAAGGAAGGAAGGGATTTTTTCTGTGATATTTTCCTCAAAACTCTAAAAAAGTTTTTATGTTTCATACTTAGAAGGAAATGCTCATTTGTAAAAATATCCCCAAACGTTTGAGTCAAACTATAAGTGAAATTTCCAAAGAAACAAAATTTGAAGCCTTTCCTCTTTTTATTCATAAATGAAGAGTTATCTTTTTTTGCTGTGTCTATAGCTTTCCATTACTCACTTTTTTTTAGATTTTTAATCAGAAATGAATGAACCTATTTTAGTTCTACTGTAACTTTGACCTATGACGTTTCTTTAAATGATGAAAGTGTAATACTCTGTTTGTAGTTTTTTCCATTATCCTGAGCCAGGAGTAATATGATGGATTATAAACAGATGAGTATAATTTCCTTTTGCTAGCTGCTGCTGAGCTCATTTTAATTGTTTAATATTTTTATAGCCATATGTCAATGTAGACTTGTAGAAGGCTAAAGAGACTACACTAATCTTCTCCTATGACCAAAGCAAATAAATCAATAGTTGTGCAAATATCAAATTCGGGGAAATGTTCTTATCTTGGGTTCATGTATTCTGTCACAGTTACATGGCGACAACTGAAGAGGCTGAGAGGCAGGTTGGTAATGTCAGCCTAGCAAATAACTGAGCACCCATAAACACAGGCACACATAATGTTACTGTAATAAATGTAAACTGTAGTCCACTCATACACACACAGGACCCAGGTCCTCCAGTATCACTCAGTTGCCATTACATTACAAGTTACATTAAATTAAATCTTTGTTATGATATCTTTGCCATATTTAGATGACTACATTCATTCTATTTAAGAACACTGGATTGTAATGTAATATTAGCATTACTAAAAATGTTTCATTATCACATTTCATAGAACTGGCTAGATAAGGCCTGATAAAGTCTCAGTATAGAAACTTCAGTCACAAGTGTTACTCATGAACAAAGAGAACAGTACAACGGGGATTATAATATGATTGATAGCAGGCATAGTATATTGTACGTGTACCTGTTTTTTTTTTATGTTTGTTTGTTTTTAACAGCTTCTGCTCCAACACCTGTTAACACTTGCCTTTAATCTGGAGTGCTAGAAATCAGGGATTTTTTTTTATTAATTCTTGGATGTTAATCAAATTTTCCTCTGTTTGTTAGTTGTTGTGGATTTGTTCAGGCCTTGACCAGATATTAGTGTCCGCCTGCTCACAGTGGACTCAGTGCAGTGTCTGATCATTCCCCGTGTGTCTGTTACTTTTGCTGATGGCAGAGTTTCTCAATGTTCAGCCCTCTCAGGTGTCTGTGTTGCTTTGTGTGGCACATGTTCAGCTCTGCATCTTTGTAGGTCCATGGTGCTGTGCTCAGTTTGTTTGTGCTCAGTGCTGCTGCAGTTGTGCAGGATGTGTGTGACGTGGCGGAGGCCAGTGGAGGCACTAAAATTAGATCATGGCAGCTTTTAAGGACTCTGTATATGTCTGTTTAATGAAATTGATTTTTTCTTTGTTTGTTTATCATTACTTGGTGTTTTTGCCTGTTTCTTGTAATTGTAAATTAAATTATTATTATTATTATTATTATTATTATTATTATTTACTCTATAATTAAAAGATAAAAATATTTTTAGAAATCTAT
>JAQQZR010000035.1:13217378-13240084 GCA_030068235.1 Notoglanidium macrostoma | reverse complement strand
CCACCCACACACACATATATATATTCCAATATACTGAAAAGGTCATCTGATTAGACTATGCTTAACACATAAAAGTGTATGAATTATTTTCCCAAAAGACTTTTATTGGACAATATTTAAACATGCACATATTCATACGAGAGTGATTACAGTCCATATCATAGATCTTTACAGGACCCAAAGAACCAGAACCACATATGTTTGCACATTAAGCTGTAATTAAGCATGGTAATTGAGATTTCTATTGGACCTTATCTAAGCAAGCAAGCCGTGCTATTGATTAGACCCTCCACATGTTGGGAATGTACATATTAGCTCTACAGAAGTATTTGATTAAAAACAAGGCAAACTGGTATTCAACGTTGCAGTGCACAAAGTGCAAAACCAAAAGCAAAATGGGTGAGTGGTGTATTCCATTCAATATAACCAAAATCCATTCCCACAGACTCTCTACAATTTGTTGTTGTGGTATTGATCTTTTTGGTAAGAGACTGTGCAGCATGTACAATGTACATACAAAGGTCTGATATTTTTCCCTGACAGAAGACTACATAAACCTTAGGATCATAATGAGGTAGTAACCATGTTACCCAACCTGACAATTTACTACATGTATATAAATACATTTATACTGACAAAGAATGTCAGTAATATATGATATTCAGCCAACTACATATAGTAAATGTTTAATTATGTGGATAAATAAAGCTTAAATGTTACAATTTGAATCTGCATAAAGTGTGCATGAGATACATGCAAACATGGCATTTGTATGCACTTTTAGAAAACCAAAACATGTAATCAGCCTAATGAGACCCAAAATTAAACAGGATAATCAGTTCCTAAATGCCTGCTGTCAGCTTGCTATAAGCATTACAGTATATAAAGCACAAGTGTAATCCCAAGAGCTAAATGGTCACTAGGATGTCAGTCATCAGGTATCCACATTCTGTATATCATATATATACAGCCAGAAATGAATGATAAACAAAAGTGGCTCACAGAGAACAAATAAGAGAAAACAGCAAATAAAAAGGACATCACATCCTACCTCTGGTAATCCAGGTGATGATATTGTGAGCTTCTCAAATGGTCAGAGCACCGACCCTCTTACTGGCATGCAGGCACGAGCACAAAGCTACAGGCAGCAGCGTACACACAGCACTTGAGCCTTTTTACTCAGTGGCTACATCTCCCCCTTCCAGCATGAATTAATTAAACATCTCTTCTCTCGTGATTATCCGTCTGCTGTTTCTATGCAATGCTCTCCAGTCAGCTGCAGTGTGCAGAAATGTCTCTGCACTTTCTTTTCTGACAGCCTGTTTACACAGAGACGGCTGCGCTCCCTCTCGCGCTCTCTCTCTCTCTCGCTCTCTCTCTCTCTACTGCTCCTGCTCTCTCGCTTGTTTCCACCCCCCACTCCATCGACAGTGCAACATCAGTGTGCCTGTGTAATAGGGCCAGTGTGACCACTGTGAACCAGCCCAAACATCACAACACATGCCTCATTGCCCTACTCGCACCACGTTTCTCACCACAGCTTTACTATGTTTTTATCTGTGTTCCCACGTATTTGTTTACATAAGAAATAAAAAAATTAAAGAAAAATGTATGCATGTGATGTGAGCTTCCGAATGACATCCTGAACACTTAATGTCCAGAGTTAATTTATTGATTTCTGCTTAGAAACAGCAAGTTATTTGGTCTTATATTCATGTTTTTATAATGTATGTATCATCGTCTGCTACATTAGCAAAAGTCATTAAAATAAAAGAAACAGAGAGATGTGAGTGATTCTATGTAGAGATAACAGTACAACTGTCACTGTATTTTCAGAAAATGTGACTTTTCAGACTCACTGATTTTGTCATGCTTTGTGGCATAGAAATGATCAATCACTCCTCCTAACTAAACATGCAGAATTCATATGTTCATTATTTTGTTTTCACTTTCCCGAGTTTGCACTCCATTGTAAAAAACACAAACATGCCACTGTAAGCTTCATTAGTGACAATGGGTCACAAGTTCATTCACTCCCAGGCAGCCAGCTAGGACACAAAAAAATGGTTGGAAATTATTTTTAGTGACCAAATTCCAGTGTAAGTACTGATTTACTGCCATGCTTACAACATTTCTCTTTAACTTTGCCAAATATCAAGCAGAATTTGTCATTATTAAACTCATGTGTGGTTATAGTTTCAGTTCACTACTGCAGACATTGTTAAACTTAGCATCTCAACACAATGTCAACGTTGTCTCTTATTGATATGGAAAATGGGAGCAGTGGCCATTAACATACATAATCAGCACTCATAAATGGTCAGTTCTTCCCCTGGACAAAAAAAAGGGGGGGGGGGGGGGGGGTTGTATTCAGAGGACTTTTAAAGTCATATTTAACAAAATATTATAATTATCAACTGATTTCTTTGCAACCATCCTAAACAATGCTGAGACTACAATAACTGTCACTACTAAAGGTCCAAAATAAAAATGTCAGAACCAATTCAATGACTGCCAGTGACTTGTTATTTAACATACTTTATACCTGCAGGAAGTAAAAAGCAATAAAGCTTCATATAATAAGTTTTGGCTTTTCAAAATCAAAATGCCTCACAGAAACCTAAAAGAGTGTACTAGACTTGAAAATGAGATGATCAGAGTGTAAAATTCATAACATATAATAACGACTGATTTCCATGATGGAAAAAAGAAGATATTTTTAAATGATGCCTCTCTGCAAATAGTATATATAGTATAGTATAAATGACTCAAAAGGAGGGCACTGCTTTTCAGCTAAATTTCAGTGGTAGAGTCAATGTTCCACTAAACTTCAAAACTAGCACTTAATTGCTTAATTTGTATAGCAGGCAAAAATAGCTCAGAAGTGCTCCTCCTTTACATCTCTACTTCTGTGTTCAAAAGCAGACTATTTTCGTGCAGCCTAAATAAGATTTGTTTTCTTTTATTCTTTTATTTATACTTTCTTTCTTTATTTATTTTTTTCTTTTTCATATTTTCATAGTTGGCAAACATTTTATTCACTTTGTATTATTCATTACTTCATAAAGCTTGTATTAAACAATTCTTTAATATGACAGGACATTCATTACTTCATAAACTTTGTATTAAACAAGAGTTTAATATGACAGGACATGAGCTGCTAGTGACTTTGCTTGGAACTTACCTCAGTGTTCCAACAGCCTGTAGTGTTGTAATAATAACATATAGAATTACCACAGAAAAGCACTTAATTAGTGCCTGTGCCATATATTCTTTATACTGTATTATAGATGTGAAATAAAATGTAAAGATGTAAAACAACACAAGCAAAAGCACCTGATGTTGGTCAAAGGTGAAAAAATGCACTGCATCATCTTCTAGCCATGCTATCACAAGAACAAACTACCAAAGGCACAGCAAAACAACCATGCACTGCAGTGACATGACAAAAAATTAAAACATGATATAAGATAACACTGCCTATCTCTACCTCTTTCTCTAATGCTTTGTCTCTCTCTCCCTCTCTTCTTTCTTTCTGGCTGTCTCTGGGACTTTCCCCTCTGCTATGATGAGTGGAGGCTTTGCTTCACACCAACAGAGCATTTGCTTTCACATCCTGTCCTGTTCTTATTTTCATCATTGTCAACTGGAGTAAACTGGAGTACACTAGCCAACATTATGAATGATGAATAAATAACCACGCTGCTAGTCCACCTCAGTTGTACTGCCTACTAATGCATGAAAAAATATTCAGTTTAATCCAGGGGTTCAACTACCTCTGCAATTTTTTGCTAATACGACTTGAATTAGCGCTGCACTGTCTTGTCTTGTTATGTCTGCACTGTATGCAGTGTTCTCACTTGTCGCACATGTACACTTTATCTAGTCTATGTTGTCTTTGCAATGTTTGCACACATGCACTTTATGTTGTCTTTTGTTGCACTTTTGTAAAACTGTGTTGTCCTATATGTAGCACCTTGGTCCTGGAGGAACGTTGTCTTGTTTCACTATGTACTGTATCATCTGTATATGGTTGAAATGACAATAAAAGCCACTTAACTTGGTTAGGACTGAGTGGGGCCTAGTCATCAAACTTGCTGTATATCCAGATACGTGTCTGTATATTTAGCCAATAATTGCAAAGTCGACAGTGGTACATCGGCTGTTACATCATTTATTTGCATCCAGTTGATTTTTGGTTGGATTTTACCCCATTGATCATTGCCAATTCACACCCACTAGCTAGTTCTCCTCTTACACACGACCAACCAGAGAGGGTGAATGAGGGCTAACATATGCCTTCCTCTGAGGAATGAGGAATGAAGCCAGACACTGCATCTTTTCAAACTGCTGCTCATGCTACAGTATGTCAAAGGACAGCTGAACTCAGAGCAAGACACGTACTGCCCTTTCGACATGCATGAGCCTACAGGCACCCACAAATGGATAGCATCGCTCTGATCAACAGGGGAGAGAGTAAGGCCATCCCTCCCACACAGACAGCACAACCAAATATGCTCTTTTAGTCTCACAGCCATGGATGACTTTAGCACTGTCACGATTCAAACTTGCAATCTCAAAATGACTGGGTGAAAGCTTTGCTGTTGTGTCACTCAGCAGGCTTAGATTTTATTTCAGTCTTTCAATTCAATACTGTAATCTAACGGTTAGATGTGTTGTAATCATGTACTATGTGACTATACTATGTGACATCAATAAGACGTATGAAAGTTGCCCTGGATAAGGGCATCTGCCAAATGACATAAATGTAAATAAATGTGACTCATTCCATGGCCTCCACCATCAGTATTGTCATTATTGCCATGGAAATACTATTTCTCAAACATGTATTACCTGGCAAGACTACTTTTTTTTTACTTCAGACCATATGGCATTTATTTCATTTAGAAGACTTGAGTAACCTGTAATGAAAACCTAATTTTATGTAGTGAAGAATCTGAATGCGTCTGCTGTGATATATGAAAACATTTGTCATTATCAATGAATTAGATATGACATGTTGCACCATTTGAGTGCCTGTGCATGACTACTACTTTAAGAGAAAACTAGTACATCTTGTTGTTTTGCATGTTTGCCTTAATAAATATGCAGAAACATGCACAATACATGGTGGTGCATGCAAATAGATTAAATTCAGCATTCACAGTGTGATTTAAGACAGCCTGAAATTCACTTCAAGAATGGTGATTTTGTGCACAAATGAATATAACCATATAACCAAAGGACAGGCATTACATTTGCATAAGCATGTTGTAATCAATTGAGGACTAAATAAACCACTATTTAATTAAACCTTCTCAAAATATTGTCTTGGGATGTCAGAAAAAGAGGAGATTATATATGTGTGTGTGTGTGTGTGTGTGTGTGTGTGTGTGTGTGTGTGTGTGTGTGTGTTGAGCTAGAGAAATAGACACTGTCACAAAAAAAGACAAGATGTAGCAGCTTCAAGTATTTTTAGCCCTCTGGTTGTTACTGTTTCTTAAGGCGAAGAAACACAGTCATATCTATCAATTCACAAATCATTTTTAAAATTTTCATACAGAACCATCCAATGTAAGAGAGATTTAGGATGACTTGGACAGGATATATGCTGCATTATATGTAGACACAGACTATTCGTTCTTAGCAGCTATAAATAGCCTGTACTGATAGTCACTGAGACACCCAACATGAGTGGTTTTGCTCTTGTTTAGTGTACTCCTTATCATTTACAGATGCTAAATGCAACAGATGTCAAAAAATGCACTGCAAAACATCATTTTTGAGTCAAGAGAAAAAATTTCTTGCAGAAAGGAACAAGAAAGGGTGCAAATCCTGGATGGAAATTAAGACCTTCTTTTCTTTCTTTCCTTCTGCACAGTAAATTAAACCTTTGATATGAAAAGCAGCATATGCTGGAGAGGCCAGACAGCCATCAGAGCAGCTATGCAGATACATTACACTAATCAGATACACATTCACAGCAGTTAGGGTCAACCCAGAGGGACTCAGAGACTGTAAAACGATTATGATGAGGAAGACGAGAGGATGGGTGAGGAGACAAGGAATAAAATGTGTTATATCAGGTACAGTTTCTCATATATTGTACAGAAATAACTTTACAAACTCAACAAACCTTAGGTGTTATATACAGTACAAATAGATCTCACTGTATTTGTGTATATATATATATATATATATATATATATATATATACATATATATATACATATATACATACTATATATATATGTATAAAATCAAAATCAAGAGTAGAAAACATGTAACTGTCCAGGTTTGTAAAAGGTGGAACGTGAACACCAAAACAGAACACCAGTAGATGAGCACAAGACCATGTGACTGTCTGCCTTATAATGTTCATGTGAATTGTAGTGCTATGTGGGTTGTCAGTTATATTTCAGTAACAGAATGTAGTTGTGGTGATGCGCTATCGCATTTTATAGTGTACAGCCTAAAATGTCACTCATCTATTTTTCACCCCGACTTTATACTCATGAACATGCACCCATCCTGTATGTGCTTACACCCACACAAAAACAGAGGTGATAATCTCGCTGCAACTCCTTTGAAACACCCTAGTTTTCTTTCCCCACTAAAAAATTTTGATGTAAATAAGTCAATTTGATGTAAATAAGTCAAGGTACTATGCAATACATGGGCATTGCAAATATACAACAAACACACTTATGGTAATAGGAACTAGTTTAGAATCATTTGACACATTTGAACATTTGATAGGGATTTATGCAAGCACATTATATTTTATTTTTTATTTACTGAGATCAGCAATGTATGATTGTCTTTAGAAACTATGTCATTGGTCCAGTATGAGGCAAAAGAAAACTTCCTTAACTTGTAAGATAAATAACAAAAGGTTCAAATATCTGGTTCATCTTTTTTTGCTACCACCACAGTTGTGCACACGTTTGCGGATACACAGAGCTCTCATTTCCTCTGCAGGCCGCCTACTCTCACTCCAGCATTTCCTCTGATGTAATCGTTAGCACTTTAGTGTCTGTGTGCATAAAAAACTTTCATACAAGCTCTTCGTTGTGTGTCACTAAGTTGTTGCCCCAAATTTACACTACATTTATATAATTGCTATCACTGGGGTCCAGACTGTCTAATTTTACCTATATAGCAGTATAACCATGTCGTAAACATCTACTACAACAATCTATCTACATACAAAATACATGGCAGCATACAGCAGGATGCTTTACATCAGCGGTATGTGTAACACTGTGAGTTTATAACACTGTGTACCTTATCCCTGAAAATGAAATAATTACAGCAATTCACTTTTCCAATGTAATGCCACTGAAATCACCCTTCAACCCTTTGGGGATCACCGGCCATTAAGTATTGATAGGTATGGACAATGACAGCAAAAAAAATGGCCAATCTTGAACAGTCAGTCTTGATTTAAGCAAAATAATTCTTTTTCATTTTTCTTTTGGTAAATTTCTTTTGGTAAATCAAACTTAGATCGTAGCAAAAAAAAAAAAAAAAAAGGATGGACTTTATTTTAATATTTATTCACAAGTATGTGGAATACTTAATTAATAATTTGGTAAAAATTTGCTTAAATATTTTAGATGACAGAGAATAACTATTATAAAATTGAGTTCTATTTTGTTTAAAATAGTGATAGTAGTAAAATAATTTTACAGTGGGATACCAGTGGTGTTTTTTTCTTTACCTGGTAAACATTTAGCTATACATGTTTTACAGTTGGTCATTATTCTTCCTTCAGTTCAAAAAACATGCAATACACTCAGAGACTCATTTCATCACATATCACCCTTCTGAACACTAAGAATCAAAGATCAAATATTTTCCTACAATAGGACAAATCTGATATCAGATGTGAAAATATTTCTCCCACTCAACTAACATGTTGTTCAAGCCTTTGTAATCCTATATCATTGTTCCCTTTGGGCATTACTTGCCTGAGAACCATCAATACAGTAGATATCTGAGTAAAAACCTGTCTCACATCAGTGTAATTTGTTTTTGAAAACAGAACTGGATGAATCATGGCAGACTAGTCAAGCTATTGCTTATCCATAAATGAATCTTCTTATCAGCAGTTGCTAACATATCCATTATAGTATTGTTGCAAGGTCTGTCCGGTGACTGATTTCATTTTCAGTGGACAGAAGACAGAGAGACATTCCAGCCCAGCTGGTAAAATGAATCAGCCTTGAGGGAATGGCCAGAGAGTAAAAACTCTTGTGATAGTCCTTCAGCTAAACTTTGTGGAGAATAAGAGAACAGCGAGGGAACCCAAGAGTGAAATACAGCCTGAACTACAGCCAATAAGTCAGTTTTTGGGGCAGACTTTAAAGACCAGGGTTTTTTTAGTGTGTCTGAGGAGTGTATAGGGCCATAATCAGTGACAACTAATCATTACACCCACCATTGACAGATAGTTATCAGCTAGGGTGAAAATAATTAGCTGGCAAATAAGAGAGTCGAATGCAGTAATATCTTTGAACTGACAAGTTCCCCTGTGGGAGAGGTTCCTCTGAGTGTGCTAATGCCACCTGTGTAAGGATAACATGGTCATTTGCCATCATCACAAGCCTACACTGTTGTCTATTCACTGTTGTCTGGGTATTTAAAAACTTTAATTTGGTTAAAGAACTGCTACAATATATGACTTGAAAACAGGTGAAATATTTCACTTGAATTGCAGCTGCCTAACCAAAAAAAAAGATTACCCTTATTTATTAAACTGATTTTTGTAAGCAAATGAGGGGCAACACAATTCTGCCGTGCAATGCATCATCATAACTTCTAAAGAATGATTTTTGAGCATGTACAAACAGCAACAGCAAATCACTGGTCAGGAAAATTTGCAAAAACTAAACAAATAGATAAAGTAAATTGGTGTGGGACAGGTTTTCCCTTGATTTCCTATAAATGTTGAAGTCTTGTCGGTAAACTTGCAGACATTCTTTTTTTTTTGAGAAAGAAGAGTCCGTGTTGTTCCTCTTAATGTTAAAGTCTTCAAACAGAAGACATTTTGGAAAATTTTGGAAAACACCCAGACAAGTTAGTTTCAATTTTATATCATTTAAACATTTAAATCTTTTCATGATTTTCTCTTTGGGTACCAGAAGACTATGTAAGTGAACTTCCCTGTTTCCAGCTTGTCCCCCCAACAGTTTCAGCAACGAGCATTGACCAGTAAAAGAAGGCCGAAGTCACAGGAGTGCTTTTTTTCAGTTCTTGTAAATTTTATGCCCAGTGATTTTTGTAGTGACCATTAAAAGCTTAATGTTTTGCAATATTGGGTTTGCCTAATTTTTTTTTGGCCAGGAGTATATGAACGATATATTTACTGTTAGCTCCTTTTGGATAATTTTGCATGAATTTATTATCAAAATTATTTGTCAGTAAATGAAGCCCATTCGTACAATAAAAGACTATAATGAAATAATCACTATTAGATATTCATTTTTTTATTGATCTTTTATTTGCTATATGTTATATTAGCCTTCCTTTTTTGAAATCCTTATTTCAGCTTATTATAAAATAATGCACAATATGCACATTAGAATGCAAATGTTAGTTTTTCTTTTCCTTAACAGATTAAGATACTGTACTTTCCAGCTGCACTGATATAAATACACAACCAGACCTTTCTTCCTATTCCAGCAGCTATGATCCAGACTAAGATGCTTCCAGGACTCATTATGAATGAGACATTGTCATCTGGATAGAATAACTGAAAGTAATCAGTCCATGAGTTTTCAGACATTCATATGCCAGTGATTAATATGAAAAATATGATATCAACTGTGGTGATCATTTTTGTCCCAATCTATGGAACCCAAAGCCTGTTTCTTATTAGGCTACATGGTTTATAATGCCTTTGTAATCCCATATCATGGCTGCCTGTTGGGCATTACCTAATATTCCTGAGAACCAACAATGCTACAAATTTTTCTCAGACCCTTATATTAACATGATTTCAAGCAGAATATGATGAAAGACAAATTCCTCAATAAGACTGATTAAGCTCATTCTGATTAAGCCTGGTGTTCAGTCTTACTCTAGAAAATAAACAGAAGGGAAAATGGGGATGCACGCAGAACACCTTCGCTCAACCCCAACAACCTGGTCTACATGACATAAGCAGCTTGCTGTCACCATGGCAATGGAAATCTCTCAGGAAATTGTGAGCAGAGAAATTGGAGGCTGGGTTCCAAGCAAACATCTTGATGGCCACCAATACCTTCTGCTTCTCAGTTGAAAATACACTTCCATTAGTGCACAAGTATACCTAGGATTTAACCTAAAATTACAACACAGCAATATCCAGTGTAGCAAACTCAAAAGCATGCATTTACACTTAGGTTTACAATTGATTAATTTGTTCCTAGCAATAATTTTTTTTATCAGCTTCTTCTTAACAAATCACCTTCCTCAAAATGCATAATTTAAAGAATGTAGCCAACATTTGGCAGTCCATCTGTAATTACAAATATGAGTAGCAGTGAATTAGCAGTCATGTGGCTAAATAGTTTCCAAAAGGGACATGATTCCAGTGTTACAATGCAAATAAAATCCCAGACAGACAAATTCTGCTCATGGTGAATAAGCTGTGAGCAAATGTCAATCACATTTCCATTAAATTACTCAAGAACTCTCCCTGTCTGCACAATCAAGATTACTTTATCTGTTTTCCTCTGAGGAATGGGACATTTGGGTTGGGAAACCTTGGAGTGCTGGCATCCTTTCCTCTTTTTGGATATCCGTGTCTCAGCAGTTTTTAATTAAAATGCTCCATTTGTGCCACCTATCCTGGCTGACAGTGAGTATAGGACAATATATTAGTGCTCTCATCCCAGGCAGCTGGTGAGAGCCAAGCATTTCACTGCAGTGCATTATGGCCAACAAAATGCTTTTAAAGCAATTTTAAACTAAATTTTCCAAAGATCTGGCTAAATGCAAGGATGAATCATTTGATCAAACACTGTAAACACTGATTTATCACAATGTATAAAATCCTGATCAAACTTTATAACATTTATGTAAAATTCAGTTTATACATTTACAAGTGAGGCAGAATTCAATCCAAATAATATTGTTAAAGAAGCTGGTGAAAGACCTCATTTATAGTACTAAGCAGGGCCGCAGACACTAGTCCTGAATCCAATGAAGTCAAAGAATGGTATGATGCAAAAAAATATAAATTCTTATACTTTTTTTTTTTTACATTTGAGATGAACTTCAGCATTTTTTTAAGGCTTTGGATGAAGTAAATGAAATTGGCCCAGCAAAGCAGGGAGGAGAAACATGATAGTAGTCTACCTCTCAATTCTGACCCCACCAAATGTTTGATGTGGCACTGGATAAACTTAACTCAACATATTTTAAAGGCTGATAAAGTGAATCATGAATATCCAAGAGACTCCAACTGCCAATTGTAAATCAAATTCAGTTATAATTTTACACATTACAAGTCATAAATATTCCTAGTGCTGCAGTAATTATTGTTTGTACATACCTTTTGTACAAATTTATACGTTTATACATTTATACGTTTGTACATCAATGTTTTCTAATGAACTTAGAGGGGACAATTTCCCCCAAAACTTAGGTAAATAAGTCATTTGTACCACCAGAATCTTGACCAGGATAAAGCAGATACTAAAAGTGACGTATATGCCGCATGTCACCACATAATCACCAGACTGTATCCAGTATGCTCCCATGTTAATCAGCATGATCTTTCTTGGAGTCTCATATCTGACCACTCACTCCCATTTGCATGAGAGCAAAAACCGTCTGCTCCCACAACTGTTCTTGGGTCCCATAGGATCATAGTCCTGATGCACACCTATAATGTGTGGACTAACTTGGTCAAGAACAGACCTAAAAGAGCCAGTTAATGAGTCTTTAATGTATTTTCTAATCCCCAGTATAAAGCAAATGACTTTTGCCCACTTAGCCATATATAACACAGATTCCATTTGTCAATATATCACACTAAACAGAAATAGAAATAAGGTACTGTATTCAGTAATCTAAACCTAAATGGTGCACAGCAAATTCTATAGTGTTAAATCAACACTGAGAGAGTTCATTCTAATGCTAGGCTCTTGTTTATTTTGTCCCAATCTTTGCAGTGTTAATTAAACACTTTCTACAGTGTTAATAATACAACTCAGATGCAGAGTTAAAATAAATATATACATAGTTAAAATTAACTCTGCTTAACACCAGATCATGGTCTCAACTCTGTAGGTATCACTTCTCAGTGACACTAACTCTCTTACACAACAGATACCTTTTTGTTAAAGCGTATTTTTACAGTGTTAACTCAACTCTAGATTTAATGCAAAATCAACTCTGAGAATTTTACTGCGTGGAAATCAATTCAGTTATGTTTTCCTATTCCAGTTATAATTCCTATAGTTACTGCTTTATGGATCACTGAATTACTCACCACCAAAGAACAGTGAATGATATCTGATGCAATATATATATGGCATGGAAAATTTAGAGATGAAGCAAACGCACATAGTGTTTGATAATAATCTTACTCCATCTGTTATGACAACCTTAGGAGAAACACTGTTAGAGAGGCTGTGTCTGTATGCACAGTGCTTAGTATCAAAAGACGCTTCACTGTCAAACACAGCTTGGCAACTAGGAATGCCTTTTGTTGCATGCGTACAGAACTCCCGGTTTTATACAACTGCTCAGCCACAGCATTTTCCAAAACTGTAGATACACTTCTCATTAGTGTCAGTTACAACAATTTATTTTTTATTGATTCTGCCAAAAATGCCTACTTGCAGAAAGAAAGGCTGAGAATATATATCTTTTATATCCTTTAAGTTGTTTTTGGCACTAAAGCCTACTCTTGGATGTACTGAGAAGAATCCTTTTTTGCTTTCTGAGGATCTTTTTGCTGTCTGACAGAGCAGTCAGATGCTCCATGCCTCAGTCATTAGCATGCAGACCGCAGCTTACTGCTGTGCGCATAGGAATGATGAAATAAGTGCTATAAATAGCAGCCTCCCAGGATCCCCTTTACACACACTGTAAACATTTCAGAGCAAAGCAGACATGCTGCTTCTTCTCAGAATTTCTCAGTATGCCCTGTTTTATTCATTTAACCTTCTCACCTATATAGAGGTGCAAGATGGAAAAAAATGACTAACTCAATACATCATGCAGTAAATATGAAAAAAATTCTTCCTTACCATATGGCAATATTATTGGGTTAGGTTGCCAACGCTCAAGGACTGGCCTTGAGAGACAAAGAACTGACCAAGACATCCCAGAATAATTAAAAACTCATTCACTGAGAATTTTATAGTAAAATGTATTAATATCTGTGCCTACAAGCATAAACGTTTTAGCCAAAGGTAGCTCTGCTATCAAGGTGCTGATGATAACTAGAGTGTTATTATGATTAACAACAACAACAATCTCACAGATTGTAGTTTGACTGAGTAGGGAACCCTATACTGAGAGTGATCAGCCCATTTCCTCTTCACATAAGCCTGTTTACCATCACCACAGATGGATGCCGCAGTGTAACCCTTGTGTTCTTTTCGCTACTTAGTAATGGATTTACTGTTCACAGATCATATTTACAGCCAACAGCATGTATGGCCAACTGAGAGAGAAAATAAATAATGAAACAACCAACCTTGAATACATCTATGTTTTTGGGGAACAGTAAAGACACACAAAACCAGTTTTCATGCCTGGAGGAGCTCCACCAGCAGGTGTGTTTAACCTGGTATGAGCTCAAATAAGACACAAATGAAATTTAACAAAGAGGGAATTCACTTGTTTTCATTTTGTAAAAAGTAGTTGGTGTCAGTTGATATGTCTGATATAAATATAAAAATTATTATTCAGCATCAACAATTGTGTTATAAACAGATACAAATACAGATATTGACAGGAGCTGCACTACTGTTTTGTTTTTTTTTAAATAAAGCCTGCCAGAAAAGTTTGCATATGTGGTATAAGGTTGAAACTTGAGGTGTGCATTGGACTGAGATTTTGTGGGATGCAAAAAAAAAAAAAAATGTAGGAGGTTTTTACTTTCATGTAAGCATGAGCAAGTGGCCAGATATGAAGCTTGCGGGTGCAAGCAAGCTGTCTCATATTAAGCTTGTGGGATGAAGAAGGACCACATTCATTAACATGACTTCTCATTTGCAGCATGGGTTCTTTCATGGGGGTGGTGCAATGGTTAGCAATGTCACCTCACAGCTAAAAGGTTCTAGGTACAAACTTGCCAATTAGGTCAACTGGCTACTCTAAATTGCCCATAGGTGTGAAAATGAGTGTAAATGGCTGTTCATCTCTCAGTATTGGCCCTTCGTTAGATTGGTGACCTGCCCAGGGTGTACCCCACCTCTCACCTGAAGTCAGCTGGGACTGGCTCCAGCTCACCTGTGACCCTTAACGGATAAGCGGTATAGATAATGGATGGTTTCTTTCATCTTTAGTGCTTGGGCAGGGTCATAGTGGTTGGTACTACTTTGCTACAAAATGTTGTGCAGCTAAAAAAAGAATAATAATAACTGTTTATATTTTAGGCCACGCCCACTTCAGGTTTAAATCCGACTGCAGATACAGATAGGAATATTTGGAGCACTAACCAGGTACACAGTCTACAGATAGTGACATTACTTCACACCCTTAGAAGGATGGTATGAAAATGCACCAAAAGTAAATTGTGCCTTTTTCATTTTCAGTTCAGAAATAACCAATAATGTTGAAAAACACTGGGGAACCATACTCACATTTGAGTTGTAAAACGTTCAAAACTGGTAATTTTGCCCCGGACAGAACACAAAAGTTCAAGTCTCAAGTTTCAAAAGACAATTATTACCATTCACTGAACTTCTTCTAACAATATAACAAACGTAGACATAAAACAATTTTCAAACAACAACAAGTAGGCCAACACTGAGCAAAACACGGTATATAATAACAGTGACATCCTTCTTAACGTTTCATATTTGACCAGCGTTAACATTTAACAGCTTGTAAGCAGGTATAGGATCTGAAACTGCACTGATCCATTTCTCAGTGTGAGTAGAGAAGTCAAACCACCTACCTACAGTCTGTCCGTGTGTGTGTGTGTGTGTGTGTGTGTGTTCTGTTCCTGATTCCGTGCTGTTGGAGCTCGAAGACAGAAAAAAAAGCTGATCATCCACCCAGATTTTGATAGAGCTGGCTTTTTAATTGGCTTTCTTTGTGCAGCTGTGACGTCAGAGAAGCCAATAAAACGTAAAAGGTAAATAAACGTGTCCTAGTAAACAGAGTAACTCTGCCTTAGCGCAGGCACCATGAAGCAGCTGAGCATTCAAATTTAATTTCAGATCGGCTACTTCCAATTAGTTCCTTTGTGTTTCATAGCGTGCTTTGCTGTTTTTGCTTTAAAATATTAAGCGTGTGTGTCGTTATCGGGAACACAGGATACAGGATGATGTCACTGCATGTCATTTAGTTCATTTGTACACCATTTTTTTCCTTTTTACACGGTCTGGTATCACAGGGTATGCACAAGGTCGATTATGTGTCAGAAGAAGCCTTTTTCGGTTTAAGAGGGTGCTCGTGCAGCAAGGATGGGTTGCGACGAAGAGACTGGTTGCCATGGCAATACTTTTTTCTCCATGTTGACGTCACTCGGCCGCTCTTGGTGAATCCCTTTCCTCTGAGGTTATAACGTGATCGAGCGATCACGTCACCGGGTGTTCTGGTTGAAGCAAAATAGAGCAGCAGTCATGTCAGGCAGCATGATCAAGTCTTCATCAATTCATCTGAGAGTTTTCATGCTATCCTCGCTGTCTGCATCATGGTTTGTTCAAATAAATCAGAACCAGACTATATAACACGTATAACTAAGTCATAGCCTACATTACATTTTCTTTTTTCAAGTCAGACTACATCATAAAGCCTACAAGGACATCCGTGAAGAACATCCTGCAACCGCAGATTAAATATTTGCCTACCATTAATGTTTCTGATCTTCTAAAAATCAATTCAGTGCTGCCACCTTATGGCAAAGAACTAATACTCCACTGTTCTATAAACCTTCAGGTCAAGCTTATTTTACCGTTTTATCCAATTTTTCATCTTAAAGTTAAACCACTTTACATGGCTTACTAGCTGTGTGAGATTATGGGAGCTTGTGACCATAAAGTGTTAAGGAGTGCTCAGTCACTCTACCTGTACATGTATGTGTGTATTTTTTAAAGATCACTAGAAGGTCATCTGTCCCAGGCCAAGTTCCATAATTAAGGTCTCAGCATGCCATCCTCAGCCAGGTGTATGATGGGGCATCTGTCAGCACCTGATGGGAGTGTAATTAGCACATGGCTTCAGTGTGCTACTTCACTTCTCACACATCCTGTCACAGCAGATACATACTCCTAACAACACAATAAAGACTTAAAGTGCAAGTGATAATGTTCAGAGTAATACATTAGGTAACAGATATTCCAATTATTTAGGTTCTTTAAAGTATGATGATTTCTTTTTTTTAATTTTTTATTTCAGGTTAATCAAATGAGCAGCTCTACCTCAAAACCAATGAGTCTTGTCTTTTTCTATAATTTCTTGGGCATGTGGTGAGTCCCACATTCATTTATAACAAAGGAGGATAAAACTAATTGTACACTAAGTATGTTGGATAAATGATTATTACAATTACTTCCTAGACCATCTACATCCAGAGATGTGTAGGTTATTAGAAAGAATAGGGCTGTACATGGAATACACATCACTTGAATCAAATGAGCTAGCTACAGGACATACTGCCATTATTTTTTATGTCTACTGCTCAACTTTTATTTCTAATGACTTGTTTTCTTCCAGCTAATAGTAATAGTTGTATGTGGCAGCTTTGTTTAAAAAAATTGTAAAAAAAAAAGAAAAGAAAAAAAAGCTGTTCGTTGCAGCTTTGTTTACTGTCCGATAAAATAATTTCAAGGGGTAAATGCTACGCATTGTGTCCTTTAGTGAATTGGGGATAATAATACAGGTCCCTTGGGTGGCACTGGCTGTCAGTCCACTACAGTGAAATGTTCTCCTTAAAATAATGTGTAGAATAACTACAACTATTAATAATAATGAATGCAGTGACTGGAATATTATTTAATTTGCAGAAAATGTTTACAATATTTATTCAGGGTTCTTTCTCACCCAGTTTTATCTCATTCATTTTTCAATCTGTCACCCTATTGCTTCAGTAAAAATGCATCTACAGGCTTCAGCCTACCTTTGAAAAAGATCTTTGCTTTTTTAATGCACGCGACTCATTTTACCCTCTTTTCTCTGCTGCCTTACAAGGCAACCATCCTGGCTGGAATGTTTACTTGTGCATTTTTTCATGGGATTAAAGTAATTCCTCTCAGCTGTGGAACTTCAGTGACCCAGCAGAACAAAAATAACCCATGGCTTGGGAATGGAGTGCTGTGCTGATTAAAGCATTAAGCAAACAGAACAAATCAACATGGGGCAGATCAGCAACTTTGCAATGCTCGTCATTTTGTTGTTTAGTTTCACAAAAAGAACACGGCATGATGGAAGAAAAACACTTCTATGACTTTGTTCATACACATGTAACTACATTCTTTTATGGTAGTTAAACAGTTTCAACTCCCACAAGCATATGTGTGGATTCCTTTAAAATGACATGACTAAATGTAAAACATACGTTCAGGCACTCAATTTTAAAAGAAGTTCATGAACTTTGCATGGACCAAACAAAAACATGGTCCATGTTTTTGGTTCATGTTTTTGGCAGAGAATGCTGAAACAATCTCTGTGAGAGTGTTTTAACGCGACATTACTATTTATTTGCCAGATTATAGAACAATAAAGCTGGCATGGTGGTGTAGTGGTTAGCACTGTCACCTCACAGCAGAAAGGTTCTGGGTTCAAACCGGCTGGCCGCCTGAGGCCTTTTGGTATGGAGTTTACATGCTCTCTCCGTGCCTGTGTGGGTTTCATCTGGGTGCTCTGGTTTCCTCCCACAGTATAAAGTCATGAAGATTAGGTTAACTGGCTACTCTAAATTGCCCATAGGTGTAAATGGCTGTTCATCTCTGTGTAAACCCTGTGATAGATTGGCGACCTGCCCAGGGTGTACCCTGCCTCTCGTATAAAGTCAGCTGGGATTGGCTCCAGCTTCGCCACAACAGATGGATGGATGGAACAATAAAGCATGTAAAATACACGAATGATGGGAAACGCTGTATTCAATTCAATTTTATACATATAATGTTTTTTACAATGGCCATTCTCACAAAGCATTTTGCAGATATCCTGATATAAATATAGATTTAGATTTGTCCCAAAAGACCAAGCCAGAGATGACAATGGTGTGGAAGAAACCCCTGAGATGACATGAGGAAGGAACTATGAGAGGAATCAGACTCAAAAGGGAACCCATCCTCTTCTGTGTGACACTGGATAATGAAAATATAAATTATTATGCTTTTAAAACTGTATATTATAAAGTCAAACAGTGCCAAAAGAGTTGGAAATCATAGTTTTTAGCAAGTGTTGAGTTGTTTTAATTATTATAGCAATTTGAATCCATTCTAGTTGCTTTTTCCCTTGTAAGCACTGCCACTGTATTAGATGTCTCCATCTATTTGCTATACTTTTACACTACAGCAGGGGTGTCTTCATGATGACCTTGCAGGATCCCATTTCAACTGCCAGCTTATTAACACATGGTCCACTGTGTTAAATAATGACCACACCCACTGGGTTTGTGCATGTCTGATTGTAAGACCCCTGTGGTATTGAAGAGCACACTTGACAGATCCAAAACCTTATAGAACCAATACTTTAAAAACCTCACTTTTTTAATCATTTATGATAAATTACAACTTTTAATGAATTCAGTTTTTCAAATGTGAACAAGTTGTTTCAAACCAAAGCTGATATCTTTTTTTTTGTTTAAAACTATTAATTAATTCCATACATTGTGATTATATTTCCATGAAATTATAATTTTATTGTACTGCTTTGAGACAACTTTTATAACCAGAATTTATAAAAATTTCAAGGCTCATAGAAATACTATGCAATACAATATTTTCCAAAACTGCCTTTAAATAGTCTACATAAGTGGATGCCTATGAGTAAGTAGGAATAAACATGGGTTTCATATCTGTGTTGAAAAGCGCTTGCTGTAGGGCTTCACAGAGGTTGTTTCAGCATTCTCTGCCAGCAGCAGTGTAGCCTTTGGATAAGTCCCGGGCATTAAACAAATCACCTGAGTCATCAACATTTTCTATTTCATTGTACTGTATCAGTTTATTTAGGGAAAGTGTTGAGTTGACTGGCAACCACCCAAACAAGGTTTTGTTAGTTCTTTTTATTCACATGCACACACTTTGGAATATGTGATCTCTTTTTCATGAAAGTTATGTTTCATAAACCCTTATTCTAATTATATTATATTGTCCATTTTTAAATATGTTCAAGTTATAGAAAAGAGTGCATTAATAAACACTGGTAAGTATAATGTTTATCCACTAGAGGGAGATACTGAGATAGTGGAATGGACATATGTGACAGGAAAGAAATATTCTAATGATATAAGGTACACTTATTCCAACAAGTCATCACTGTGAGTACAACTAAAGTAATATAACCTAATTACGTATATGCGTTACATATAACCTTTGAACATTTTTGCCTTTGCTCATCATCCCATCATTCCAACCTAGTTGAAGCACATAAATGTGATAAATATTTCTATTAATGCCACCTGAATGGCAAATATTATATTCTATATTATTCATGTTCACACAAAAATTCTTTAAGGGTTCTTTGTATAGTTTAGGGTTCTTAGCGTCCTAAAACAGTTCTAGTTCAGAGCCTTTTCTAAATGAGAAACACTTTTAAGGTCCTGCATAGAACCATTAAGGTTTTCCCCAGAGGGACAAGCAAAGAACTTAAGGGTTTTACAGTTTAGCTTTTTTTCTTCTAAGAATGTAGATTGTAAGGAGGAGACAGTTTAACCTACAATGTGATCTACTGTAGAGCATATGGAAAAAATTACCATTTTGGAGATTTTTGACCTTCTGACCAAACAGGATTTTTTTACTGCCAGCTCTATAGAATGCACATCAAAGTAGTTCTTTAAAAAATGATGAGGAATAACAATTTTAAGATTCAGATTATTTAATTTTTTCAGTAGATAAAGGTGTTGTCTTACTGCACTTGGGTTCTGGTTTAACATTTATTTTGGGTTTTGCATCTCATCCTGTGTCTGTTTACCATCCATAAACATATTCTAACATATTCTAACACACATCTTCATAAAGGGTTAACTATTACCATTTAATTCTTTGGCTGAATGAACAAATGTAGTACAAATACCTTTTGTTGCTTGGCAGCAGACCATCCTGTTGAATACAAAAGCTGACATCAGAAGTTAATTGATGTCACTGGGAATGTGGGTTATCTGAAACGATATAAAAGAGTCTCTGTTAATCACTGGCAGAGTTGAAGTGATACACTGCAAATCCATCACCATGGGAAAGGTAAGCCTAACTCCTCTTTTTTATTCAATTCATATGTACTTATAATCACAATGAAGACCTAATTAGGTTTAAAAATGTTTGAGTAAACATACCATCTAACAAAAATATTTGCTTACAGATTATCTTTTACGAGGACAGGAACTTTCAGGGCCATTCCTATGAGTGCAGCAACAACTGCGCTGATCTATACTCCCATTTCAGCCGCTGCAACTCCATTCAGGTAGAAAGTGGGTACTGGATGGTGTATGAACGGCCAAACTTTATGGGATACCAGTACTTTCTCCATAAAGGAGAATACCCCAACTTTCAACAGTGGATGGGTTTTAACGACTGTGTCAGAACCTGTCGTATGATACCTTAGGTGATGCTCATAGCATAATAGAAATATTTATTTATAGGAATATTGTTTATTTTATCTATATTAAGATTAAAATGTTTTTCATCTCTAGTATCAAGGCTCTCATAGAATGAGAATCTATGAGCATGCTGACTTTGGTGGACAGATGATGGAGTTCACTGATGACTGTCCATCTGTCTATGATCGCTTCAACTACAACGACATCCATTCCTGCTACGTGCTTGATGGATACTGGCTGTTCTATGAGCATCCTAATTACAGAGGCAGACAGTATTTGCTGAGTGAATACAGGAGATACAGTGACTGGAGTGCCATAACCCCAAGGATTGGGTCCATCAAGCATATTATCTACTCAAACTGAGTGGCTAAAATCTTGATGAGTGGAGTTTAACCAATAATTTTCAGTTTATCATAAACAATTGTCTCCAAATAATTTTTTTGTTTTGTTGTTGTTGTTTCTTGATTGTAAAATGTTACACATGCATTAATAATTAACAGTTTATCAATTACAAAAAAGAATGAACTATTCCTAAATTTTAAATAGAATAATATATATCAGGGTTCAAACTTTTCTTTACAAAACCAGTCTATCAATCATTGCTAATTCCTGGCATTCTTGAACATTAAAAAAATTTAATAAAAAAAATCCTCAAATTCTTCCAAAAAATGTTCAGATTTAATATATCAATGTTATTATTATTATTATTATTATTATTATTATTATTATTATTATTATTATTATTATTATTATTATTATTCAGTTCTCGTCAGATTTATACAAAATAATATTCTCATCTGTTGGGAGACTTAGGTTTCATTACAAAATTTTTACATTATAGTTATATGCCTTTGTATAATTTTGTGGGTGTATGAAAAACAGATTTCCTTGATGCCTTTGCCATCTTGTTAGTTGGTGTTACACAGGGACTTGGTGGCTAAAGGTTTGGCAAGAATGACCTTGGACATTTATCATGATTTTTGGCTTAGTATCACGTCTGTTACAGCCCTTCTGCAGCTGCTGAACTTAAAACAGTATCATGGGTGTTAAAAAGAAACCTGAGGAATTTTTTTTGTCTCCAGGGCATTTGACATTGTGTGTTATCAATATATCCAACAAGAGCAGAGGGAAGGGCAGAGGGTTTTGGGAGACTATCTTGGCACCTGGCATGCCAGAGGGTAACGAATGGACAATAGGTTAAATAAAAGTAAAAGATTCCTGACAATAATCATAGTAATAATAATAATAATAATAATAATAATAATAAGAAGAAGAAGAAGAAGAAGAAGAAGAAGAAGAAGGCAAAGAAGAAAAAGAACACAAAATCAAGTAAATATTTTATACACAGTATAAGAGCCAAATCAATTATTATTGAGTGAGTAAAATACTATTCTTTTAGTTAGAACATATTTACTATATACTGTACATGCACATTAGTTACACAGACCGTTGAAAGTTAATATCAGTAAATGGAAGCTAATGCTAAATATCATAGATAGAAGTTAATACAGCAACTTTCTTTTGCAGCACATCTTGACAAACTTGATATTACATCACAATTGATTTGGTTGTTGTTTGATAATGATTGATATTAATCACTTAATGTCATCATTTTTAAGTTTTATGTAAATCTATTTTGTAATGAGCAACTTTTTTATTGTTAACATCACAGTTTCAAAATTTATTATGGTAAAGAAGAGAACACTGCACTATATATATATATATATATATATATATATATATATGTATATGTGTGTGTGTGGTGTGTGTG
>JAQQZR010000035.1:13159295-13190481 GCA_030068235.1 Notoglanidium macrostoma | reverse complement strand
CACACACACACACACACACACACACACACACACACACACACACACACACACACACACACACACACACACAGAAACAATGCATTTCCACACACAAAACTGAAACATTTATGTTTTTTTACACACCATTCTGTGTAAACTGTAGATTTATTTGTAGAATGTGATTTTTCTTTAATTCCACTAGAGGGCGTGCTGGTAATATAAACTGCATAGTAAACCTGCAAAAGAAAGCTAACCTGCAAAAGAAAGCTATCCTTTCTGGAGAACTTTATATCAGCAGAAACGTCCGTGTAATGTTTACGGTGTAAATCAGGCCAATACTATATAGTATTGTATTGTAAGTAAGTTGTAGGAGCTCTTAGGATGGTAGTAACTCTGGTTTCAAGCTGTGTGTTTAGATCGGAAATTAACAGGTAAGTCTTAGTAACTTATTTGTAAAGTTCGGTTGGGCAGAGTGCTTAAAAACACTGGTCACTACGTGCTGGACAGAGGGAGGGACTGTGAGTCTTTACACAGTACACACAGAAGGCTGGAGGTGTCCTACTGAATTTAATACAAAACAGCACACTGTTGTATAGTGGCTTTAACATTTAAAGTACTGTTTGCTATGGCAATATGCAGTTTATTCTTGTCTTTAAAACCCTTAGCTGCAATTCAATAATAAAAAAAATAAATAAAAAACAGACCTTTTGGAAATCTCCTTTTCCCCTCTAAATGGCAGAAGTTTTCTGTATTTCAGACTAGTTGAATGCTTCTGTATTGCTCTTTGTCATTTGCAGAAATAGTTTTATCCCCCCATGTTTTTTTCTTTCTTTCTAACTTATATTCAAGTCTTTACAGAAATCTTCCTGAACCAGAGTGTAGCTACCATATTATGATTATGTTACAATGTACAAGTCAGTAACCATATATTATGTAATCCTACCCTGATCCTTATCCTTCCTCACTCCCCTATATACACCAGTCCAGGCCTAAACAGTAGGCTGCAGTTTATATCATTTATAGAAATATCTGTATATAATCACTCAAACCATGTGACTTCTCTATTCAAGTAAAAAAATACTGACTTTGTTTAGTTGAGCACTGGCTTTTTGTTCTTATTTCATGAGGGGTGAAACAGAATGCTGTGGTCTCTGACAGGAACCTTTCAGAGCAGCGTGGTGTTGCATGTGTAGGAAGGTAGTGACACTGGGTTTCCCTATTGAATGATTAACAGTATGCCAGATGGGAGGACCCTCTTAACAGGGCTGTTAATGAGTGTATGTGTTTGTGTGCAAGTGGAAAGAGTAGTCTGTCACATGCCCACATTCCTTCGCTAGACTCCACGACTCTGATTCTCATGGTACAGTCATTCTTATCTTGCCTCAGTGATGGGGTCAGAGGAACACAATTGGTCTTGGTTTGCATAACAAAAAAAAAGTAATTGTCTTATATAGGTGGATTATATATACATATATATATATATATGTGTGATGATCATGAGTGATAATGTAAATATTCAGTGTTCCCTGTTTTTATTTAATCCCTTTCACTTTGCAGAAATACACATTAGTAACTCTAGTAACCCCATACTTTTATTATTAATCTCACTATACTAGTTTTTGCATTATATGCCTTAAAATGTATACCTGAATAATGAGATGGAATTTTAAAGGTTAAAGATGTGCATGCTGAAAGAGCCAGATGCTTTGTGTGGGGGGTTATGTTATGTTCACTCATAGCAATTTTTTACCTAACGAACTTCCATTGGAACTGTTTATTATATTATTACTTATTAAATTAATTGGCCTTTAACATATTCACAGTGAAAATATTCAGAATTTCAAGCAGAAGAACAATATTTCCACAAAGGCTCAGATTTATTCTGATTATTTGTTAGGGTAACTTATAAAACAGTAAACTGACAGAAGCCTCTTCATCCCAGCACAACTGCAGCATGCAATTATGTTGCAGAATGTTACTATTCTTTTTCCTCTACTTTTTTCTGAAAACATGGCATGTGTTCTTTGGAGCTGAGGGTGGTTTATAATATTGTTCATAAAGCATCTGTATAGCTGTAGGTTCATTCCAGCCAAGCAGAGGCCACACCTGCTCAACGATAGTTTCAGTTGATTAAAACAGTGCAACCAGATTTGTTCAGTCTTGGTTGGAAAGATAAGATTGGCCAGCTCGATCTAATTAAAGAGAACAACAACATAAAACCAGTCTCAGGATTTTTAGGCAGCACCTGTTGATCCCAGCCTAGCCAGTTTTGCCTGTTTTACACACTTAGCTGTCCTGACTGCCATAACCATTTGATTTCAAGGTATAATCATTTAATGGATTATTTTTAATCATCATTATTATTTTTTATCACAGTTTATGGTTACTTTTTCTATTTTTTTATTCCTATAGTTTTCTATTGTTAAAGGAAATATATCATGAAGCTCAATATGAAGGCTTTATCCTTAGAGTTTGACACTAATAGTTTCCTGGTCTGCACAAGACAGGAGTGCATCTATCTTATATCTGTTCCTATCTGTATTGGTGTGAGTGTGACCAGTTCCTACTGAATTGGGATATCATAAAACCTTTGCCTCTTGTAGCAAAGCAAAAATAATATCCTATCTTCTTGATAAGACAAAACATTCCTGCACTCTCTGGTAGAACATTTTTGAGGAGCTGTAAAGCGGCCGCTCAGAGAACACTGTAAATGGGGGTGTAAAAACAAAATATAGAAAAAATAAAAAATATGGTGTCTGGCTATATCCTGCATCACTGCAAAGGCATGAGACTAGTGCTCTATTCTGTACTGTCACATTCTTTTTAAATGTTCTTGTTCTCTGTGGCTTGGCTGCTGGGCTCCGGCCCTGTTTGCAGAAGGTCTGGCAGAAAAGTGAAGCGAATCACGAGAGCCAAGCCTCTGCTCCAGAAACTACACCGTGTTGTTGTGCAGGTCAGTTTAGGATAGCCGCACAAAAGTCTGGAAAATCGTTTCTATGGCACATCATACCTTCTCACCTACTGTAGCTTCCTGTGTTTGTTCTGACTGTACAGGCAATCATTAAGAAGAGGTTTTGGGAGCAAAGACTTCCGGAGTTATCAACAGAATAGACTTCTTTTGTGTTGGTAAGTAATACTGTTTCCCTGCTAACTTTATGGTGCAACTCATCAAGTAGTTCAAATTAAAATTTTGATTTAGTTTTGTTTCCATGTTGAAACAACTGCTAAGAAATATAAGCATCACTCTGTAAAGTGTACTCACTAGTGTTTTAAAGAAATCATTATTTTAGTGTAATGCATGGAAATTATGTCACTGTGTCTTGTATGACTCTATGACAGTATCATATTATTTAGTTATGCCCTCAGTAAAAATCTGTGAAGTGTCTCTTCTCTTACATTAAAATCAGGAATTACTGAAACTGAACCAGAGCTGACAGAGAACAGGTTGTGTAGAGACAATTGTAAAAATGCATGCTGTTGTATTGTTTTTGTTTTTTTCTGAACAGCTCTGTTGCTCTTGGACTGAAAACTGTTCTGCCCATTCCAGTAATTCTAGGTTAGGGCATTAAAAGCAACCAAGTTTAGCACATAGGTCTTAGACACAGCTGAGCACATTAGGAAACATGCAAACTGTAAATAATATCAATGCTGATAGGGAAGTGTGTGAAGGACAGCTGTGTTATTTACATGTTTCATGGTCACTGCGCTCAGATATCTGAATGGCATAGCATACTGTGAGTGAAATTCAGCTGTTCAGTGAAGTTGACGTTTGTCAGGGCTAGTGCAAGCTCAGGGTTTTCAGCTTCGTTTCTGTACATAACAGGGCAATTTTGGGCTGGTGCGTGGGCAGCAGCATTTCTGGATCGACACCCTGGTGTCACATCAGTGAGTCAGCATCCTGATGAGGGCAGTTTTTACATTGCAACTGCTCGCTGCTCCATCCTGAAACCTCTCACTGCACCTCATGTTCTGCTGCTTGATTATAGTCTGAATCAGTAATGGCTGTGTTACATCATTGAATATTCTTATCAAAGAATCAAAGTGCAAATATCACTTGCAATGATGTACATATCTTTAAGTGTATTTTTGATAAAGAAAAAACAATGTTACTGTGTGATAAAAAGCCACATAGTAAAGATATATTGTACATGTATTGTGTACAGTACTATATTGTGATCTTAGTATTATAAGGTTCAATATAATGTCAAAATATTCTAGCATTTTTTTATTTTTTTTTTTTTATTCAGATGTTTACAGTAAAATCAACATCTTTGGTTTGGATTCTTTAATAGCAGCCTGAACAAACATAGAGAAATTGGAAGAATGTTGGTACAACAGAAGCTCAACTTGGTTTTCAGATGGTTTTGTAAGGCAAAGGCACATGTTAAACATTAAAAGAGGCCATAAACACATTCAGATGCACCTTACAGTGCATCAGTGTGTTTGTGAGCTTGCTCATTCTTTCCTTCCTTCCGGTCTAGTTAACAAGATCAAGTCAGGCATAATCAAGAACATTAACAGACTTTCCACACCTACTGCTGGCCTGTTGAGTTCCTTTTTTTTATTGCATATTTTAAGTGCAATTACACAACTGAACACACCCTGTTTCATCCACTGGTGCTCTGAAAGTATGTAACTGAACCAACTACAATAAGACTAAGTGAATAAAAATGTAGAAATATCAGATAATATGTACCGCTATTTCAGTTATATAAATTTGATTGTTATGGAAAACAAAAGAATGCTGCTGGGTATGATGTGTATAGAGCTCTGGCTGAGCTGTTTTCTGCTGATATTAACTACCATATGTATATTTTAAAATAAAAATAATAATAAAATAAACACATTAATATTTGACTTTTTCTAAAGAATATAAGTGTGGCTCAAGACTCTGGGACAAGCCCAAATTGTAGCAAAGCATGTAATCTTACTTGGTGCTCATTACTCTTTAAAACAGCAGGATATTTACCAAGGCAAACCTGGATAAGCATCCCCATGCCCAGAAAGCATTACAGTGGTATTTCCGTGAGATAGTTCCAAACCTGAAATTTACTGAGTATAAACTTTCAACTGGGAATTAAAATATCTTCACACAGGCATGCTAAAGAAAACATTCAAAAACATACCCAATATAGAGTATATTTTTACTGTACTAAACATCCATTTGAATAGTTCTATGTTGAGATCTTGAACTCAAACAAAAATGTTCAGTGAACACAGAGCTCTCTATTTAACTGTGTTTATGTCTGATGAAATTTATTTTTCCCCTTATTCAGGCCTCCGAAACCATATAATCACCATTACTGTCATATCATTCACATTCATAGGCTATAAATCTTGAATAATGAAGGTTTATTATGGTAAAAGTGGCATTTCTGCCAATTTTCATTTATTGACTTTGACATGGGAGCTGTCACATTATCTACCGGCTTGTTTCGGTTCGTCCATGGACCAGATTTCCATGGTGGAGGGTTCTGTGTTCCAGCAAATGCCAGAGTTGTGGGTTTCCTCTCCGTCCCATCACATAGCTGATCCTCCTTTTAAAAATCTGGAGAGGAAACCTACACTTATGTGGTGTACTTCTGGACCACATTAGAAAAGTCATTCTGCCTAGTCTTTACATTGAGGTTGAGCTGAGAGATGATTGCACATGCCTCCGAGCTCTGTAAACAGACTATAATTGAGCTGGGTGGATATATCTGAATCAAGCCTCACCACTGGCAAAAGGGATTATTTTAATAGATTTTTTTTCCATAGACCACCGAGATGTGTTTACTCCATAGACTAACGTCACACATTTATTATAATTTGATGGTGGAGTTTTACTGTGTTTGCAATTACACAGAAGTATCAGATCTTGTGCTAGCTTGTTCTTCCTCATTACCTAGGATAATGTACCATGATGACTGAGGATACACAGTTAAACTAGATTCAGTGAGCTTTGGTTTCAGGTAAGTATTTTAGTGCACTTTGGTGTACACTAACTTCAGATCTTGTCGTCATCAGCAGGGACACTTGAGCCGTATAAGGAGATTATAAGAACATCACTTCTGTTAACACTTAAGGTTATTTGCACTTGACTTAACAAGGTGGCCACTTAATAATTGCTTTTGAATGGACTACATTCCTATGTGGATTATAATTGTTGGATGGGCTCAAATTTTTTCCACAGGATTATATCTTCTGACTACAAAGTGAGTATTATTTTCCCTCCAGAATAATTATCTCTGCGTGTTTTACATGTTGAGTTTAAATTTTTTTCATAGCAGACCTTGGCTTCAGATGCCAGGCCTGCTGAAGTTTAAAACAAGGCCCACTCTTTGGGAATAGTCCATCTTAAATTAGGGGTTTGACTATGCACATTTGTAACAGACTCTGTTAATTAAATTCTTTCCTTCTACTCCTACTTGAAAACTGCAGGTATGGATGTCATGAATGAAACGGATGTGATTGGGAACTCGCCAATTAAGTTCATTTCAGTATAGTTTATGTTCAAGTCACAGTTACAGGAAGATGAATGCACAGAGCACTCAATGTCTAGCTATTGTGGTCCTCCCAATGTGATATTCTACAAAAGTGATGACACTTCCCATCCTTCTTCAAGTATCGCAATCTTCAAGTATCAGTTAAATAGGCCAGATTGATTTAAACACTGTTCATCTATTGTGTTCCCCATACACAGAATATGACTCTTTCTAGTAAACAAGTCCTGTTTCTGAAAGCCAGTGACCTTGGCATTCCTTTACCTAAAAATACCAATGTTCCATCAGTCTATTGTTGATTGGCAAGTTAAGTCAGTTTCAAGAGTTTAACTCTGCATTGCCTTTTGCTAATAAGCATTTAGCTGTTTAAATGTGTTATGTTTTTTTTTTTAATTCCTTTACTAAAATGTGTTCTTTTAACAGTGTTGTTCAAAAAGTTCAAAAACATGCAGTAGCCTAAAGTACTCAGCTGTCTACTATATGTCTACATATATATTTATATATACATACATATACATATATATACACAGATATATATCTACATATATATATGTCTACTTATACTCTATTCATTAGTTGGGTAACAAAAAAGTTCAAACTAGAGATGTGCACTGGGGAAAGAGGTTTTGGTGTGGGTAGCTTTTACTTTAATGCAGGAACAAGTCATTAACATGGCAGCATATTGAACATGGTAGATTGCTTGCATGGCACTATGCAACACATTTACCATGCCCATCCATACATCTTTAGTAAATGCTTCATCCTGGAGAGGGTTTCTGTGGTTTAAATTAATAATTTGTTTATATTTTGGGGGACAGAACCAATTCAGTTTGCAAGAAGATATCATGGACAGATGCAAGCAAAAACAATAACTGCTGGCGCAGGCAGGATTGTTCAGATTTTCTGCGGAAGCAGGTGGGATTGATCAGAATTCCTTCAGGAGTGGGTGGGAGTGTGACTTAAAAAACTATACCACAAAAACCTCATGTTCAATCCAGCTTTGTTTTAAGGATGTGTTACAAAACTCTTCTTTTTTTATGTTTCACTAAAAACTCAAATATTGAGAGGTATATTTCCGCTATCACATGCCCCTACCATCATGAGTTAAAGCACCTAAAGCACCCTGTGATTATTTCAGGCCATTTTGAGATCGGCCACACAGGCAGATTTGCTCAAATAATGTAAAACACAATAAAGACACAATTAACCTAACAGATCCAAAGTTGTGTCTATAAGTTATTGTAGAAGCACGTGTGAACAAAATGCGTGAAGTTGTGTATGCATACACATAATGTGTTCAGCCAGCTGAAACAGGATTTCTAATGCATGCAAACCTTCTCCCACCCCAATGGAACAATTGCTTGGGGGAAAATAGTTTGCATGTCAGTCACCTGTTCACTGTCATAGCAACTCCAGTCTCCAAAATAATCCACCCCCTGCTGCTGCCACAGGTATGTCATGGCAGTTCGCAATGACAGTTTCTGGGTGTGAGAAGAACGTATACACTCAGGTTTGTGTGTCTGTGAGCCTGATAGGTGGAGTGATGAAGTGTGTTTGACTGCCTTGCATGACTGTGGGAGGAGACTTTGCGAGACTTGCGATTAGACAACCTCTCAGCTCCGTCCCAAGGCCAAGCTCCACCTCCCACACATCTGTCACAGAGTGAGCAAACCCTGCCTTCTTTCTGTAATGCCATTTTATTTGCTACCTGAGGTACTTCCTCTCCACCCCCAGCTGAGCTCACAGAAGCTCTGAACTTTGGATGCAATGATTTCTGAACTCTGTGCATACTGAATTCCTGTATGATTACAGCTTGACTCAGAAGTTTGGCACATATTCCCTGTCGACAGGACAACGTCAACATCCTTCTTAAGGCTTGTGCTTGGACTAAAAGTAGCTCTGCTTTTTCATCCCGGGGATCTGCAGGATATATACACAAGTGCAGCTGTCAGGTAAGTTTTGTTTTAATGACTTTCTTTAATGTTTTTACTATGTTGACCCTCTGCTCTGGAGGACACTGCTGTGACATTGTTGAAAATGCTTGAATCCTGTTATGGTTTAGGACATGTTGCCTCTGACAGATAGCCAGTGTTGTCCACATGTCCATGTAAAATGATCTTGTTCTACTGACCCTCAGTTTAAATTTAACTGAGTCAATAATCACATCTACAGCTTGTGGTCTTAAGGGTACTTATACAGGCTTTAGGTAGAGGTGTTGTAGTGTTTGTCACTTTTTGTTTTTGCATTCTAAACCAAAATCTATAATTGGCTCATGTTGTTGGGAAAAGATAACCTTTAATTGCATCAGATGGGAAGTGAGTGTCAAATCACTGTCACTGATATGAAATTAGAGTCTTGGCTCGGCTAAGTTATAGATTGAATTAGGTTAGAGATTTCCTCAAAAGGTCACATTGTTTTGTTGTATGTGTTTCATCAGGCTGTTTCAGCTTTAGAGTTGCTCCTCACCTGAGACGAAGGTGAAACAAACATGGCATGTTGAACAACCTGTTCAGTTCTTTCACAGGTGTGTCTCTGGGTGGTCCCGCACTAACATGTTCACCATGACAGTAATGCTGTCTTGTTTACAAGTAACACAGGTTCATTCATGTGCATTAATTATTGTGACAGATTGACCCTTTGCAATAACTGAGCATGACATGAATTTGACTATCCAAATATTAAAAATACAAGGTACTTAATAAAGAGAATTATTAGATAATTCATAATTTAAATATTACAAGCTATGCATTTCTGTTTTTTCATCTCACATAAGTGAAAGTGTGGTCAGTGTCATGACTGTGAGCCGAGGTACAGCAAAGTGAGCTTTGCTAATGACTGTAACTATGACACACCTTCCTAGCCCTAGCAACCACACTGATCAGCTGTGGTTTATCTGTTCCCTGTGGTTTCTCTCTCTCTCTCTCTCTCTCTCTCTCTCTCTCTCTCTCTCTCTCTCTCTCTCTCTCTCTCTCTCTGTGTTTGTGTGTCTGTCCACTGGCAGGTCTCTTTCAGTGTAGGCAGGGTATTGCTTCTAATTATGGAATGGAAAGGTCACTTTTTGATAGTTGGGGTAAGACATGATTAGTGACATGATTAGTAGCTTCTTTTTTGAGCTTGCATTTTTTTCTTTTACTCTTTACTCATATTGCTTTAGGTTCATGCTTATGTTCACAGCTTATAAACAACAGCCTTTTATGTTGTTTCATGACACCTAAATTGAAACCTGAAGCATCAGGATAAGAATAGGATAGACACATGACTGCCTATATAATTTCTTCTGGTTTTCTGATGATCAATGTGATGATCAACGATCAATTTCGATGATCAACTTATTACTGAGTAATTAGTAAAGACTGAATTTCATTGTGGATTTGTAGCCTTTAGTGTGTATAGTGAGGCCATATTGACAGTGTGCTTGCTTTCGACTCGCTCAGAGGACTTGAAAACTATGTATGTGTAATACAAATCTGTCTTCTTCGCAGTTCTTTGCTAGTGAAACTACAGGGTTTTCATAGCACCCAGATGGCAATAAAAGGAGAGGTTAATATGAGGAACCGTCCAGATAAGCAAACAAGTCCACACATTATTTCATCATTACTCATCAGACCATGAAAAACAGGTATCTCAGCAGGACAGGCAGCTCATGTCAACATGAAGCATACTCAGTGTTAATTTGTGTAATGGCTTTATATGTGGATTAGCAAAAAAATGTGCCTTGATTTGATGCCTAAGTTGCAGGAAATACTTAACCTCTTCACCTAGCAACACCCATCATTGGATTGAGACTTATTTGTAAGTGCACACTTTGCTATTAGCCTTAGTGTAATTACTGAATAATTGACAGTAGTTACTGAATACTATGCTTTAAGATGAATAAAAATTAGAGTTTAGGCATTTCATGACAACTCTGATATTTTGTAGTTCATACAAATAAATGACATGTGGGTAATGTCACTTAAATGCCTTACTATGACTTTTTATGTTAATTGGAGTCTCTGAACTATGGCCTATGATCACATGTTGGTGAAATGTCAGATCATATTAATACTGAACTATAGTTCTTTGCTGTTTCATTTAATGACAATGAAAATTTAAGAGTGCTATGTGAATTTTACAGATTTCCTTATTGATAAAGAATATAGTTGTGCATTTTAATATTTTGTTAGAAGTATTATTATTATTATTATTATTATTTCACAAATGATGTTTTTTGCTACTTTTATGTTTCAGCTACTTGTGTTCTGTTCAGGTCACACTAAGACACATTTCTCAAACATTAATTAGCATCTACCTTAAGCAATTTTGAAACATCTCTTTTGAAATATTACAAAAATAGTCTACTATGCAAGTTGAATTGCATAACTACACACCTACAGCAGGTGTCTTAACAGCAGCCCATCATCTTTGTGGAGGATTAGATCATTTTAATCCATCGTTACTTCGGGAAAGGTTTTTACCAATGTTGTAGTATTTATCTCAAGTTTTTCATGTCTTGTCTGTGCCCTGGGCTTGTCTTCATTTGATTTTCAAATCGTATTATGTCTGCACTCTCACTTCAGAGGCATTCAAACTATTGAAATTTGATACTTGAGCCAAAAGGAAGGGCAGATGCCTTGATGAATACAATGTTTGCTCTTTGGGTGTGTAGTTCTGTATGGTCGTCACTATCACAAGAGCACTAATGCATTGCATCATTGTGAAAGGCAGGAATTTGGTGAATAGTCTATGCCATAAACGGACACACAGGAGGGTGGGAGTTGGGTTGTGTGTGGATGCTGTGCCTCTTGAACAGCTATCTTGAAAGAATCATCGTTTAGGAACATATTAGTGTCTTCACAGGTTATGCCTTTTATACATGGACAAGATGTGAGCTATGAGGTACAAATGTTTGCCATTTTCAAAAAATGATTGATGTTAAGTGGAAAAGTTTGAGTGCCAATGTAGTAACCGGAGATAATTATGTACCACCTGAATGTTAAGGCGCAGTGCCACAAAGCCTTAATAGCTCAGTAGGCAGGGTTAATATATACTGTATGTGTGCACACACACACCCTTGTACTGACATCAAATTGACAACAAATTGTTCTGAATGGAAGGGTTTGCATTTTATTAAAGCATTTTCCTGCTTATTCTCACATCACATTTTTTCACAGGGCTTGGTGAGGCTTGACTGGCATGTGAAAGAATAACATTCCTTAGAAACACTATACATGCACGATTACCAGAGCATGAGTAATTACATACTTAAACTTGAAAACCAGACATTCATATCATTCATATGTGAATGGCTAGCCTCACCCTTATAGTAGTCTGTCTGTCTCATACACACAGAGCATTGGCATGAGCTTCTGTGGTTTTGATATCCACCTGCTCTATCTAAGATTGCATAGTCATAAAGTGAGTTAGAAATGAATTGTAATAGTTATTTTATGATATTTCCATCTTTATGCATCTGGATGGAAGTTTTGAACCACCAGTTTCCTCCTATATGACTTTTGGTGGCTAACTGAGTGGTTGAGAGTGTTTAGACCCTAGACTGATGGCCAAGGTGATTTATCAAGGTAGTTCATTATTGACCATAAATGCATTATACAAATTAACTGTGGATTAGTTGCATTTGTCCCATCACAAGTCGTGTGAATCTAAACCAATGTTGTCTTTCATTGCACCATGGTAAGAGAAAACAACTAGGTATTGTTTATAAAAACTTTCACTTTCAAAATGGAAGCTTTAATATGAAATACAAAAATAGTTATGTAATATAGGCCTGTTTTCTTTAAAAAAACAAAACAAAAAAAAAACATTAAAGGAGAATACTTAATTTGCATTCCCATTTGCCTTCCTTGGGCTGTCTGTGTGAAGTAGACGTTACATATTAGTCTTAGCACACCCTCTGTTTCAAACACAGATGCTATTGATAAAGCTTCAAATAATTCAATGGATAAAAATACGTCAACTGTTCTGCACAAAAAACATAATGTTCTCCAAAAAGTGTAATCAGTGGGTTTACCCCATTTAATGTGCTTATAAAAAGCACATTACATCTGAAAAGGGTGTGAAAAGCGTTACATCTAAGTGATGGTTTTCCTTTGGTTTCTTTTATAAGGGAAAGAAATTGCATTTTTCTCCTTACAAGTATTTTCCTTGGTCTTCGTTGGCAACATACACAATCCATAAAGCCATTGGAGCTGAAAGTGTCATGACAAGGTGGTAAAGCATGTATTACTCTGAATAGTTTCTGTACCGTCCTTGATTGTTTTAGTGGTTTTGGGTAAGTGTCCAAAATGATACAGGTGTTTCATGAAGTATTTATCACGTTTCTTTTGCTAATTATCTCTTTTTCATGACCAACCAAGCCCATCAGAAATATGAAATGGAGTATTGTGCATGTGGCTAAGAAACAGTACAACACTCCATTTAAATCCATTTTTATATCTCTCTTTCACATGAGCAGATCATGTGAATCCACAGTCAGCCCCCTGGGATTTAGAGAAGAAAGCTTTCTTTTATTCTGAACTCATTCCCCAGGGAAGTCTTTAACTTTTGCAGAGCACTTAAATTAAATTTAAGCAATCCGTGCTGATGTAAGTTGTTCCTGAAATTTCCACTTCAACATCCAATGTGGACTTTGTTACAGCCTGTGAGAGAGAGAGGAATTTCTTCCCCTCTTGGGACTTTTATTGGAGCAATAAATCTGTATGATCTGGGTGACTGAACACCTTGTTTAATCCACTTCAAAGCACCTGTTTTGTGTTCGTTAACCTACTGCTGAAAAGGCACAGGCCACATAGCACTATCATCACCTTCACATATGAATGTCTGAATTTCTGATTTTTACATATAATTCCAGATATTAACTTTGGTATAGTGGATTCATGAGTTTTATTCCATTTGAAAATCAGCATTTGTGGGTGTTTAAATGCTGCCACTGTTGAGTAGCTGATTTTCCATTGGCACAGTATGTGAAGTTCATGCTTTTCTAGCAGGTTCATCCAGCTGTACCACTGTGATCACTTAAAAGGTTCCCTGGCATTTGCTGCTCCTGCTATTGTATTCCTAGCATCTCAAAGAATGTACTGTATGAAGATGGCTGTATATTTCACACTGTCATGCTCCAAAGTTATTTAACACCTTACACTCCCAGACCAATCAGACCCAATTTCCCCACTGTTGCATTTACATTCTTTATTTTTATTATATGATATTATGAATAGCAGAATAATAAGCTGAGAAGTTAAAGGTTTTAAGTCTGTACTTCACTAAAAAATACACAGTGGGAAATGAAGGCTAGTGTCAGGAACGGTGTGGTGACTGGAAATGCATAAGGGTATGTAAGAGTACATATAAAGCCTACAATCTGCCTCTTTAACTTTTATTAATGTTCTTATACGTGTCACTGAGGTGATAGAAAAGACTAAGGAAGGGCATACATGAAATACCTTTAGATAATTTTCAGTCCAGTGGAGGCTCCTGGGTCCAACTGTACTATGTTAGTTATGTTTATGGCTGCCCTTTGAACCTCCTGTGACAAAGACTTTTTATGATGGTTTTATTTAGGAGTGGCACTTTTATTTAGTCACACTTATGAATGTTCAGGTTGTAGGTGTCAGTGTGGTTACTATTTTGTTATTGTAATTGTGTAAGACCTGTGTATAGGCTGGTGAGAGTGAGTGTGTTTTTCAGCCCTCCTACACTGACATGGATCCTTTTGTGCAGTGTTGTGAGGGGAGCCTGGCACCATTTGGATTGCGCTCTCACTTTCCAGATCTTTCAGTGAGAATCACTGTAGTCTTTTATTGTCCTTTTCCCACGCTGTGAGTGGTTAATAACATACAGCTCTTATCTCATGCAGGCATCAGAAGACCAGCAGGAGGCTTAAAAATGTAAGTTTAAATGCTGCAACATTTCTGTTAATATCAAATGTTGATGATCTTTATGATGATAATAATACAGTGGATTTAATTACCATTTTCTGAACTTCTAGAACCCTTGCCTCAACTTTTTTAAGCAGTGGTATGCAGTTTATGGGCTCCTTGTTACCTAGTAATGTATTATAAAGGGTTGTGTAGCCATGAGTGGGTTTCAGGTTCAACTTGGAAACAATTAATGCTTCTGATGTCACCCACCTGTCTGTAGGATAAATATAATTCACAAATAATAAATTCATACCCAACTATTCTCGTTTTTGGCAAAAAATATTTGCAAGTAGTTTTTGTGACTATGCTGTAGTACTGAGATATGACTGTAATTGCATTTTACAGGTTCTGATAATAATCTGCACTGAAAATTGATCCATTTTTTAATGGTGCTTACCTAAACTTAAAGGCTTCTGAGGGATTAGTAGGCAAAGCATTTTATAAGGTAAAATATAAAATATTAATTGCTGATCTTTTGATATAATATATGTAGCACTTTCATCCTAAGGAAATCTAAACAAGATATTGCCCTAAATCCTGGTTTCTGCTCAAAAAGTCATTCTAAGTCTATCCACTCTGGCATTTTAAACAAATACTGGTAAGAATGGGGCGATGTGTTTGCATGAAAGGACTGTAGTCTTAAAGCACACAGAAAAGTGAGCATGTACACAGTCATGGTTGATCTTCCGCATTCACTTTGTTTACATGGGTCATTAAATGCAATATTATGCATATAGATTTTGTTATATAGATATAGAATATTTCAAAAAAGAATGTAAAATATGGCCAGGTTCCAAAATGTATTATACAACTGCCAGTGAGTGGTTTCTACTAGCAAGCCAAAGCATGTCTCAGCTATAGTAGTCAAAGCCAATGGCAATCTTCTTTATGCAATGTCTTTCACAGTAAGCCCAGTATAGCCATAACAAACATGTCTTTTGAGTACAGGTTCTGCTCCATGAAGAATAGACCTGAACATTTTTAAAAGCAGTGTCTATCTGAGTATTTATACTGAGAATGGAGAATGGAGAAATAGTCAATAGCTGAGTCAAGTTGTTGTTGGGGGGGGGTGTTGGCGCGTGCATGCGTGTGCATGGGTGACACTCTTCCCCTCTTGTATTCGACAGGCACTTGAAGATTGTGCTTCTGGAGACAGCGGCATTGGAGACGGCTGGTACTTAAAAAGACAGGAGCTCTTCCTACTACAGGCTGCAAACAGGAGAGAGAACTCATTGAACTGCCTAAACTCACTTGACTCCTGGACTCACAGAATATCCCCAAGACACCCCAAGAGTCAAAAACATCACCAAGGGTAAGACCCCAAGTCTCCCAGCCCTTTACCTTTTATTTATGGCATCTATGACTATCTTTTTTTTTTAAAAAAAGGTTTCTCATGAATGCTTCTAGTATGCTATGCATTCAGAGCATGCAAGTTGCATATTTGCTTTGTTAATATTTGCAACTGATAATATTTGAAATGCACACTTGACACTGCTTGTACACATAGTGTTGGATGAATGAAAAAATATGACCCCTATATTTAATGGTTTGATATTAGAAACGTGACTGAGTGCCACACATACAGTACTGGGCAGAGACGATTCATTTGTTTTCAATCAAATGGCCATTCAGCACTTAATTATTAACTATTTGCTGACAAACCATAATGTTGTGAAAATATACAATACATTAATTCTATTTTCTGGCAATAATTATTTATATTAAAGTTCAGTAAAATATTTACAAATTTTATTTTGTTTTTACTTTTGAAGATCTTTGTGTGACTTATGAACAATAACTATAAGAACAAAAATGACACAATGGACCCATAGTGGATTATTGACCTTTCATACTGACTTGCATAAAAAAGTACTGTAAGTACAATTGTGTTGTTTGATTGAAAATGAAATTAATGTGCTGTATATTTTCCAATCATTATTGTTTGCCACCAAATAACTGATAGTGAGTATTGAATAGCCAGTTGATTGAAAACAAAAGGGTGGTCTGTGCCTTTGGTACAGTACTGTATTTGAGGATAATGAACATGTTTTTATGTCAAAATGTGACTTGGCTGCATAGTTTGCAAATCAACTGCATAGTACCCCCTGCTGGTTTGACTTAGGTGTTGTTTGCCTTTTAAACAAACTGAACTCAGGACCACAGTCTTGCAGTTCTTTGTATTTTCCCCCCACATTTGTACAAGTGTGATATTCAACAGTCACCTGCTGGTTTTGGTAGTTATTCCAAATGTCCTCCCATTATACTCTGTCCACCAGAATTTAGATTTTCTCCTCAGGGGGTTAAGTAGGCAGTTCTCTAGACTTGGTGTATGTTCACCTCAGTGAGACATTCCCCTGTACTCCACACCAGCTTATAAATGAGCTTTCTTTCATTGCTGCTGTCGTGTATGTATACATTTATAAGAGAGACATTTCCTAACCTCGAATTTCACTGTTCTCTACTAGGCTGTCTCAGTTATTCTGAAACAGAGCTGGTATTCATTATGTCAGAAAAAAGCGATTATCGCCGCTCGCTGGTGGTCGCTCCAAAGGCCACCACTCAGTTCAACCAGTTCCTGCCAACCAAAGAAAAGCAGTCGGGCTACGTTCCAGCGCCACTACGCAAGAAACGCACTGACAGTGTCAGTGATGAAAACAGACGCAGCTGGGCCAGTCCCATGTTTACAGAGGAGGATGGATCTTTCGCTAGGTAATGTCGGTCCCTTAAACAGACATTACAGTGATTCTTTATTTCAGGTTGACCCCGATTACAGGCAGTATACTTTACAGTAGATGAGCCTTCTTGACTAAAAATTTAGGTAGATTTTAATTCTACCAGGGAGGTTTACTACATCAGCATTTCAGTTTGGAGAAAGACTAAAGCTCTTCTTTGTATGAGAGCACGGATGACTGAAAGGTGATACTTATATGATTATCTTATATGATTGGTGAGGCTTTGTGTTTGGTTATGACAAATGAAACATTTCAGAATGCCTTGATTTTTCATGCTACACTGTGTTGTACGTATGTATGTGACTCTTCCTGTATGCGTGAATGTCTATGCCAATTCTTGGATGATGGCCATATGGTAACATAGGATTGGCATAGGCCCATCCTCCATCAGTGAACTAGGTACGCAAAATTCTACTCAAGCTGGCTGGCCATTCACGTATGAGAGCAGTGATTCAGAGGCAGACCGTCCAGACCCCGACCTGCTCCATGATGATTTGGCCAGCCGCCGGTTTCACACCCCATCTGTCGTCACACCCACCAACTTTGCGTTACCCATGACCTCAGGAGAATCCACCACTATGCTCCAAACCACCAGGCCAAAGGTCATGGTTACTAATGTGCCCCGACCAACATTGACCTATCTCAGGTCAGACATTCCCCAGAGACTGTTGTGCTTTAGTCGTTTGCTGTGTTTTACATTTTTGTCTTGATTTTGGCTGAAATATGTGAACACCTTCATTATATTACATTTAATTTAGGCTTTGTGTTTAATATGTTGGCATTTATGGATGATTTAGTATGTGCTGATGAGCAGCCATGTGCGATTACTTATCCATTCGGATCTCTCTTGAGCAGCAGTGAATCTAGGCCTCCTCAGAAAGCTGCTAGGAGGTCTGTGTCTGCTGATGTCTACATGCATGATGATTCAGAGGAAGAAGATGATGAGATTGGCTATGCTGATCCTGTTCATGATGACCTTTATGCTCGTAAAATGGGCCTGACAGTATCCCAGCCCATTTCCACTGTCCACTATGATAAATTCCTCCCGAAGTTCTGGACACCGGAGGAAGACATGCATGTGCAAAAAATCAGACTGGGCTCTCAGCGTCGGCCATGGTACAGAAAGATCCAGGGCTTCAGGTCTGTTTGGCACTGGTGAAGAACAACAACTAACATTAAATGCATAGATATGACTTGCTTAAAAGTTGCACATTTTACTGTGCTATTTTTAAAGACCTGTAAATAACTACATATTTTCGGTCTCAATTAACTATAAATAATTTATGGGCTTTTATTTCAGAATAATCAGTGATCAGAATACTTTCCTATAGCTTCATTTGTTTGGTCTACACTTCTGGTCTTCTTTTTCCTGGCTAATAGGTTTGGGTTTTTTCTCTCTCTGTTTTTCCTGTCTCTCTTCTCTGTTCTTTCTCCTCATGACCTGCCTGACTTGCATCTAGCCAGAGGAAGTCTGGCTCATTCTCAGAGGACTCCGACTGTGATGTCAGTCCCCAGCTCTGTGTGTCCTCTCCCTCTTATTCTGAACCCCCTTCCTCACATGCACAAACTTCAGCACAGCTGAGTCCCATCACTCTCAGGTCCTTGTCACACCCCCACAGGAAGTAGCCCAGGCTTCAAATTAACTTTCAGTCACTAACTAATTCACCTGTTCAGCTTTTCTTTACTGACCTACACTGTTTACTTCACCCGACGTTCATTCATTTCATGTATGACGTTCATCATCGTAAATAACTAATATTAAATGTCTGGATTCATGTATCTTATAGATTGAACTCATATATGCCAGCAGTATTTTACGTATGTTTTGCACAACTAATTTGGATTTTAAAACAAATTAGGCAGCCTGTAAATTAATAAGCAAATAAGAAAATAAAAAAAAACAAATTAAGCAATCCTGTACTCTTTTACTGCTGTCTCCTTGCTTTGCTGTCTTTTGCTGTACTTTTGCACACTATCCCTATCCTCTGAAATTCTTCTGCCTTTTTCTTTTCTTTTTCACTTGACATATAGTCCTACTACCCAGCCACTCATGCCCACTCAACAGACCTCTGGAGTCCAAAGATTTCAGCTCCCTGATTTCTGGCCCAAGCCAGACCCCACCTCAGGTCCAAGACTCATTAAGTGTAAGAGACACCCACTGTTAGGGCGGGAGCACCCTAATGACCCTTATAACGTATGTGAGGATATTCTACCTGACTTGGAAAACGATGATATGTTTAGCCGCCGCACATGTGCCTTCCACTCTAACGCTGAGCTGGCCAGGATGAAATATGGGGGTCTACTTACCTCACATCACAGGTCTGAGCCGTCTATCAGAGTGGTCACTCAGTGCAGCAATGCCAAATCTACTTACCCTGACATTGAGAAAGACGATGTGGTCACCCGCAGATTACAGCATCAGTCTACACTGCGCCCCCTTTCAGGAGCACCTAATAACTTTCACCCTGTGCCTATTCCTGAGCCCTGGGCCCTGCCACCGAAACTTCAGGCCAAGATATCTGCCCCATGCCCCCCAATACAGGGGGCTGATCAGGTACGAGCAGAACCGAAAGGGGACCCACACCGAAAAACCGATGATATGCTACTTAGGAAGCTTGGACTTGTGCATGTCCAGAATCCCACTGAGGTTTCTCAGTGGTCAGTTGGAATTCAAGCAGGCCCAAGTGTGCCTTCATCCTGCAGTGAGGAGGATCTTCAAAAATGGCATGCCATCAGAGAGGCCAGTCGCCTGCGATATAAGAAGAGGCTGATGGTGGAGAGGTTAGGCTTCTGAGTGTGTAGGAATTACCTGAGTCCCTGCATGTTTTAATGGTCTCTGATATCCCTTTTTATATTTAACCCCTTTGTAGCCTAACATGAATTGTTTATGTGCTCTTTCAGATGGAATTCTATTGCTTAATCTTTAAGCCTGTGTTTACTGGTGATAATTTTGAGATTATTAAGTAAACATGTAAGGAATAGGCTAGAGAACTTTGTAAGCAGTATTAATTTATGTACTTAGGTATTATTTATTTCTCCAAAGCCTTTTGTTTGTTAAAGTGTATTGCTTATATGTTTTAAGGTATATTCAAATACATTAAGAATGCATGAGTCAGAGTTTTCCACAACACCACCAAAAGACATGAGTGCTATTTAATTGTTTTAAAATGAATGATTCTGGTTTTTGTGTTTATTTTTTCTAAAGGATTGGACTTGCTTGGCATTTTGTTTTACTCTGCTTGTCTGACAAATAAAAGTATTACTAAAAGCTTTTGTGATGAATTCACCTACTGAAAATGAGACATCAAGACTGCTTCCATTTCAGTCAGCCAGCTATTCCCTAAAAGAGGTTCAGAGGTTCACACAGACTTGTGGAAGTGGGAGTGTAATGACCAAAGCTGTCGAAGGAATGTGAAAACCTGAGTAATATCTATAAATAAAACAGCCAGACACAGCCACCTTTTACAAGACTGCCAACAGGCTGTACTGCTTAGAAATTCCCCATTGACATGAGATGTGGTAAAAGCTAGAAAATTCACTTTTGTCTCTATGGAAATGTACTTTCAAAACACACCCAGCCTGTAACTTCCAAGCTAAATGGTGCAGTTGGTAGGATGCATTCACACCTTTACCTATTATGAAGCGTTATATCACTAGAACATTTACAGAACTCTCGTTTGTGTAGTTAATGTACCTGTATATTTTCCTTAAGTGAGTTATTGCCAATAGCTTGTGTTCACAATAATCTGCAGCCACACTACAGGGTGTAGAAAGGTGATATCTACTGTATAAGTGCTTCTCTTTTGCTCTGTGAAGAAAAAAGTCATTCTCTGGTAACTGAACCTGAAATATTTTTACATTTGATTGAATCTCTGTGTTGCTGTCAGCCAGATGTTTGTCTAAAATGCTTGAAATATGACCTGCCTTCTGTGTGGTTGTCTTTGGTTCTCTAGACTGCAAAAGAACTCAGATAGTGACGGGTGAGTAGATATCTGGGGCCAGGAATGTGGCATGATGTGTCCAGTGGTGTTGTCATGTCCTTCTGCTTTTGTGTGGTTCTGCTTGCCCCAGCACTAAATACTAACATTACTCACATTGCTTTGGTCCCTGTGGGCTGCAGTCCAACTCTTTCATCCCAAAACAAAGAGGACTCAACAGATACACACAATGTTAGCTAATAAAAGCTGATTTGCATTGCTCTGTGTTGAGGAGTACTGCATCGGTAGGTCAGGAAATTTCCAGAGCATTCAGACTCCGAGATTTCACATTTACAGAGCTAGCACACTAGTCATAGTGTCATTATATTTTTTGGAGAACTAATGCTATGTATGCAAAATGTTACTGACACCATGGAATGTTCTATCATGTAGAAAAAGCATACATGTGTATAAGCTTTGAATTAACCATTCTGCGTAACTGTTCTTTGCCTTATCAATATTTTCTGCATCCATGTGTATAAGCTCGGTATGAATGATGGGGGTCTTCTTTCATTCTTTTTTTTTTCTTTATTTCCAGAATCACACAGTCCATGTTTTTTTTTGTTTGTTTGTTTTTGGGGTTTTTTTTGTTAAATTTTAAAGCATCACTTTGTGAATTTGTGCTGACAGGTCTAAATCACTGAGTGACACCCCTGTTGAAGAGGCAGTCCAAAAGGTTCAGTATGAGGATCTGCAGAGGTTCCGTGAGCAGGTGAAGGAAAATGAAGACAAGTGGCAGGATGTGAGTATCAGCTCAACGTCTTTGCCTTTGTGTTTTGCTCTTGTCTTGCAGTGAATCATTGACAACAGTATAGTTTTCTTATCTTGTGCTTCATTAGTCCTAAGATATATTCACGATCTAATCATTACTACTTTGTGAGAGTGGCTGCATTTTTCTTGTGTTACACTTCACTGCATGTATGCCCCTAAGAAATATCATTTTAAAGGTTTAGAGGATGTTTATTAGGTTTATAAGGTTCATAAAATCTAAGGTATTTAAGGTACCTTAAAACATAAGTGTTATGATCACACAAAGTGACATTCTATTTCTGAGACAGAAGCTGTGTTGTGAAGGTGACTACATAGGAAAGGGCTTTTTCATCCACACAGTATTTAGGTCACATACGGGCACCAAATGCACGAGGCGAGTGGTGCCAAGAAAATAAATAGTACACCTTAAAATCTAGTCCACGTCCCCCCACCTTTTCCCTCTCCCTGCTTCACTTTGGCTCTCACACTCTGCTGCTCTATCTTCATTATTGTCTTGTCTTCAGGATCTCTCTAAATGGAAAAACAGGCGCAGGAGTGTTAATTCAGATATCATGAAGAAGAAGGAAGAGAGAGAGCAGATTGAGATACTTACTGCAGGCAGCAGCCCTAGGAAATCAAAGACCTTCAAGGAAATGGAAGACGAGAGGTAAAGTGCACATATATGCAGATATACACACAGATATCTTTTTGATAATAAGTATATCTTAGGTACCTGATATGTTTTCCCTAGTCATAAATGCAGTTAGTCTTGCACTTACTGTACTACAAATGTCTATATAACCCTATTTCACTAGTTGCACTAGGGAAATGCAGCTTGTTGTGTGTGCAAGTGTAATTTAATAAGGGCTGACTCTATCCTTCTCCTCCTTGCACTATGCAGGGAAAGCCGAGAGCCAGGTTTCAGGAGTCGCTTTGGTATGTTCTCCACTTCTGAAGAACAGGATGTCTTTGATGAGCCAACACCCAAGACTAGGGCTTTACCAAGCCGCAGCTATACTGTCGATAGTCCTTACTCCCTGAGCCGATCTAAAGTGCGCTCTCTGCCCAGTTTGGCAGATGAAGAACCTGAGGCTGGCAGCCTGCCTTCATATAAGGTAGATGCTCCATCCAGTCCAGCCCAGTCCAGATTAGGGACCAGTCTACACACAAAGCAAGGAAAACAAACCAGCATCTCCAGCAGCCAGAACCTTCTGGATGATCCGGTTAGCACCATTGTCACCAGCAAACCCAGTCTACTAGCGCCCACCAGCACCACTCAGTCAAATCGCACCAGCAGCATCTTCAGCAGTCCACTCGAGGCCAACAGCAGCTCAAAGCCAATTACAAAATCCAGCAACTCTGTTAGCCCTGTGCCTGCACCTAGACAAAACCAAAGCCAGACTTTCATTAATAAACCAGTCTTAGCAGAAACAAAGCAACCCATTGCACCCCGGGTTTCTGCCTCACTCCCTAGGAGCTACCAGAGATCAGAAAGTGCACGGATCACTTCAGTCGTAACTCCCAGACCTTTTGGTGTCTCAAGCACCAAAGTTGCCTCCCTGCCTCGTGCCTATACGGTGAGAGGGCTCATTCACTTTCAATAAAAATCTGTTATGTTTAAGATATTTTAAGGGATTGATAGATGTTCACCCAATACCTGTTGTAATCTATGTACAATCTATGAGTACTCTGTTTGCAACTGAGATGAATATAGAGAAACAGTGTGAAGCAGTAATACCTTTATTAAGGAAAGTCTAGTAACATACAGTTATGCTATATAAAAATGCTATATAAAAATGGCTATGTAACCTTTTATTTTCAGTGTCTGGGACACTGTGTATGCCATGTGGAACTATAATAATGATGCAGACGTTATATCCCATGTAGTATAATCTACCTTCTTGGTGGGTTTGCTATATGCAGTGATCTATTTTCGCAACATTTCCACACTAATACTAACTCGTACCTGCTCCCAGGTGGATAACTCTCAGAAGCGCTTTAATGGTGAGACAAACAGTAGTAAGCATACTACAATTCCTAGCCGTTATGCACCATTTGTTAAAGAGGATGAGGTTAGTTCCCAGACCAGTTCTGTACAAAGCAGTAATGAGGAGGAAGGGGAGGAAGAGGAGCCAGTGGTTCCCCCTACTCAGACCTCGTCTGTCACTCCAGTCAGCCGTGTAGCCCCACAACCCAAAGCAGTGTCTCCTGTCAACAGCACACAGCAGGTGAGTTTAGAGCTGGTGTAGGGTTTTTTTCTTTGGGGAGGGGGTGGGGGGTTGTGAATATCTGCTTCCACTTACATGTGATGAAAGGGAAGTACTCAGTTATGTTTGTTTTCACTTGTGTAGCTTTTATATAACTTTTGCAAAGATAAACTTTACATATTATTAGTGTGATGGCCTTGAAAAGAATGGTTGAAACATATATTGTTCTGAACTCTTATATTTATAAATGGCATGAATCAAGACCATTAAGCTTATACTTTATCTTTTATATTTTTAGATTTTAATTCCAATTTAGTCCAATCCTTGTTCAATCCTTGTAATTTTACTTCTTTCTAGAAATTAAAACTTGAAATAAAATGATCTGCCCGCAGAATAAGACATTTTCGCTTGAAATTAGCAAACATATCTAGAAATATGCTTAGTAATCTTATAACTAATCTTTTTTCCTATTGAGAATTTTCCTGTATTAAAGGTGTATTTACTTGTTAGAATATAATTTTTTATAACAGCTCACATATTGACTCTGCATGGGTATTTTAGGCCAAACAGATTTCAGATTTTCAGATTGGCTAAACAGTCCTGTGTGTGTCTTCTAGGAAAGCTACAGTGAAATGAGGATCAGCCTGAACCAGAAACCCAACAGCAGTCATGACTTTGGCTTCCAGACTAACTGGGACTCCACAGGGGCTGTTGTTAAATCTATACAACGAGGTATAAACCAACACATTGAACCATAACATAAATGGTTTTCCTCTTTCTTCATCTTTTTAATAAAGAACTCATAAACCCTTAATTAGAGAATACTGCAGGGATATATTAATTAACACATTTTATTTGTGCTCACATGTAAGCTTAATACGAAGCATTTCTGCAATCATTGATGAGGCTGTATAGATCAGAATTTTCTAGGTCATCTCTGATTAGTTACAAGGAGTTAGTTACTGGTGTGAATCTTCCTGGATGCAAAAATACGGCAGCTTCACCCAGAAGTAAGATGCCTAAGGCATCAGGAGACCAAGAGCCAGGTGTGACAGAAGAGATTGCACCCAAAAAGGACCTTGGCACACAGCTTGTGTTAAATCGAAAGTCTTTCGCAGTCCAAAGTAAAAATAAATCAGCTGTTATATCAATGTTGTGCTGATATGTCATACCCAGTTTACATAATAAAGCTAAGATAATGAAACCCAAGGCTAAAATAAGAGAAAAACATGAGCAGCAAAACATGAATAAAAAACAAAGCACTGGCAAAAACATAACAAATTATAACAAAAACATTATGATCTGATAATATTGGCCCCATTTCATAAGTGAGTTGAGGTCAGACACATAGGTCATATATGTATAACAAGTAAACAAAGACCCTTATTAAAATCACACTAAATTAAATAGTTCTTAATGATTAAATCATAACCACAGCAAAATAAGAAATAATAACAGCACTTGGACAGCACAATGAAAGCTCACATATAACATCTACTATTTAACTGAATAGCATTTCACAATAAAATTTGTGCAAGTAAGATATAGAAGCACTCTAATGGCTATTTTCGATGCTCAAGTGAAGGACATACTGTGACATTGTACTTTATTGTTCTATTACTGTACTCTAACTTTCAGAATACTTTTGGCTTCAGTACTGAACATGTGTGATTTGCATTTAAATGACCGTGGAGAAATCATCTATTTCTCATTATAAGCTTGACCTAGTCTTGATTCCACTTGGATGTCTAGTGCTAAGGAATTTTTTAATAATTGGGCTCAGCCAATCTGATCTTTGATAATGAAAACTATTTCCTTCATAGCTATAAATCACAGCTCAGGATCTGTCTGTGGCAATTTGATTCATAATACGAATCAAGTATGTGTTACACATACGCATCTCCAAAAGAGATGGACAGAATCCTCTTGGTGGTGGATCAAAATCTAGGAAGACTGCTTAATAAAATCAAGAGGAAGTGATTTAATAATATACAGCATCTTCTGTGTGTCATGAAAACGTGTGTACATGTGCATTTTTATAGGCAGTCCCGCAGAGCAGTGCCACCTGCAGGTCGGGGATAAGATCTTGACAGTTAATGGGCAGAAGGTGGCAGACATGAGCTATGCACAGTGGAGAAGGAGCATGGATGAAGCCCTGCAGGAGGGTAGCCTGTTTATGGACATCCGCAGACAGGGAAAGAACAGTAAGTTTGTGGTGTCCTCCACACTCCTCTGCATTTTAAGTGTCTGAGGAAACAATGTCTTCATGCCTGTTTCACCTGAGTGACTCTTGCAGGTATGGCAGATGCAAGTGGTCACACCGTCATAGCGAAGTTAGTTTTCTATTAAACAAAACAAACAATGTACAATTACATTGTTTTTATTTTTACATTGTTACAATTACATTTGTAATACAGTCAGTTGGTCAGGCTGTGTTCTCCAGGTGTTTTGTTGAAACTGCGTTCCCTTTGGCAGTTTTGACAGTTGTGGTGGCATTAATTGGAAATAGGAGTGTTGGAGTGTTCCTCCTGGACTGGTGGAGCCGCATGTCATGATACAGAAATGTGTAGATCAATCTTTGAGAGCAATAAGTAACACTGGTAATAGTCTGACCAAATTTTTAAATAAATGGATGTTTAAAACAATATGTGTTTAAATAATGCAAGCATTCTCCTCATAATAATTTGTGTGTATTCAGATTCTAAACATGATAATAGCCTTTTATACTACTTTCATATAATACTTTTTCTGTTTAGAAAGAAAAACTTTAGGGGATATACCAGGCATAAATTAGAAACTTGACAAAATATAAAATTTGTTTTTTTATTCCTACCACTATAGTGTATGTGCTTTAACTGATGTATGCATCTTTCTGTCTGTCTATCTGTCTATTTGCCTGTCATTTAATGTCCTGTCAGTCTTTTTCTGTCTCACTTTTTCCAGTCCTAATACCTATCTTACTCATGCTACATGTGTTTTTCTTCAGTGTGTTTATATTTTTGTATCCTGTGGGAACAGGACAGAATTAAACCAGTATGTGTAACTATGATGTCCTATTTAGTAACAGAAGTATATTTGGCAGCAAGCCTATTTACCCAAAAGCCTATGTAATTAAGAATCCTGTTATTACGCTTATTAATACATTTCCTCACATTAATATTATAGCGTTCTGCCTCCCATTACTTCTTAACTTATAATAACTTACAATACTAATGTCACAATTTGTTTGTATGTACTTATCCTCTCATGTGGTACATGTGGGTGTGCTAGGAGGTGTATGCTTGTTGGTAATACTGGTGTGTGGTGCTTTGTGTATTGCATGGCAGGGGAAGGTGGTCTGTCTGTCAAACCCCACTTTTAGAAACCTACACCTGATAGTGACGGCTCTTGTGTCAGACGCTTGTGTATAGTCATGTGTCTGGTATTATAGTTGCTAATTCTATGTTTTTAAAATCTATGACTGTGTCAATGCGCAACTATCAGATTGGGGCAAAGACCTACCTTCCCTTCCATTTAAAAGCCATAAGGTCATCAATCTCACCAGTGCGGATCCTCTAGGTTCCCCTGAGCCGTATGCCAACACGAGTCTGGACTTCACCTCACGGCCAGCCATGGATCCCACTGCGAAAACTCTGAATGTCAGCTCCCAGCCTGCCAACGTGAGCACATCAAGCACTGAACATGAGAAATGTGATTCTTCATTGTTATAATATATTTGAATGAATTTATATCACTGTTGTACTATGTTTCAGCGTCTGCCTTCCAATGGCATTAATGGTGGAAATAATCAGGATCCTGTGATTCTGAGAAACAAAGGTAAAGCATATTTTTAATAGATTTACGCATTGTATGTGTGGCCTACACTAAACTGAATGGAAAGTGCACTGGATGTTGTGTTTTATGCTTGGTGTGTAGAATATTGGGGTATAATATTGTTGTTTTTTTCTTTGCATTTTTCAGATTTTTATGTGCTTTTTATATGAATATTTAAAAAGTTGTTTCCAATGCGATGTTTTTCAAATGTAAACCCTTTTACTTGAGTTGATCCTTGTCCATTTCTCAATCTCTGTCCTTTCTTTAATCTCTTTATTATCCATGTAGAACCCATTTCTTTAAAAAACCTTAAAAGGAGATCGGAGTTTTTTGAACAAGGTAAAAGAGCAGCCCCTGTTCACTATATATTTTTGGTGCTGGGCATTACTAGGCCTTCATGCTGCCGTCCTCCTTTTCCTCCTTGCAGCTGAAGACCTTGTAACCCATATGTTCTTCCATCAGGCTCTGCAGAGAATACAGTCAGTGTTCTGGTCTATCGCTGTGGTAAACAGCATTGAGTGTGCAGTGCCCTTCCACATCAACACACTGACGTGCTGTCTGCAGTAGCCCCAGAGCATACCAATATGAAAAAAATCAAAGGTGTAAAGAGGGAAATCATTTATTTTTATAGTTTAAAGGTTTGCAGTTTCTTGTGTGAACAAATATGTAGCATTTAATTCTTTTCTTGTATGGTCAAATCTGTACTATGGGCTCCACAAGACCAAAACCATACCAACACCCAAAGACAACATTATAATGTACAATATACACAATAAGTGCTAGGCCTACACTGATCAGTTCTTTGTCAGATATTGCATTCATGAACAAATGATGTAATAAAATATTGAGGTATACTGTTTAGCACACAGTGTTCCTCTCTTAGCGGACATGTCTTCATCTCTTAATGTAAAGTAAGAGATAAGCCTATTAGGAATTAGTGCTTAAGGCCATTGATGCAAATGCTATAGTTGGATGTAGTGTGGTGTGTGTTGGTATGGTGTTTAGGTTGCACAAAGTGTTCCTCTTCCTTTTTGCATGCCGTGCCTAGCATGGGTTTGGTGTCTTGCATGGAGCATCTGACTGTTTATGTTGAGAAGTGTGGGCTTTTTTGAGCCGGCTTTTTGCATGTGACTAAATTGCATGTGAATTGGAAATTATACACTGACAATATGATAACAAAGGTTTAATGTTGCTTATTTCCATGATGTACAATTCATTTGAAATGTTTTTGATGATGTAATTTAAAAAAGTTATCATTTAAAAATTTATTTTCATTTTTCTTGTAGGTGGACCTGAAAATCAAATAGATGTAAGTGAAAATTTGTTCTCATAATATTTGTACAGTCTGCATTCTTTCAAACCTGTTGTAGTCAGACTGTCAGAGGATATGAAAAGCATCATTATGATAGCATGGGATAATACTGAATGTATGTTTTCTTTCACCTGGTGTCAGGATTTCTTGTAATGACTCAACAAGTAAATCAAGAACTGAAACTTTAACTGTGCTTTAAATATATCAAGGGAAAACATGGTATTTTTACCATTCTCAAATTCTGACCATTTAACAATTCAACTAAAGAACAATAAAAAACCCAACAAAAACCCAACAGACAATAAAACAATTCCAAGAAATAAAAGACAACACAAATAATGAAACTAAATAATAATAAATACTATTTACATGTTAAATATTAAATAAGTTGCAATATTTTATTATTTTAAATTGATAGTACTATTTTAAATGTCTTCTATATAATTGTGTTTATTTATTTGTGTGCTTGTTTATTTCTTTCTTATTTGTTACATATGTTATAATCAGATATACAATATAGCTATATAATATACTGGGTTTATATTGCAAGTAATAATTGAAGTGGTTTAGTTTACCACATGTGTGATTGCTGGTTAAATGACAAAAATGTGCCTGTGGTCTCTAGGTACCAGTTCCCTCTCTCTCAGCCTCCTCTACTCGCTGGTCCTGGGACCCTGAGGAAGAACGCAGGCGACAGGAGAAATGGCAAAAAGAGCAGGAGCGCCAGCTCCAGGTAACACCTCCATCACCTATTTATATTTGAGCCACTTATGGTCTGTTCCAGTTACTTTTTAACTGTATTCACTGACAGATAAAAGTTTTCTTGGGTGGGGTTATGGCAGCTTCAAGCTTCATTTAACTTGTTTATTTATTATAATTAGGTATGCTGCTTTCAAAGCAAAGATTATGTTTACTTTTAAATACTCTGGAGTTTTATTTTTATTACAATTAGCTTGTGGCCCAAGGTATGAAAAATGTATTTTCATTTGCTTTCCTGCAGGAAAAGTATAGAAGGGATCAAGAAAAGCTGGAGGAGGAGTTTAGAAAAGCCCAGCAAGAGGCTGTATCAGAAGGCACAAAACAATATCAAGAGGTATCAAATGTTGTATACAGACACCGATCAGCTTACTTGAGTAAAAATTAGAGATGCATTACTTGAAAAGTTTCCATAGTTAATTAGAAAAATATTCAAGTGGAAGAAAAAAATCTGGTATTACATGTACTGAAGTATCAAGTTACACCATCAAAAAACACATAAAAACATCACATATATATGATCAAAGCTTTCCTCTAAGCTGTAATATTGTAGCTGTGGGAGAAACACTTCATTGCAGTCTTCAGGGTTGGCTAACATGAGACAAGTAGCTGGCATGAGCTCACTAAACAGGATTTCTGAGAGGATTTTTAAGACATGAAATGTATGTGTAGTTAATTTGAGTACAGTAAAATAATAATGATTCTATAATTGATTTAAAGAAAGCATCAATTATGATAATTGTTAAAGCTTGGCTTTTGTGTTCTTATAGCCGTTAGCAAGTTAGCTTAAACAGTAATGTAATTTGTTTGTCTATAATGTTGTTCCAACTATGTCATCAGAAGAGTATCTAAGTGACGTAAAATTTTAAGTTGAGAGAAATAGTTGAACTTGAATAAAGTAAAAATTAAAACCAAAAAATTCTTAGGTATAATAATGAACATTTTCTGCTTCAATGCTGTACACAAGTCATAATCATGTCCCTTGGCAATAAAACGTTACTACAGCATTAATATATGATTTATACTTACAAACCGTGATATACAATGTCTGCTTACATTTAAAAATATAAACATAATAGAGAGCAAACCTTTCCAATCAGAGCTAATGTGAAATATTTTTGATGCCGGTAAACAGGAGATGAGGAGCCTTGAGCTGGTTAAGGAGGCCTCGAGACTGGCAGAGAAGAAAAGAAGGGAGGAACAGGAGAGACTTGATGAGGCGAGGAAAAGAAGGGAGGAACAGGAGAGACTTGATGAGGCGA
>JAQQZR010000035.1:13147912-13159195 GCA_030068235.1 Notoglanidium macrostoma | reverse complement strand
GAAAAGAAGGGAGGAACAGGAGAGACTTGATGAGGCGAGGAAAAGAAGGGAGGAACAGGAGAGACTTGATGAGGCGAAGAAAAGAAGGGAGGAACAGGAGAGACTTGAGGAGGAGAGGAAAAGAAGGGAAGAGCAGAAGAAGAGGGAAGAACAGAAACGACTAGAAGAGGAACGAAAGAAGGAAGAAGAGGAGCTTAAGCGAAGGGAAGAGGAAAAGAGAAGGAAAGAGGAAGAGGCACAGAGACTGCAGAGGAAGAAAGAAGAAGAGGAGGAGAGAAGGCGCCAAGAGGCCCAGCGGAGACTTCAGGCAAAGTACGTAGCAGTGTTCTCACTTAGATTCCTGAGTATTTAGTTGAACCTTGGCTGTATAAGTATAGACTCAAAAATTAAACCGTTTGGAGTAATTGCGGCACTGCATGTTTGCTGAAGCTGCATTTTAGAGGTGCCATGTTTCATATTCATTCATGCAATAAAATGAGTTCTGTCAAGTTCTTTTACCATTACTGCATGGTTTTGCTGATATAATAATAACAAATACTCACTGTTGTGCATTGTCGTGCATTAACAACTACACCACAAACCAGACCACAGTATTTATTTGTGCCCATCTGTTTTTTACTGCTATAAACCTCTGCTTCTCTGTGCTGCTTTTGCTGTTTGATCACAGTGATGTGGAGTATACATTTCCTGAGCTATCCTACTCACACAGGTAAAATTAATCATTTATTTGTGGACACAATGCATGTGACAAACTGCATCTAATGTGCTTTTAAGAAGATTAGGTGTCTAATTAGAAAAAAAGGGCTTTGTTTTCATAAAATCTCACATATCCTACATAAATTTTGTAATCATTTGTGTCTAACAATTTCACAGGGCCAAGTCCAAATCTACTCCAGAGCTGGATGAAGCAGATAGAACTGACATTAAAGGTCAGTATATTTAATTAACAGATACAGTGTGCCGTATGTGAAGTCGTATCAGATCCTTCCGCATGAATGTGACACTGAACAAGGCTTACACAGAGAAAGTCTGGTCTAATGAAGCTAATTCACAGAACTTACAGCTAGTTCAGTCAGTATAGAGCCGTGTCAGTGTGTGTGTGCCGCTGTATGCAGGTGTGTATAGCAAACACAGGGGCCTGGCGAGTTGGCTTCTGAAGGAAGAATTACGAAGGAAGAAAGATCCTCATTCCCTGAGACAACAGGCTGCATCTGAGCTGGAAGTAGAGAGGAGAAACATCCTTAGTGCTATGAGATACAGTAACCCAGAGAGAGGTGTGACCATGTCAATTATGAAGCCCAGCCAATCACCTGATCAGCAAAATACAATGATCATCGATGTAATCAAGTCTGATTGAGAATGTGTTGTCTTCACCATTCAATCAATGTTTACTAATGTCCACTTGATTGAGGAAATTAATGCCATGTATACATTCTATACATGTGAGCTAACTGTCTGATTACAACAGCTTCTGTAGGCTTGAACTTCAGCAATGCTGTGCACATGTATTTCTATTTATAATACTATCTCTGAGGTCCTGATCAAATAATGTCCTGTTTCCAGCCGCAAGCAGTGGTCTGGGTGAGAGCTCTTTGAATAAGGCCAGCCAGAATAATAAAGAGCCGGTATCTCAGGCTGAAGCAGAAAGGCAGCAGATTATTCAGGACATGAAGAAGAAGACTTCATTACTGACAGACAACAGCTGGATCCGTCAAAGTACTGTCGACAATATGAACAAACAGCCAATCAACATTCCCATGAGAAGGTCAGTGTATAGTGTATGCTATCTTTAGCTAACATGTCAGGATCAAATAGAGTATGTGCACAAATGGAAGGACAGTGGTTAGTGTCACTGTGACCTTCCTATTTTCCAATAAACTAAAATTTTCTTGAGATATGATGTCTTAAAAAAAAACAAGCCATGAGTCAATGCAAATATATAGCAAACATATATAAAGTGGGGTATGACGTTCAGTAAAATGCCATAACTATACGAAAGTGACTGTGTGATTTGGCTTTTGTGCTTGCTTTGTAGAGGTGAATCTCTAGACAACCTGGACATGACAACAAACCGCTCTTCCTGGAGGTCATCATGGACTCCGGGCACCACTTCCTCCATCCCAGACTATAGCCGTCCTTATTCATCTTTCTCTAGCACTTCTTCGATCCAAAGTGGACATCCGGGTGCTGTCACGCTGCCTTCGTTTCAATCTCTGAGCTCCCAGAGGCCAATATCCACCACCTCCATAAATCCTGAGAATCAGCCATCCTCAAGAAACAGGTACTTTGTGTACATTGTTTAATTGTGGAACATGTGAAGTCAAATGATAGCATTGCCGGAGTCTCACTGTTGGGCTACTGAGCAACACCCTTAACACCAGGGATGCAATGTATATATTTTTAACTATTTTTTAACATTTTATTTTCAGCAATGGTAAGCAAAGTCCTAAGCCTTACAGTGTTACACTGGTATTATACAATGACCAAATTAGGATTTACAAAGCATTGCCTTCTAAGAGAATAACGTTAGATGTAAAATTAGATGTATCTCTAGGGCTTACACATTCCATTAATGTCCTGTGTACTGTATCATGTCTAGAATGCTTGAACACAAGCATTTGAATCATGTGGTGGTTCACATTGCTGGTCTCTCAGGTCATGTTTACGTTCTATAATTTAGGTCAGTCAGTGGAAAGAAAATGTGTACTTACTGTGATATGCCACTGGGCAAAGGAGCAGCAATGATCATCGAGTCCCTGGGGCTCTGTTTTCATTTACATTGCTTTAAGGTGAGAATTCTGAACTCCCTTCTCTTGGGGTTCTGGTCAACCTGGCTGCTAATGTCTTATGTCTAATCTGCATTATTCAAACCTTATTACTCAGATCCTACTCACTTTATATACATGACATAGGAACAACTGAAGCTAACATTTTGTCTTCCTGGAATGGTTGCATCTGCATCAGGATGATTGTAACAATCCAGCTTCTGGAGAATTCACAATTTATCTCATTGCATTTCCTTCTTCTATTTCTGCATAGTAAGAAAGGAATAGTTGCATAATCCCTTCTGGGCTCCTCACTATCACAGCTTCATAGGGTTTAAATGCTTGTATCTATTTTTATTTTCTGCTTGTTCTTGGGACTGTTGGTGAATGCTTTCCTCTCATATTAAGATTTTATTAATATGATTGAGATAACGTACTGCCTCGCTGAGTGAGAGATCATGTGTCCATTTAGGTGAGTATGCATTGGCCTACACCCAGTCTTCTTACTCTGTATCCCTGTGTCTCATATTTCAGTGCATTCAATGCAAAACTGACCTTGGAGGCTCGGAAAGTGGAGCTGAAGTCAGGATACGAAGCAAACAGCTCTTCTGTAACTCCTGCTATATGCGAGTCAAAAGTAAGACTTCATTCACTCTGCACATAAATTGACATGCGTGACAAATTAAAAGACAAAAATATAGTGTCTTGGGTTACTATGAAAAGCTATAATAGAGCCTTGGCACTGGAGGGATGAGCACCATTCTTCCAACAGATAGTCCCTCAATTGGTATGATGATGGGTCGTGATGATAATGCCTGACATATCGGTCCAAAATCTCCCACTTGGTTGAGAGCTGGTGATTCTAAAGGCCATAGCGTGTGGTTCACATAATTTCTATACTTGCTAAACCATTCAGTGAACCCTTGTGCCATGTGGATGGAGATATTATCATCCTGGAAGAGACCACTCCCAACAGGATTCAAATGTTTCATTATAGTGATCAGTTAGAATAACTTTGTATTGATTTTCAATGTGCTTCCCTCTAAGGAGAAAAATGAACCGAAACCACAATCAGCAAAATGCCCCTACAGCATAACAGAGCCACTGTTTTTCTTTTCATTTGTCACCAGTCTCTATATCAAAGGTCAAACTGAATAAAAAAGAATTATGGATGTTTTGAAGTCATGGAAAAATGGTTTTCCCTCCACAGCTGGGCAGCCCACTGCTATGTGATCTCACTGGATTACAACAGATTGTGGAGGAACCTGGTCCAGATACATAACCATGAACACTACAGTTATGCCTGAGGACAACATTATGGGATGAAAATAGAGATTACACAATAAACATGTGTGCTTCTTTTTTTTTTACCTATTAGAGGGGGAGAGGTAAAAGTTATAAGTTTCCATAAAAGTATTACTGAATATGTCTGCACAAAGTACAAGGGACATGCATTTACTTAGAAGCTAGCAATGTATTTGAAATAATCACTGCATTCTTCAAAATTGGAAGCTCTGGATAATTTGTCATGATGGCCATATGTCATGAAGGTCTATTTTATAGTAATTTTTGGATTGATAGAATCTGCTGTTTTTCTCATTTTTTTCAAGTCTGTCTTCATTAGACTTCTGTATGGTATGGTGTATTGTCATCTATTCATCATTTTGTATTTTCATTTCTGATGGGGTAAGATTATTTAGATAAAATATATTAAGAATATATTTAAAAGTGGCATGGATTGTAGGGATAAGTTTATGGCATCCATTTATGAAGTAAGATTTTCCACAAAGTAAAACAATCTTATGCATACAAAAGAAAATGTATTCACCAATATTTGTAAATAAAGAGTCCAAACCAAAATGCATGGCTTAGTATAAATCTTTTAATTGATCCCCAGCTTAATTGCACATACATTTATGAGCTTCTTAGTTGTATATTTATATATTTTATTTCTTGTTGTGTTTGTCTGAATTTTAATAGGCTCATAATATATACAGTATACTATGCGTATCTAAGGATTTCTATACTTATTAGCACAATAAGTTATTTGTGCAGAGCAAACATGGTATGGACTACATTTGATTTTACATTTGATAATTTACTGGACATTTACACTTTATTAACATATTAAAAAGTTTACATTTGCACATTATATGCAACATTATATGTTGCGTATGGAAATATTGTATTTTTGATGACATTGGCAGCAGTCCCTTCACTGGAACTAAGAGGCCCAAACATTTTCCAGCATGACAGTGCTCCAATGCACAATGCGAGCTCCATAAAGAGCCCTGACCCCACTGAACACCTTTGGGATGAACTGGAATGACAACTGCACCTCAGACCTCCTTGCCTGTATTCAGTGCCTGACCTCAGTATTGCTCTTGTGACTGAATGGGCAAAACCCCACAGCCACGCTTCAAAATGTAATGGAAAGCCTTCCCAGAAGAGTGGAGGTTATTATAAAAGCAAAAGGGAAACTAAATCTGGGTTTTTATGGGCAGGTGTCCACATACTTTGAGCCATAAAGTATATTTCTTTTGTGATAGATATAGGTTCTGTCTTGTTATACTGTTTTTGGAAACCTAATTTTTGATTAATAGAACAATAGAAAATGCACTCAGGTGTACAATAACAATATAAGCATCTTGTCTGCATTGTCTGTAAAATCACTGTGACTGCTGGTCTAAAGTCTCAGTAATAGCTGAATGAACTGTCACATTCTTTAATATGGAATATATCAGGATGAATGTTTTAAAAGAACAAAATCTAACTACAGTTTCAGCAGTACTTCATGTCCATGGGCTCTGGGTGAATTAGTTAGTTGCTGCCTTAAAAACATCTTAACCTTAAAAGATTTTTGAGCTTTTAAAAGATTTTAGTGCGCTGATTCATTTAGGAAGAGTCACACTAAAACATTACCCTCCACTGTCCATGCAAAATAGATCATTTATATGCAGCCTCACAAAGATCCTCGATATTGCAACTGACTTTCACTCAATGATTGAATATTCACTGAAGATTTTTTGTGAAATGAGGATTTCCCTCATCTCATACACCCACCATCCCCCTCCTCCTACTGCAGGCTGAATTAACTCTAATTTTAGCAGGCATAACTGATAGCACTTGAATCATTTACCATGAAGTGCTTATTTGTGGTGACCATCTTGTGTACTGTTGTGCAGCGTTATGGCTGTCAAGCCAATGATGCAGAATGGAGAATGTTTTATATAACATTTAAACTTGTAAAACTGTTGACTGCTTATACAGTATGATATAAAGAATAATTCAGAGTTGCAATATGTTCAGCTTTTTGGCAAGACTGTAGGATTTGGCACAGAACATTGCATCGTACCATGTATATATATGCAAGATAAGTAAATATGGAAGCAAATAAAAAGATTCTTCCAAAAAGGCTTAAATACTGTAAAACAATATGATCAGTGGTCAAGAAAATGCATCTTGCAGAGTTCAATTGCATCTTCATTGTAAGTTGGAGTGATTGTTTCATCTTTAAGCTGTAAATAGCTTCACCACAACGTTGGATTTGATTGATTGTGGGTTTAAACATTGACCCTGTATTAGCTAATTACTGAAAATGTGTGGCTGTTTCTCTCTGATAAGTCAAGGTGTATCTAAACAATTTGAGTTCACAACAGGAAATGATATGGCCTTCCAATGAAGCAATGTGATTTAATCAAGAGTTAAGCCAAATACATTCAGTATTCAGCATTTCACTCTATGTAAAATCCCTTACACTAAGTAGATTTTCATTATCACTTCTATCTGAATAGTTTCAAATAGTTTTATTGGATTCAAAAGCATACCTAAACCAATGTGGAGTGAAGTTTTTATTGACATCTTCTAGTGTGCCATGTTTCACATCAGGCCTGTCAATGTTTGTTAAGATTGAATCTCTGTTCATTTTATCAGTGTACTGAAGTTAGTCTGGCTCTGCTGAAGAGAATAATATTGTACAGGTTGCTCATTATACTAACATTTAATAAGTTGGCAAGCTCATTCTCATGACCTTCAGTCATTCTTTAGATGACACATTGTGTTTGCTTTGTCCTAAAGCACCAAAAGGAGGCACATATGTCTGAATATAAAGTGCCTTATGGTGCTGAGAGGGAAGTTTTTCTAAAGGAAAGAAATTATTCATTCAGGTGTGAGAATCAAAAGGGATTTGAAAAAGGTCAAGGCCTCTATTTCACAGTCAAAATGTGAGAGGTGAAGAAGAGCTTGCAATTGGCAATTTCTTATTAAATTTCTTATGAGAGAAACTGAGTAGGCATGTCTGATCAGATATTGCCATTTCTTGTGATGATTTGTAATTTCCCTTGTTGGCATAATTCAGATATTTTAGAAAAAATATACAGTATCCTGGCCAGTCACAGCTGGAAGATGAAGATTGCTTCAAATGTTATTATGCTCTAGCCCAGTATAAACCACACCAATAATAATGAGCACAGGAAAGAAATAAGGCTTCTTCAGTTAATGGTCTCACTTCCGTTTCCACACAAAATGTTTTAGTAAATGATGTGTGGTTTATCAGGCATGTAAAAAGATTATAGAGGAAAAAAACAACATAAAGTGTCTTAGTAACAGTACATGCTCACAGAACTGCTTCAGAGGGAAATTCAAAGATTACAGCAGCAATCAAAACATAAATTGTGTAAGCTAGAGTATTCAGAGTAATGAAAGTAAACATAAACATATTCAATAAATAAATACTGGAGTATTAACCCCAGAAAAGATGAATGATTAGTGTAATGTATAGTGCAAATGCTGCAAAACAGCAGATATGGAACCACAGATGTGTAGCAGAGTAGCTGTGATCAACGGAGAGGCCACAGTTGTACAGTGCAATAATATTATGATTAGCATCAGTGCAGTAAGCAGAATGCAACCCAGTGCAAAAATGTAACCTATCTTCAATGAACTTACTCTAGGAATAAGCTCTAAAGCTCGATAATGTCCCAGCACATTGATGAATTGTTGTGTTGTTCATTGCTACAATGAAGCTGGATGAGCCTGTTTGACCAGTAGAGCATGGAGGGGATGTGACTCATTGTCCAGGACAGATAATAATAATATTTTAATGTCTTCTTTTCCACAACCACCTCAAAACTGTCCAGGGGGCATCCCAGGAGAGAGCCAGCCTTCTTTACTAGTTTGCTGAGCTTCAAGCTCAACATCCTGTCCCATGATGATTACTTGTCTGGTTGTTGTCTTTTTCATCCTGAAGTCAACCAGCATCTCCTTTTTCTTGGCTACATTCAGGAGTAGATGATTTCTCTCAAACCACTCAACAAAGTTGTTCACTAGGTTTCATATACTTCTCTTCCAGTCCATCTTGGATGCATCTGACCAACAGAGAGTCATCGGAGAATTTCTGTCACATGCAGGTGACAGTGTGCTGACTTGTCCTGAAAGTCTGTGGTGTAAAGGGTGGAGATCAGTAGGGATAGTGCAGTTCACTATGGTGCTCTGGTGCTGCCCAGTAGCCGCTCAAACACGGCGAAGTTGCAAAGCTGTGGGGGTCCAGTAATGAGCTCGCCTGAGGGAGTCTCTGGAACGGTACTGGAGTGATGAGCACTGTTTTTGTAAATGATATTTCCTCTATTGGTATTTTGATGATGGTGGTGGAGGCCGCATGTTGCTCCAAAATCTTTCCTAGGTGTTCAAGTGGGTTGAGATCAGGTGACTGTGAAGGCCATAACATATGATTTCAGATAAGATAAGATAAGATAAGCTAAGCTAAGCTAAGCTAAGCTAAGATAAGATAAGATAAGCCTCATCAACCCATTTAGACAGCCTTCATGCCCTGTGAATGAAGACATTGTCATCCTGAAAGGGACAATTCCCGTCTGGATAGAAATATTTCAACATAGGATACAGGTGATCAGTCAGAATAATTTTGCATTGATTTGCAGTGACACTTCCCTCTGTGGGGACAAGTGGATACAAATCATGCAAGCAAAATGCGCCACAGCATAACAGAACCAAGGTTTCGCCTTTATTTTCTAAGTATTTGAATAGATAAACTGTTTATTAGATCTTAATAAACAGTTTGTCTTATAAACTGTTATCTTATAAACAGTTTATTTATCTTATATTATTTAACAAGTACAATCATAAATAATTAAAAAAAAATAAAGTTTCACTTATAATAATATTATAAAATAGTATGATATTAATATAATATTCATATTATTAGTAATATTTTTAGAACTGTGCAACAGTGATGAACAATGTAGGTCTGGTGTGGCAATCAGTTTTACCAAGAACTGGATGTCTTTCTAGAGGAGTCATTCTCAAGCTTCTTATATCCTACCAATGCCATCATATGTAATTCCCCTCCTCAGTTAATTGGAATTTTATTAAAAAAAAAAAAAAAAAAAAAAAGCATCAAAGCCAGTGCACATTTTAACTGTCTTTTTATGTCACTCATATCAGATTGGCTTTTAAAATATTCAGACTGCTGAAATGGCAAAAGGACGACATCTAACATGGACTTCATTTGAGTCGCCAAAGATAAAATGTTATCAGGCCAGCAAAAAGAAAGCAATTTAGCTATTAAAGTGCACCCAAATAACTTGCACTATATGTATGATTACTGATATCTTGAAAATGTTGCTATGAAAAATATTCTTTCTCCTTTTCTATTAATTGTGTTATAGCTGGTCTTGTGTGAGCTATTAAAATCGTCATAGTAGACCTTTTCATATTAAACATTTCAGTAGTTATCAAGTAGTATCAAAATGTTGTGTCAGGCACAGGCATGATAAAAGTGTAAGGTCTTACTAAGAAACAGCAAAGTAGACAAATCCATAGGCCATATCAGTGTCAAAGTCGTGATACAGGGAATAAACAAACAGACTAGACTAGACGAGGCTAAACTCAATAAATTCGACAGACAAGGTCAGAACCAGAATAGTGTGCACACAATGAAAAAGACTCGGTAATGTCCCTAGTCACTAAATGTGAGCTTTACAAGGTCTACCTCTTGGACTTAGAATTGGACAACGAGCATAGTATTTTCTGATTTAAAAAAAAATACAGATTTAAAATGTCTTGGGTTGAGACTCAAAACCTTTTCTCAGGACCTTTTCTCTGCCAGTTGATGGAGTCACTTAACATCAGGAATCTATACTTTCCTTAATCGTGTAGTCAGATTGAAAGGAAGGAGGTGGAGGATAATTTACTGGGGATTTGCGATAAAAAGTACTGGATGCCATGGGTTTTAGCAAGGACAAGAGGAATGATATTAATAAGTGTGTTTGTAGAGGCAAGTCAAGCTTATATGTTACTTTGTTGATGCATTTCAGTGTCTTAAATGGACCAATGTATTCATGCCTGACCTTTCTACAACAATGTTGCACACAAGCATCTATAGTGGAAAGTCACACAATGTCCCCTGGTTCAAACTTAGAAGAATCTGCTTAATTTTTACTACTTCTAGGTGTTGATGTGTGCTGTGTAAGACATCCTCACATTGAACTGCTTGAGCACTGATGATAGTTGCAGTCCAGGGGAAGTGGGAAAGCTGGTACCCTAGCACACACTGAAAGCTCTGTGGCTGTGTGGTGAGAGATCTGGGCATATTCAAAATTAGGTAAGAAGGGGGACCAGTCCTCTTCACTGTCAGAACAGAATGTTCTGAGAAACCAAACATTGGTTAAACTTCCTGATGCACTAAAGTTTGACCCAGGCTTTAGCACAGAAACTAGCATTTCAAGTTAGTAATCCATAACTGCTATTGTTTTTCACATCCAAATATTGTAGAAATGTTGCTATGCCACAAAACTATAAGAATAAAATAAGCTGGGCATCATCACTGCTTGAGAAGATGGAGAGCGCAATCTGTGAAGATGAGGAAGGTGATATCTGTCAAAACAGCAAAAGACTGATAGTTGTCTCTGACCCTTAAAGATACTATGTAGAATCCATCCATGCATTCTGTTTATCAGAAAGTGCTCCAAACTACATTCCTTTTAGGAAACTAAAAACCCTTAATGACACAAAAGCCTCTGAAAAACCTACAAAAGACAGAAGAAATGAAAATGAAATGAAAAATAGTGGGATACAGTGGAACATCAGAGGCAAAGCAGGTCTTAATAAAGGAATTAGAGAAGAAGTGCAGATCATATCAAAAACATGGTTGACTGTTAACTTCAAAGAAATGTCTGGCATTTGAATCGGCCCAAAGAAACAATATTCCATTCACCAACAACAAGAAAGAGGAGGGTTTCTCAGGTAAGCAAGTTACATGATTCAGTAAAGCAACCAAAGCTAACTCATGATATATACACTACCAGTCAAAGGTTTGGACACACCTTCTAATTCAATTTTTTTTTCTTTATTTTTATTACTTTAAACGAGACTGGATAATGATGGACTGTTGTTTCTCTTTACTTAGTTGAGCGGATGTTGACATGAAGGTTATTAGTGGAATTTCTTTCCTTCTTAATGCATTTGAGACCAACAGTAAATAGTAAATGATAAAAATACAGTA
>JAQQZR010000035.1:13134313-13146298 GCA_030068235.1 Notoglanidium macrostoma | reverse complement strand
ATAGTAATCCATATTAACAAGGCACACGTGTTCACTGAAAAGCATTCCAGGTGACGACTTCATGAAACTGGTTAAGAGAATGCCGATTGTATCATCAAGGTAAATGTTGGCAACTTTGAAGAATCTAAAATATGAAACATATTTTTTTTTTTTTTACTACATAATTCAGTATATGCCATACGTGTTGCTTCATAGTTGTGATGTATTCAGTAATGTTTTACAACATAGAAGCAAAAAAATAAAGAAAAACCTATGAAAAAGAGTAGGTGTGTCCAAGCTTTTGACTGGTAGTGTATATAGTATAGTGTATCCATTTTTGGAGGGGTGAAGTTATTTGGAGAAGCACAGAAAGATAAGCATTCCTAATCCCTGCTATCTTGTTTGGAAATGTTCCTGATACTCAACCGAACTGCATTTTCGCAGTGATATTCAGCAAGACTAAGGACACTGCTGTGTCTTTTTTCCAAGGATGCTTGGAAGAACTTTCCTGATCTTGATGTGAAGGATTGTGGTTTCACACAAGAAAGTGAAGTGTTTCATGATTAAAAACTTTTGCCTAATATGCCACATACATTTCATATATATACTGTATGAAGTATAGGCCAATATGGTACAGTAATCAGACATTTTACTTGTAAAGATTTAACTTGGCTATATTTAGCTTCTAAATCCATAGTGTACATGTGCACAGTAAGCCGCCTGCTGCAGTCTCCTATTCTCTCTCACATATAGTCCTCTGGGAATTGTGTAATTGGATTTCCACAGTGGTTCTGTTAATACTCATACATTTTTTGTATGAGCATTCATTTTCTAGAACACTAGCCTAATTCAACTTTCTTATATTTTCTCACTTTCAAAATGGTGAACATGCAAGTTTAAATGAAATATAACAAATATTTGACCTGCACAATGAAAATCTGTTGTGATTTCAAATACTTTGCCCCTATAGACTGTAGGTGTTAACCTACTCAGAGCTGTCATCGACTAAAGTCACCCAAACAATGAACATTCTAGACTTTAGACTTAGCTATTTAGCTACTAGCTATTTATTTTTGCAATTTGCTTAAACACAGAGTTATTGACATTGACCAGATTGACAATTATAAATTAAACAACCAATTATAACAATACCATAAAAAATATGCAAAATGAGTCTCAGTGACCCTTAAATCTTACATTTGTCTTACAATCCTAGTGAAGACCATCTGTTGATATAATTATTAATGCAGCTAATAATGCAATGCTTATATCTAGCACTAACCTGTTTTAAGAGTTAAAAATTTTTCCTTGTGAGGATCAGCCAAACGTTCCCACATGGTCACTGTGACTCATTTTGCTGGATCAGGTCACATATACAGTATTTGTCATAAGGGTCTATGACAGTTCACATCCAGTGATATAATCATGTTGTATTTACCAATAATTCATGATAGGGTCATAATAGCCATCATGTTTGAAACCAAAACACATGTTAATTTTGTTTTGGTCAAAAAATGGCATTAGTTGTAAACCTCTGCTTTTAATAAGTGTTTAAATGTAACCTTGACAATTAGTATGAGCAACAGTTTAAGCTAGGCATGTGTTAACATTTCACTGTCACATAGCAAAAAAAATATTCATAAAGGGGTAATTATGTGTAACCATAGCAACAGTTATAATAATGTGTTGATGTGTAGTTGGTAATAAAGTTTCCATTCATAAGAAAGCAAAACATGCAAAAAGCCCTTTTTTGTTTTCTTCTTACATTTTGTCAAATGTTATGATTTGATGATGCATGTATATTATGTTTTATTATGATGTTGAATGTATATCATTGTGATAAAAATCATAAACATTTATAAAAATGTATAATTATCTGGATAGTCTCTGGAATTGAAGATGGAGGATTTTGCAGGAAGAGGAAAAATATCATCTGCATATTGGCTACTGGTTGCATGATGTCTGAACATTATTGATGTCTACATGTTGGCCTATAGCTACAGCTAATGTTTCATTAGCCGGAGATAGGGGTGCATCCTTGGTATATCTGTGGCCTTAGGTGAAGTATAAAAATCTGAATTCATTGATTAATTAAGAACTTCCAGTTGGCTCTGTCAGAGGCACTCTCTGCATCAAGTGTGACTATGGCTGTTTCTAATTTTTGGTGTGAAGAATGATACATTAGGTTAGGTAGGCTGTGCATGTTAGTAATTGAATATCTGCCTTTAATGAAGCCTGTTTGATCGGGGTGGATTATTGATGGCAAATCCAGTGTTACTTTCCCCTGTCAATATCACTGTCTGTGCAGGTCTATGTGCACACTGTTATTTGCAGACCCCATATGGTGAAGCAGTGTTTTCTACTAATATTGGGTTGGCAATGGGGGATGGGAAACAAAGAGGTTCTTAGTGGACCTGTGCTGGGAGATGAGTGTGTAGAACATGTGAGCAATTATTAAACCTTTACACTCTTACACACACAAACCTGATTCATTTTAAACAAATTAAGAGAGAAGTAATCATCTTAAATTCTTATCTTAAACTCATGTATCAGTTGATTATATTCAGCAATGACAGCTTAAGTTTTATTAAGCTTTATTATTTCATGAAGGTTAAAATGTTACCCAGGAAAAAAATACACATGAAACAAGTAATGCAAATAATTATTCAAAATATAAAATAGATCAAAAATGTCAGAAATACCCTATGGCAAGCATGAAGCAAACTACTGTATGTGTAAAGAGAGTAAATCTGGTCTCGTTAATCACACATTCATGGTCTTAATTGCTTCATTCATTGTTTTTTAATTCTGGTCTGAGAGTAACTCTGAATAGCAAATGTTCACCCTGCTTCAAAGATAAAATCAGGAAAAACCGAAACATGCAGAGTGCATGCTTCTCTAGAACCAGGGTTGGGAAACAGTGGCCATCATCCTTTAATAGAGCTCACCTTTGCATTTCAAAGCAGTACGTGGCCAGTGAACCTAAGAACATGATCAATATTTCATGCTTGGACATGCAAATTACTCTTTTAAATAATAAAAAAAAAAGATTCTCTGTGATGCACTTGCTTTTTTCCTGTGATGTTCCTGCCTTTTCTTAGGTTGTTTTCTAGATCTACAAGTGATGTATATGGAACAATGGATATCAATAAATATTAAACCTTTTGCAGCAAAAATGCTTTGATAAGACCTTATTCTTGACATCCCATTGATTAATAATGGTGATGTGCCTTCTGGGTATTATCACTACAGTAATTAGTCTCCTCCTTACTTCAGTGCATAATTGCACCTGGATATTGCAGTCTTGTAGTAAAGAGCTGCTGCTGTAATAATAAAGACTTTACTATGTTCTTCTCAGCACTCTTTTTCACAATATGCTCACAATACTACTACTACTACTGCTTGACTTTATAGTTAAAGTTGTGGAAGAGTAATGATTTATGATCCCACGATCTGGTTTCAGCCAAAAGAGGATGGATTCCCTTTTGAGAATGGTTCGTCTCAACGTCTCTTTCTCATGTTGTGTCAGGGAGTTTCCTTGTCACTGTGGCAACTCGCTTGCTCACAAGGGACCTAAATCTATATCTAAATTTCTGTAAAGTTGCTTTTTTTGACAATATTTATTGTTAAAAGTTCTATACAAAAAATAAATTAAAAAACAGATAAGATTACCTTTAAAATGGTTTAAGCACAGAGATATATGATTATTGCTATGGTGCAAGGTGGTTGGCATGGTACTATGGTTTCCAGGGGTTGAAAATGTGATGCTAAAAATATTATTATTATTATTATTATTATTATTATTACACAGAAAATTAACATTAACATTAATTCATTCATTTATAACAGGCCCTCCAGAACACAGGGATTAGTAATTATCTCACTTCCAATTCACTTGACTCCTGCACCCTGGCAAACAAGCATTTATTTAGGACCACGGAAACACCAAGCACAAATCAGCTAGTGAAAAGCATGTTAATTGGGAATTGATTAAGAGCAATCTCTTCCTGCTTTTCATCTTGCATCTTGCATCTGTAATGTCCATGCTGGGTTTAAAGGTGACCTGAAGCAGATACACATCTCAGCCCTGAAATTCATTTAAATTGTAAACAAGTTTAATGGCCTGCTGTAATAGGAAGCTGACACAGATGGTCTATTGTCAAAACAGCAGAGACATATACCACTAAGATCAGTATTGTTGTTTAGTGACCTGCTGTTTAGTGAACAAGTATGCACTGCTTGACACAAAGGCATACAGAAGGAAAACATCATACATTATGTGTCCTAATTGCATCTGTCAAAAAAAAAAAAAAACAATTCAGAAAGAATGAAAAACTAAGAGAATGAGAAACAGCAAACATGAACATTTCTATGGTCGAAAGTTTTCCAAATCTGTGTGTTTTGCAATTGAAATAGGCAAACTGTGGGTATTGTAACTGAAATGTTCTTTTTTATGTTATACTATACATCAATGGTATTCAACTAAAATTTGTAAAGGTCCAACAAAGCATATAACATCGCTGAATGATGACAGTTACCTTTTAATTCTTAACCATTCATGATTAATTATAGCTATAAATAAGATGTCAATCTAAAGTGGTAATGTTTTATTTTGTACTGGTGTGTCTGTTACTGTTTATGACTGACATCTCAGACTCTAAACAGACAAGACACACATTTTGAACTTGCAGCAGAGAATAAATGCATGCTTCTCCATTCAAAGTCTTTAAACGTTGTTTTTTTTTTCAATTTTTCCCCTTTTGAACATGCCATGTCATCACTTTGTTAATCAGACCAGAGAGGGTAAATGAAGCTCTATAGATAATGTAAATATATAATATCTATAGATAAAATGTATAAATACATCTTAGAACATCTTCTTGGTCAGTGAGCTACCCTCAGATAAATAATTTGCATAAAAGCATGTGATTGGCTGCAACATTACCCAACAGATGATGTGGAATGTCTAATGTTTATAAAACTGGAGTTGCTGAACTACAGTAACTTTGTTTATATATATGCATCAGTTCTGCTTCAGAATTTTTCAACTGGTAGGTCAGTTAGTGAGAAATTGATTGCGCAAATGCTTAGAAATTCAGTTCTGGGAACTCTCATTTGCCTCATTGTGAACAGAAATATTAACTGCTCCTAAGCCACCAAGGCCAACAACTGTTTCAAAGAAATTACAGAACACCCCTGCTGGTCCCTACTTTGAAGCATATAATAATATTTAATCTGTGGGATTCAGTGAATACACGCCAGGCAGCCCATTTGTTTGAAACGTATTGGTTTTTCTCCCCGTTCATTGTATTCTTTAGGTCTAAAAGGAGATCTTTGTCTGTAATATTGATTAGTACTGGTGATTTCTAAAAGGTACAATCATTTCCTGTGAGGCAAAATCAAGCTAGTTTGAAGAGTGGTGGACTAAATGGACAGTCCACAGCATTTGTGGTGAAATTGTTCAGCATTGAAAGGCACTGTCTTGACACATATGGGTTGCAATATGACTGCTATTTATTGAAGCAATTGGCTCAGCTACAAGAAATGTTGAAAGTGCATATTGATTTATCTTCACAACACAAAAGAGATGTAATAGAACATTTACTGGGAACATGGGCTTAAAGAGAACAAAAATGTATGTTATTTTTAAAGTGAAATATATCACCTTGGTATAATTCACATTTGTGCACTTATACCAAATAGAAAACAAAATAACTGTAGCAGTAGTATCAAATTCTTAAAACGTATTCATGGTGCATTTTTTAGTATTTTGTGGACACTATAGCACGATGGCAGTTGTGTGCTTGTGATGTGACTTAATCAACACATTGAATTCAGCATTCCTTAACCTAGCAAATCATATTTACTGTCCAGACCACCACTCTGGAAAATGAGATACCACTGTTCAAGTTGCCCCTATTTACAATTCAGCCAACAGTAAATTATATATATTTTTTTTCAGGTGTCAGAAATGTAGCAGAATTATATGACCATCTTCAGAAAGTACTCCTAAACAGTGTTTAAGAGATCCAAACATAAGAATCATCTGCTGTGTAATTTGTCATTTGTACTATTTCTATCCTACTGGTCCATTTTTAGTCCTTTTTCCACAGAGAGAATATTATCAAACACTTATTTAATGCCAGTGAGCACACAGGGATGAAATGTTCAATACTTTCTCATAGGCAAACAGAAGAGCCAACATGAGCACAGTCATGCATGCAGAATGCAAACATGAACACATATTTGCATACAAACATATACACAAAGCACAGAGTTGTTTCGGTGCTCTGCAACTTTTTTCCCCATCTGGGCTCATAACCACCAGACTGCATGGCAATAACATTTAGTGAAGACAGAAAACTATAAAAATTATACAGAATCCAAACACAAGCTTTTGAATTGAATCTCCATCATCATGATTAAATCTGAGAGCATCATCATGTCAGAATAAAAAGGGGGAAGATATGCAGAAAGGGCTTTCAACAAATTAATATTCTACACAGTATCAAATGTGGTTTTCAGTAATACAATTTCAGGTAATTCTAATATTCATTAAATCAATATCTCTTGGTTTTTTGGGTTTTTTTTTTTGTCTTCATATGACAGGAAAAACTGGTAAATCTCTGAGGGGTCTTACTGTGTAGAGGATGTTCATACTCCAGTACAATGAGATGGAAGGTTATAAAACAGAGCATGAGGAATGGAGATTGAATTTGAAGACAGGAATAGAACTGAAGTTTATTATTTAAATCGGCAAGGCTAAACCTTTTTTGCATAGAGCAATATGATGTCTTGGGCAAGCATCCTTTGTTGTCACTTAGTAATATCATTCGCTTCTGAGTCAATTGTGAATAGATTCTGTACAGGCAAATACAACCAGGTGTGGTGATCAGCAAACTGGAGACAATAGACAATATACCCCACTAGAAACATCTTTTCCACAAAAGACTGGAAAGCAGAGTAAAGTACACATAATTCATTTAGCACCATACCACAAAAAACATACATACCAGACTACTGCGGGGAAAAGGCTATTTTTGTGGAAATGCATCTTTCACAAATCTATATATAAAATCTGTATGTGCATATCATGTGAATTCCTAGCCAGGTTGTGTTTACAGCACATTTTTCATCTCACATTTAGTGCAGATAGAGAGTGGATATGCAAAACATTATTAAAATTTATGTTGCCAACTGGGATATATCTGTCTGAAAACCTATTTTTAACACAGATCCTAATTAGAACCAACAGGTTGTCCAGTTTGGCTTAAACACAGCATTCTGATCTACAATTCAGAGGAGATACTAGACAACTATGCAAGAGAATAATTTTTAAATGGCTTTGGGAAACTCAGAAGCAAAAAAGTAAGAAATGCACCACCATGAATATGCAAAACAGCAGAATTCTGTGGAAGTAGCATATAAACTTCTAAAAGGACAGCCTAAATGAATGGTGCCTAATGGCTGCCGAGAATAGTAAGAATGCATCCTTTATTCTAACCATGATAAACATCATCAGATATATTCCTGGTACAGCACCAGTGAATAATGAAGGAACATTGTCTTTCTAGGACACAAGGTTTTTCAATTTGTCCCTCAGGCAATCCGTCCCTCTCTCACTGCAGCTGGAACCTTTTGTTATTTACACTTGAAATGATAATTGCATCATAATTTGAGTACAGCTGCACCATTTGCATCTAAGCATCACACACCGCATTTGTGTCAGGAAAACAGATAGGATCTACACAGAAAATGAGTAGGAAAATCTCTGGAAGCTTGGCTTTTTAATATTCACCATGTGAAGCCTTTGTCGTTTCTTTCAGTAGATATGTTCCTTCCCCCAAATATTCTGTACGTTTATCGCTTTATAAAGCTCAAACCTGCTGAAAGTCACACCCCATTCTATGTCTATAAATAGACACATGCTCTGCTGTAGCTCTACATGTTTAGATATCCGAGTTGTCACATAAAGCAGGCATGCCATCCAGGAGTTGTTTGCATAAACATTCATTTTCAAATACTGTATCTTCTCAGTTTTAATCTCTGTGTTAAAGTACACCACCAATAATAATAAAAAAAAAACAACCATTAAGAACAAGAATAGGATTTTATTTCATTTCTTCAAACATTTAAATTCACACACACACATAGTTATAAGCAACATATTCATTTACAGCACAAGTCATAACAGTACCTAGAGATCAAAAGAATGAATTATGAATGCAACTTAGTTTAGAAGCAAGAAATATGCACAGTTTTAAATGATTCTAGCATTTGTATTTTTCTACCAGAACATAACTACATTACCAAAACAGCATGCACTTTAACAGAGAGCAGGCTATGGCAAGAGCTGTTCAACTTCTACTCTGATAAACAACAGATGAGGGAGGGAGATATAACGTCTTTACTGATACTTTAGGGAAAGCCTCAGTCTAAGGCATCATTATGCAAAAGGTTTTCCATAAATCCCATATACAGCTCTAAAGGTTTAAGCTATACATCTTACTTAATTTGGTTTTGCTACATATCATCAATAGGCTACTCATTCTTTACAGGCATGAGCACACACGCATAAGGATTCTTTTATATTATTGGTTAAAATTTTATTATTAATTGTTACAGTAACAATATTGCTAGTGTGCTCTGTAGTTTCTGTAAACAAAGTCTATTGGGCAATGTGATATAATCTGAGATCTTTAATATCTGATGTGTTGATAATGTTTTTTTTTTGTGGTCGTAAATTACTAAATCATTAATGGGATGTGAAGGAGCTACCGTCTGTGACATGTATTTATTTACATAACAATGAATTACAGCATCTATGCTATTGTTGAGTAACTCAGTCATAGGCTACAGTGTTAACTTCTAATAACCTAATACACTATTAGGGTTCCCCCCCCACCCCCCACATCCGTGTTTGTACACTTCAACATGAATGGAACACATGGAGTTGTACATTTCCAGTGCGTTAGTCCCGACAGAACACATACTCTGTGTAACTGGTCCAGATTTTATCCTCTCCCGGGTCGTTGCTCGCGTAAGCGCACGTCCCTGTGGAGCTGCAGGCGACCATGCGGAAGCCGAACTCAGTGAGTCTGTCAAAAGCCTGCTCCAGGAAGTTGTATTTGAGATAATAGCGGGAAGTGTATCTCTCCGGAGGCCTGTCCGGGTCTCTGCTCTCGTTCAGAGTGTCTCCGAACACTTCTTTGGCGAGAGACGTCTTCCCGCACACGGTGATGCGCGCCACGCGCCTAAACTTGGCGTCGGTCTGAATGTCCCTCCCGATGGTGTACGAGCCCCTGTAGCCAATGGTGATGTAGCCCGACTTTCTGACTTCCGCCGAGGGCGAGTGCGCCATGCTGAGTGCGGAGAGCGCGCGCGACGCTTCCCAACCGGAAACCGCGGCACCGTGCGCCATCGCCTCATCCGAGTCGCTCTGATAGCAGTTCTCCTCACACACTGAGTCTTCCTTGCTCATTTTAGGACTCAGGCGCTTGCACAGCTCTCGCAGCTGAAAAAACTCGGCCTCTCTTTGCAGACGCTTCTTCTCCGGGAAGTAATCGGGCAGCACCAGGTTGAGGTCCCGCAGGTAGTCTAGAATGTAGCGGAACAGAAAGCCGTCCCGGTCCAAGAAGAAGCGCCCTTTGCTATCCCGCGCCAAGTCCTTTGGCGTGTTCTTACTGAACATGAACCATAAGAGAGAGTCCGGCACGGCGATTAAAGTTGCGCGTCTTGTCACGTACACTTGACCACCAACATTTAGTTCGATAATTTCCGAAAACCCGCAGCCAGAGTCTGCACCGTTAGTTATACCACGCTGTGGATCCGCCAAAGCCATGTCGTCTTGAGCAAAGATTAGAGCTGCTCGTAAGCGTGAACTGAGTGAGGGTTTTTTTCTCTTCCACAAGCCAGTGGAGCTAAGGGCAGGGGATTTGATTAAATAGGGTGCGTGGGAGGAGATATACAGACTGCTGAGGAGCTCTGATCGATGACAGACGTTAACCCTCTATCGACAAACGAAGGACCTGCTGATGGCAGGTGTGTGGCAGTGAAAGCTGTCGCATATTACATTGTAAATGTCTCTCTCTTACACACACACACACACACACAAACACACATACACCTCTGGGACAATATAACATAATACATCACCAAAACACACAGGAGCAATATTCAAACTATATAGGCTTAAAAATGTGTTTGTTTATTTGTTTGTTTGCGTGTAAGGAAATATGCGCACAAGTGGTTGCTCATTTGCAAAGAATTCACAAGAAAACCATAGGGAAGGTTACCATCTGGTGGTGTTACAAAGAATTTCACCATTTCTTGTTTGATTTAGAGCACGGTTCCTCAACTTTAGTCCTTGAGGGCCAGAGTATCTGTACACATATATCTTCTAATCATTGGAATTAAAGGGTAAGTTGAATTCGGTGACGAAACGAAATATTTGTGTTAATCATCTGACCCTCAGATGATGTCGGCTGAATAGTTTTTAGTTAATGAACTGTACTTAACTCAGCTGTTACAATGAGGAGTTGAAAAATCCCAAGCAATATTGGTGTGCATGATAATTTCATACCAAAGCCACACATACTACCAGGCTACCATGTTAGTGTCAGTGCTTTAATGGAAATGGTCAGCAGTGATAACATCTGGTCAGCAGTGCTCACATGGTGGTCTCCTGGGAATAATAGTGTACCAAAAAGCTAAGTGTGCCTGGAAAATTGACGGTATGGGAACTATGTTGGTGTACTTTATCAACTAGCAACTGCTAAGTATTCCATTTAGCACAATGGAACAAAATACATGCAGAAAAGGCTTATACTGAAAAGCACAATCTGTCACAGGAAGCTGTGTGAGCATCAGCAAAGATTAAAAGTTAGACAACTTCAAAACCACATCAGAGGAACTACACAAAAATAAAAGCAACAAAGTTCTCATGGAAATTCCAGGTACAGACAGATAAACACATAGTAAACCAACCATACATAGACCATGGCACTTGGATATTGCTAACTAAGCAAATGGCACTATTCAAAGAAAGAAAAGGAGAAGCTTGGAAATAACACAATCTTAAGGAGGAACTAGAAAGATTGTGGAAAGTTATGAAATATTTTGATGTGCTGGTCATAAGAGCACATGGTATTAATGTAGGTGAGTGTCTCCAATAGATTACTGGAATGACAACAATCATTTCATTTTATTATTTAATTTCATGTTTTTTAATTGGAGACATAATGTCCAAACATTTATCTTTTTCACATTGCATTTTCTGTATATGTTTTTAGAAGACAATCTGTTGCATTGTTGGTTTTGGCAAAAATATACATTTCTTCAAAGTTTAAAGTCTTCTAATATAAATGCTTCTATTTAAGCATTATCACCTGTGAGATAGTGCTGTTGCAGTTGAATATCATCACAGCTGGTCATCATCACACGCAGGCCGAGTGCCACAGGTAATCACAGTCATACTGATATTCAGTACAACAGCATGATCTTGAGTGTAATGTTGCTTTTATACAACAGTACAATAATTAATCTTGAGTAAGTGACATTTTGGAACAATATAGTCATGTGTTCCATTTTCTTTTGCTTCACGAGCGGAAATAGATCCTGAGGAATCCACACTCACTTCATAGTACATCAGCTAGCTGCCTAGCTAGCACACATTGATTTTTTTCTTTCCTTTTAAAGATACATCTTCATCTGACAAGCTTTTGTATTTTAAGTCAAAAGGTATATTCCTGAAATGTATCACTTGCTGTGTCCGCTGATTATGCCACTAACATTTTGAAGTTGGAATTGTATGTAGATGAGCGGAGTGATACGCACAGTGAAACGTCCCAGTATGGTTATCGCAAAATATCAGCACGCTTAGAACACCACTCGACCAATCAAATTAGGGGACAGGAACTAACTGTTGATAGGTGGCACGGTGGTGTGGTGGTTAGCACTGTCGCCTCACAGCAAGAAGGTCCTGGGTTCAATCCCCGGGTCACCCAG
>JAQQZR010000035.1:13097660-13122760 GCA_030068235.1 Notoglanidium macrostoma | reverse complement strand
GTTATGTTATCTATGTTCTGTTGTGAATAAAATATTGGCTCGTGTGATTTGAAAGTCTTTTAGTTTTCATTTTATTCAAATTTAAAGAATGTCCCAAATTTTCTGGAATTCAGGTTGTATCATAAAAATTGATTTGTCTGAGCAACTTGTTGCCATGTTAAAAATTCTGATGGGAGTTGAGCGTGTGTTGTGAAACAGATTGCATGTTGTATGGAAAGTCTGGAATTTCAGAATAATATAAATAGTAATAACTATTTCATCATGTACCTTTTCACCTCAGTAAAGGACACCTATATTCCAAGTGCACCTCATACTTAGTTCAGGAATTTCTGTTCCATTTTTCATTAAAGACTTATATATGCAATGTATGAGGGAAAATTTAACAGCAGGTGAATTATTTCATAAACCAGGAATGCATTAATTATTATACTTATCAGGAATTAAATCAATGCAAAGCTGCCTAGCTAATATTGTATTTATTCTGTTGCATGAACCTGAATTATATCATTCTTATGCACTGATGAATAAAGTATGATAACACAAGCTTTAAAAAAATAGCATATGTATCCTCTGGTTTACTGACATGTGTGCATTAATGAAAATTCTCAGAATACTCATGGGTTCCTGTTGTTATCTGAAGCTTGTGAGCTGAATGATGTAGATAATTTTGCAGAGACCATAAATTAGTTGCACTTCCTGTCACATGCAGCTGGAGTCACTGTTTAACTTATTTTCATGCATCTTTACATGGTGCCACTGAATTGGTATAGTTCTTTACCTATTAACCATATGCATTATGTTTAGCAAGAAAAATATACATTTTGTGGGGAAAAAAATTATGGGAAAGTTACTGTTGTGCATATTTCATAGAGCAGTTTGAGAGAAATCTGTGTTTTTTTTCTTCTCATATTCCACTGCACCGTGATAATGTGCATGAAATTGAAAATACACTGAATGTTTGCCTAATTAATGAATTGCATCATTACTTATCAGCAATAATTACTTACACAGGTTTTTATCCATATACAATAAATATTTATAAAAATAAAAAATAATGAATTATGACATGACTAATAAAATTCTGTATTGCAAGAATGGAAGCATGTTGATTATTATTGAGTTCTATATACTGTAGCATCTATAATAACAAATGTATCATGTACATGGCATGTTTATTTTCTAGACATTCTTTAATGTCTTTAAATATATTAATGCTTTAAATAACATTAAATAACCTTTACATAACATTCAGTTTAAATAACATAAAGAATTATACTGGAAAATGCAGACATATTTGTTATTTAACTTTTATAATTGTTATAATTCCATATGATGCCTTATTCTCATATACCACCTTACATGAATGGTGATTGTAACATCTGCAAAATCACTCAGCTGGTAATCTACTTTAATGTTTGGGAACAACTACTTTGGCAATGTGTGTGTGTGTGTGTGTGTGTGTGTGTGTGTGTGTGTGTGTGTGTGTGTGTGTGTGTGTTTAAATACATAATCATTGTCTTTAACTCAAATTACTTAAAAAATAATAATAACACATGTAAATATACTATATGGCCAAAAGTTTGTGTACACCTGACCATAACACTCATATGTGCTATCTGAATGACCCATTCCATAAAGCCCCTCCTTGCTGTTATAATAACCTCCATTCTTCTGGGAAGGCTTTAAACTTGATTTTAGAGCATGGCTGTGGGGATTTGTGCTCATTCAGCCACGAGAACATTAGTGAGGTTGAGCACTGATGTGTGTGAGGAGGCCTGGGCTGCAGTCGGCATTAAAAATTCATCCCGAAGGTGTTCAGTGGGGTCGAGGTCTAAGCTCTTCCACTTCAGCCTTAGCAAACCATGTCATTATGGACTCTGCTTTGTGCACAAGGGCATTGTCAGGCAGGAACAGGTTTGGACCCCTTAGTTTCAATGAAGGGAAGTTATAATCAACAAACTTTTGACTATATAGTGTATGTGCATGGATAAATAAAAGACAATTTATGTATATGTTCATTTTTAAATTTTCTCTCTTAGCAGTAAATACTGTGACACTTATATAACTTATGGACAAAGTTTATGCAGGTGTTACTTAAAGAGATTATACCACATGTTGGACATCTCAGTGGACACTGCCTCTCAAACTTTTCAAACTGACTTATCCCAAAGCATCTTGGGTGACTGTTCAAGACAGAACGGCTTCTCCAAATTTCTCCTGCACAGTTTTAAAGTATGTTTGGGATCACTTAAGGTCAAAACTCACTTGACAAAACCAAGGCGTCTCCAAACCTTTAGTGAGCAGTGTGTGTATTTTTTACAGATGAACTGGATGTATGAAAACAATATGAAAAGGTCATGAGTTTTAAATATTCACCTGCATTTCAGAAATCTTCATTTACTCTCCCATTTTTAAAATATCCATCAATATTTAATGTTTTCTATGAAAGTAATGATATTCCATTTTCTGTATCAGAGTTCATTTGGGCACTTGATCAATTTATGAAAGGCTTTCTTGAAGTCCTCATTGAAGATGGTATAAATGAGTGGATTGATTAGGGAGTTAAGGTACCCCAGCCAAGTCAGAAATGTAGTTATTTCATTGGAGGGGATGCAGCTGTTGCAGATGTTATTAATCACTTCCTGAATGAAGAATGGCAGCCAACAGATGACAAATGCCCCAAGAATGAGGCCCAGGGTCATGGCTGCCTTCCTTTCACGTGCCCCTGAAATCCGTTGTCTTTTGATGGTCCTGTCGCTGTGAAGCTGAAAATGTGGGCTTGCTGCCGATATGCGTCTTCTGTCGCCATCTGTAGAAGGTTCTGACATTGACTTCTCTGGTATGGTAAGTGTATCATGGCTCTGCTGTTCTCTGTCAGCACACATAGGGATCTTGTGTCCATTTATCTCAAGCTTGTTCATGGGGCTGGGCCTTCTTTTGTGGTAAAGAAGTTTAGCTGCTTGGTATATTTTGTAGTAAAGGATAAGGATGAGTATAAGGGGGATGTAGAAGGCCCCAAATGTTGAGTATAGGGTGAAACCAATATTTTCATGCTTTATAAAGCATTGGTTCTGCTCTTTTTCATTTTTGTGATGTCCCCAGAGCATTGGAGGTAGGGAAATGAAAATGGACAGGAGCCACACGACACTGATCGTGACAGCAGCTCTTAAAGACGTCCTCTTCCTGGAGTATTCAACAGCATCTGTGATGGCCCGATAACGATCCACAGCAATAGCCGCCAAGTGCAAAATGGAGCATGTGCAGCAGGTGATGTCAATGCTGAGCCAGATGGTGCACATCACCTCACCCATGACCCATGTCTCCTTCACGATATAGATGATGCTGAAGGGCATGACTAGAATGGCCACCAGCAGGTCCGTCACAGCCAGAGAGCAGATAAGGTAGTTGGCAGGGTGGTGAAGTTTGCGAGTGACAACGATGGCAGTGATGACTAAGGAGTTGATTGCTGTGGTTAGTACAGCCAGCACAGACAGAGTGAGAGAGAGAAGGATCATGCCTGCAGGACTTCTACCTAGCCCATCTGCAGACTTGGCCCCATCTGTGCCGTTTGGATCTGTGCCGTTTGGATCCATGCCTAGGATCAAATACAGAGAAAACAGAAAACATTTGTTAAATGTTATCATTGAGGCCTGATACTGAACCGGTGATCTCAGTGATCACCTGTATTTTAAAAAGCAGCACAACAACTATATACAGTATGTATGAGATATGCCACATAATATATCCCACTGAATTACCTGGTCCTACTTCATGATGTGTACCGCATTCCACATGCAAATGTCCTACAAAATCCTGTGGTAAGAAAGTATGGAAAGGAAGTATGCCTGCTTATCTTCTTTTTAATACCATGTGCTCCATGGGTTAGTTCACCAACTGCCCCAGTCTTGATAATTGTATCTTTGGATGCACAGTATGCCTCTTCTGCAAAACTTTAACCTATTTCATTTAATTCAGTCCTTTCTATTACAGTACTTGTATGAGTAAACTTACCTCACTCATTACATACACCTTGAGCTGTGACCCATGTTTCATCATATGGTAGACACTCACTCACAAAAAAATATATCCCAAATGATTCATCCCAAAGCTGGCATTTGGGTTTTGGACACGTTATCCTTCAGCCACTAGAACACCCCCAACAATCCCTTATTTTCAAACAAGAGAACAGGAACTATATTTGAAAACAGTGTTTGGCCACCATTTTTACCACATCATTTACAGCAGAGCCTCACCAGTGATGCACCCACTAATGACTTGTTTCCTTAAGGATGTTTTGTGTCTGTGCCTGATGTTTCTGAATTTAGTTTCTTGATAGGAAGTGCCATTTAATACTGTGCTTCCAATTCCCACTCATGAAGAGTATAAATGAGTTGCAGTACTGTGCTTCACCCAGGCACTATGAAAAAATAAATATTTTTTGTAAGAAATTTTAGTTCTCTGTAGGAATACAAAGCACAGCTCAAGCCCATTCTGCTAATTCTAAAACAAATTTACCTAATGAGCTCATTATTTTTGATAAGGCATTATTTCACAGTTACATTTCCCTACAATGCATTGTTTCTTCTAGATATAACAGCGCTTTCAATACACTGCATGTTAAAAAGTGTGTAGACAATCAAACATATGTGTTTGCAATATGAGTATCTCCACATGTGTTTGCAATATGTGTATCTCATTTTAGAATGACGCTGTGGGGATTTGCTTCTGTTCTGCCAAAAGAGCATTAGTGAGGTTCGGTGGTAATAAGTAATGTCGGGAAATAAGGCATTCACAGTCTGCATTCCAAGTCATTTCTAAAATCAGTAGGGTTGAGGATAGGGCTCTGTGCAGGTGCACATCCATGGAAACCCAATCCATGAAGCTCATGACTAACAATTCTTGTCCTGATGTTTCTAGAGGCAGATTGTTTACTCAGAGATGAGTTTTACATGATACATGCATGGCAGTACCATGTTGACATTCACAGAGCTCTCCAGTATGATTCATTTTGCTGCTAATGTTTGTCTAAACAGATTTCATGACTGTATGCTTGATTCATTTACCTGTGTATAAATGAAATAACTAAACACATTAATTCTATGCATCCTTTTGCCCATGTAGTAGGTTTTTTTTGCTATGTTTTAAAGTATAATTAACATTTTGTCAAGATGCATAGATTAACTTTCAGATTTCATGAACTTTCAGATTCACTAATTTCCCTCATGGTAAGAAATAACACTGAATATGTCACACACAAAAATGGTAGACTCATTTTGAATCATCAGGTAGGCCAGCATTTTGTAGCATCACTAAATTGAATGATGGAATGGGCAAAAGGAATGAGCTTGGTGATTTTCAGTATATCATAGTCGGTAGTATGCCTGTATGGTTGACTGGCAACCATTAAAAAAACACAGTGATTGTCAATTCTGTGAACAAAACAGCTTATGGATCACAGAGTTCGAATTAGAATGATCACCTTCAAATACACCACTTAGCACTTAGCTTTTGGCTCTAATGGGCCAAAATAGCAAAAGACAAAGTAAGGTGTTGATGTGGTCAGTGAAGAAGAAGGAAATGTTCTACTAGACAGGTTTACGTAATAAATTGGCAACTCAGTGTATATACAGAAGGAATTTTTTTCCAGAATAGTGTTCATAGTATTGTGCACTTCAGCTGGAACATCCAAAATATGTATGTGAGTGCTGCTTTTAGAGAGATAGAGCTAAATGGCAAGAGGGTAAAGGTGGGAGTGTCAGTCACAAAATCTATGCTCAGAAACCCATAACACATATTTCTGTACCTCCACTGATTTTATAGGCATAGTTGTCATAGTGATGGTTTTATCTCTGCAATGGAAAAAGGCAATTAATGAATAAATACTAAATTACTTTGTTATTTCAAGTCGATTTCCCAGTAATACCTCAGCTTAAAAAATTCATTCACCACAGCTGCTTCAATTAAACTTCGCATGTAGTCAAAAGAAAGATTTAGGTTTTGCTGAATGCATAACCTTCAGTCTGATGTTCTGTTCAGGTGAACTCTGAGCAAGGTATTCACAGAGATAATAAAGGCATACTGTTGTAAATGAAATACAATTTGAGATATTAAAATGATTCTTTGTGAAGGACTGCAAATTTAGTTACTAAACTGGAAATATTCATGCAGAGAAATCCCTGAAACCTATCTTGGAGACATTCACTGTTCTAAATTAAGCCAGACAATTACAGTGAAAAAAGCCACAATGACTTATGCATTAATTAGGATTGTATTCACACCAAGGAAATGCCAAAATCTGTCTATTTATGCCTGGTGAGGTTAATTAAAACAACATCTTTTAATGTCACATACTCTCAAATTTATTATTTATATTATTTATTTATTTATATACGCATAGCATTTTAACAGAATTTTTTCAGAAGTAATTGCTATTGTGTTATATTCTATTACAACCCGAATTCCAGAAAAGTTGGGACGTTCTTTAAAGTTGAATAAAATGAAAACTAAAAGACTTTCAAATCACATAAGCCAATATTTTATTCACAACAGAGCATAGATTACATAACAAATGTTCAAACTGGGAAATTGTACAACTTTACCCACTAAATGAGCACATTTCAAATTTGATGCCTGCTAGAGGTCTCAAAAGAGTTGGCATGGGGCAACAAATGGCTGAAAAAGCAAGAAATTTAAAAAAATTCAGCTGGGAGAACATCTAGCAACTAATTAAGTTAATTGATTTCAGGTCTGTAACATGATTAGCTATAAAAGGGATGTCTTAGAGAGGAAGAGTCTCTCAGAAGTAAAGATGGGCAGAGGCTCTCCAATCTGTGAAAGAGTGCATAAAAAGATTGTGGAATACCTAAAACAATGTTCCTCAATGTCAAATTGCAAAGGCTTTGCAAATCTCATCATCTACAGTGCATAACATCATCAGAAGATTCAGAAAAACTGGAGATACCTCCAGTAAGGGACAAGGCCGAGGACCTTTATTGGATGCCCGTGGTCTTAGGGGCCCTCAGACGACACTGCATCACTCATGGGCATGATTGTGTCATTGACATTACTAAATGGGCCCAGGAATACTTCCAGAAACCACTGTCTGTAAACACAATCTGCCGTGCCATCTGCAGATGCCAGCTAAAGCTCTATGATGCCAAAAGGAAGCCATATTTGAACATGGTCCAGAAGCGCCGGCGTGTCCTGTGGGCTCATTTGAAATGGACTGTCTCAAAGTGGGAAAGTGTTTTGTGGTCAGACGAATCCAAATTTGTCATTCTTGTTGGTAATAACGGACGCCGTGTCCTCCGGGCTAAAGAGGAGGGAGACCTTCCAGCGTGTTATGAGTGTTCAGTTCAGAAGCCAGCATCTCTGATGGTATTGGATGCTTAAGTGCATACGGTATGAGCAGCATGGCTTCGTCGGAGAAGAGTCCGGGTGCTGAATTGGCCTGATCTTTCACCTATAGGGAACATTTAGCGCATCATTACACGGAAAACACATCAAAGACGACCACGAACTCTTCAGCAGCTGGAAACCTATATCAGGCAAGAATGAGACCAAATTCCAACACCAAAACTCCAGAAACTCATAACCTCCATGCCCAGACGTCTTCACACTGTTTTGAAAAGAAGAGGAGATGCTACCCCATGGTAACCATGCCCCTGTCCCAACTATTTTGAGACCTGTAGCGAGCATCACATTTGAAATGAGCTCATTTTGTGCATAAAATTGTACAATTTCCCTGTTTGAACAGTTGTGTTATCTATGTTCTGTTGTGAATAAAATATTGGCTCATGTGATTTGAAAGTCTTTTAGATTTCATTTTATTCAACTTTAAAGAACGTCCCAACTTTTCTGGAATTCGGGTTGTACGTAGTGGAGCTCAACGGTCATTCTGTAGCCGTGAATATCTCCTGACCCTCCACCACAACAACACGAAGAACGTAAATGATGAGTGGTTGGGGTGATCTTTATAATGTTGCCAGTCTCCCAACCAAGACACGGAAAGAATTTATGACTCCATCTAGTGAATGATTATTGAACATATATAAGATGCGTTGCAAGTGTTTCCACATTAAGTTGTTCAAGACTGTTTATGATTTTTAACTCCTGTTTCCCCCCAGGCGCAGATGTCTGTACAATACCGACTACCTGTGACGAATGCTTAAAAGGGGTTGAATGTGTGTGGGTGACATGTTCAGGTAAGTGGTTTTGGCCATCTATTCTCATTACTCAACATTGGAGGAGATGTTTCTTCATGACCGAAGGACCATGGTGTGACACGAAACAGTACACAGGACTACATAATGTCCAAACCCGTGACGGCATGAGATGAGTTCAAATATACAATAATTACCCCAGAGAGTGCACACTAACTAGACGGGACAACAGAAGAGTGTTGGGTGGACGAAACCAGTGCAGGTCTTTAAAATGTAGACTCTGCCCTATCATACAGCCAGAAAAAAATGGAGAAAAAAAATGGCTCATTTCAGCAAGTAGGAAGTCTGGAACAATGACTAAGCAGTGTTTAATAATATCTGCCTTTTCCAGAGACGCGCAGTTTTAACAGGAGTTTCTATCTCCTCTACTCGGTGCCAACTAATTCCATGCATTTCAAAGTTTTATCATGGATCCAAAGGTTGTTCTCTGGCTCAGTGATGATTTTATAGCTAGCTGTTTAGGCCAAGCCCTCCACACAACACCGTGTTATTCAGGTAGCTGTAATAACACAGTTATTAATAGTTAATAGAGTTAATAATAATAAACTCCCATGGCTGAGTGATGACCTCTTTGGACTTGCACAATTCTTGATGAATAAATCGGAATAAAGGTTTTTTGTCTAGGAATTGAGTTCTGGCTCATGATCCTTTGACCAGATTTGCAAGGAACAATGTTGGATTATGTTTATAAGCATGGCCGTATGGACGTTGGTCACAGGAAATAAGAGGCATTAGTGGCTTCATGTCGCGGTTTCCGGGTGCCGATTGAATTGAGATTGAGCTTTGAATATGATATCTTATCGAGCTCTAATTGGACTGCCGAATGAGACACTGAAGGGCAAATTGGGTGCTTTGGACTCATCCAATCCAATCTCATGATGCAGTACAGCCATTAGCCATAAAAGTTTTGTATTTATCGTATATTTATTTCAGCATACTTAACATAGCACAAACGTAGCTGATCTTCTTTGCTTGATTATGAGCAGTACCTTCAGGATAAAGCCTGATTTTAATCGTGACGTAGGAAGCAAATGGATGTTTTTTTAAATTTCCTGTCGCATTTCACCTCCAGTCGTGCAACGCCAAGAAGGAAAGGGGCCGTTTCCTCTTGTCGTTTTTCCGGAAACAGAAATGAATCATTGTGTGCAAGACCTCATCATCTGCCTGTGCAAGGTGTTCTTCTGTATGAGCACGCCACCTTTTTTAAATCTATTTCTGATACAAAGCCGTACACACTTTGTCCTCGAAGTCAGTACAGAAGGAAGCCTCTTGCACTCCCACAATGCGTTTCATTGTGTTTGAAAGAGGCTTTCAGAAGCGGTATGGGGTGGAGTGGAAGTAGTCCGACAGGATCGGGTAGCTCTGCAGCCGAGTCCTGACTTCTGACAAAGTACAGGGCAGTGCTGCATGTTTATAAATGTTTGGCATGGTTTATTATATTTTAAAAAATACGTCATGTATTGAACAGCACAGGCATTGTGACACACATCTGGAACGGTTAACATCAACAGTATTAATTATTAATCCAAAGCTTCTCTCTCTCTCTCTCTCTCTCATATAGATGGATAGATGGACTATATTTTTGCTTGATTCAGTACTCTCATGTTGACCTGCACTGCGTGGTCGTGAATGAGGTCTAGAAGTAAAGTGGCGAGGTCAGAAGAAGCAACTTTGTGGTCACTGAGCCAGAACGTGTGGTAAAAAGACTTGCTGAGCCATTTCAAATGTGCTTCAACCAATTAGACCGGACCAAGCTTTAAAATCATTGATCAGTAAATTGTAGCGTCACTTCCAGTAAGTGATACAACCAGTAGGAATAGGCCTAAGAGCTGTTGAAACCTGACTCCATCTCTAGACTATTGAATTTCTCTTGTCTTCATGTCACAGGTGCATAATGAAACACTTTTACAGGCATGCACGGACAAAACCTTCCTTCCTGCTTGGAGAAAAAAGGAAAAACAAGTGGAATTGAACTTATTTCATTGTAACGTGTTCCAAATGGTGGCTAGTTGATGCTATCCACTGGTTCATGTGCTGGGTGACGACATCATGATCTGGAATGCAAGAGAGAGCGCGCTAACTTTTACACAGGCATGTGAGATTAATGGTTCGGTACGCCTTCTTTCCATACAGCTCCTGTTATCTGTTGGTCATGTTCAGGCAGTCTCTCACACTTTTCCAACACTGCTCCAACAGGAGTGACTTATAAGGAATCATAAGGATATGGTAGTTTTGGGAATTATACAACACATATTTTTCATCTTGCATGCTCCAAAATAACATATTTTTGCCAGACAGCATACCTTACATTTACACGTGGGCTTACTTGATCCCCCGTCAGCTGTTGTAACGCGCTCCAGTCTTCTGTTTGGCTTTGCACTAGATGTTGGAGCGTGGCTGTGGGGATTTGTGTTCATTAGAGCATTAGTGAGGTCAGGCGCTGATGTTGGGATGTCGAGGAGGCTCCAGTTCCAGTTCATCCCAAAAGTGATCAGTGGGGTTGAGGTCAGGGCTCTGTGCAGGACACTCGAGTTCTTCCACTCCAACCTTCACCTGAACACCATGTCTTGCTTTGTGCACAGGGGCGTTGTCATGTTTTGTCTCATCAGAACAGAGAACCCTTTTCCACAATTGCTGAGTCTCCAACATGGCTTCAGCAAAATCCAAACCTGGATTTTTATCCTCAGTGATGACTTTCATTTCGCCACTCTTGGGATATGGCTGTCCTGTGAAGAGGTTCTTCCATTTGAGTCCAATTGGATCTCTTAAAGTTATCACTGGCCTATTGGTAGCGTCTCTGACTAATCCCTTCTTTAACCAGTTCCTGACTTTAAGTGGATGGCCTCCTCTAGGTGAAGTCATGATTGTGCCATATTTTATGCATTTCTTTAAATAATGGAATTAAAATTATGACGTGGGATATGCAAAGTTTGGGGATTTTTTTGTTGTTGTTGTTGTTATTATTATTATTATTATAAACAACCAAATACTTTTCCAGGACTTTTGCCCTGGACTTTTTTGATAGCTTCCTGATTGTGTTCTACAGCATTGCAACCTTCTAAACCTGTAAATTTGTCTAAATGAGAATCTATCTTCTCACTCTTCTCTCTCCTCTTGCTTTCTTTTTTGTTCTAGATAACAAGACCTCCTGTCAAAACATCAGCAGTACCGAAAGTAACTGCACCAACACCACCTGCTCAGGTAAATTCTTTTCCTCTTACCTGGAATTATTACTAAGCAACATGTTTTCAGTATCTCTAGACCTATAACCGTCATATAATTTCAAAGGTACCTGATAAATACAGTAATTATATTAATTAAGTAATTGTATATGGTTATGCAGTTGACACCATTTCAGGCTCTGGACTGAACTAACACACATACTGCCCATTTCCTGTTTCTTTCAGCTGAGATTACAACTCTGCCAACGACGACCACTGCAATGACCACCAACACCACTACAGCGAGTGCCAGCACCATCTCACCACCCGCCAACACCACTGCCTCTAATACTACATGTAATGATCTTCACCCTTACATGCATCAGCACAGCCCTCACACAGCTCAGTTTAACACAAATACTGGCTTATAACACACACACTGCAGTCTGGGAAAAAGCTCACACACACACATACACACACTTTGTTGATAAAGGTTTCCACAGATATCATAAAACAGTTTTTTTATAGCCTGCACTCCCAGATGCCATCACGTAGAACAATGTCAGAATCATTTAGACCTTCCATATAAAGTTTTTGTTGTTGTCTTACTCAACAAATTGTGGGTCAAAAGTTCACATTGCCTTTTAATTGCTGAACAGAATGACAGGATTGGTGGAACTCGGTCGGGTTTGAGGCCTCTTTGCTCAGGCATGCCTCTCTAATATTTTAACATTGTTGTCTTTAGTCGTTTTGAGGTTAGGATCAAGTTTAGGTCAGGACAAATGTCGAGGTAAGGATCGTAGTAGCGCTTTCGAGGATTTGCTTGAGTATTTCTAGATAATCCTCCTTCCTCGTGATGATCTGAAGTGCACTGGGTTTCCATGGTATCAAGGGTAAAAAGGCACTGGCCCTTAAATATAGACACAGATACACTTCCAGTGAACTCCTAATTACGCAGCGTTCCCGTGCACCCTTAAAAAGTCTTAAGATTTGCTATTTAGATTTAGATTTGCTAAATTTAAGTTCATAAAATGTCATAAAGTGTTACTTTTACTGGGATGCGGTCTTAAATTCAGTCTCCTCAGATACGATGTTTCAGTATTCAGTAAAATAACAGCACGATAACTGTTAATGGAATCATACGGCCTGTGAGCACGTATGACTTGTTTATTGTTGCCACGACAACCGAGAGCGCTCTGGCTTGTCTAGCGAGGTGCAGCTCACGCCACTCTCCTTTCCATTTTGCCTGACGGCTCGAGGCTGTTCAGTGAGCGCAGCGAGCGTGAGCGCTGCAGAAAAGTTGGGTTTATGTTGGACAGTCGCTGCACATTCCAGATTCTCTCTTCTGTCTCTCAAGGAACTAACACACAAAAAGGACAAAATGGGTATTTTATTACTCTGGAGTGGACAGAGAAAGTCCGCTGAAGCTGATCTCTCAGAACCACTTCTCCCCAGCACTGTGATGGAGTCTGTAAGGGAGCGTCTACAAAGTGCATGACATGTGCATCTGTGTAAGACTCTACCTAGCTTATAGTCCTAAACACATCAATTGTTTTAGGTCTTAAGGAGTTTGGATGTCTTAAGATGTGAGAAATACACTGTTAATATCCTTATCCCATATGCACATTATTGTCTCTCTCTCTCTCACACACACACACACACACACACACACACACACACACACGTATTGGCAGTATGTACATATGTATGAATTAACAAGTCTTGCCCCAATTTAATGTGTGGTTTTTTTTTTTTGTGGTCCTAAAAAGGTCTTTAAAAGACGTTAAGAATTGTGCAGCGGCCCTGTAATGACAACTGGCCAATCAATTTCTAGAGTCTTCCAGACTGTTTAACGAGACTGAGAACTTGTATGTGAGTTTTTGACCCACTGGATTTCTGGTGTAGCGAATAAAAGCAGACGGAAATCTGTTTCTGATAGATTGATTGTTTTAAAACAACCCCAGCTGTGAACCAAGTAGAGACCCTAACTGGCTCCTCGCAAGAACTGCATGGTTGTGAAAACTGAATATCTTAACCTTTGTTTATGTAAACTTTTGACTGCAATTCCTTTTTCTTTTTGGATTTCAGCTGCATCAACCACGTCCACTTCCACCGCAAGCACCGCCACGTCAAGTAAGTGCTGAAGCCTACCTTAGGAGCTGCTGGGAGATAGGATTTCTTAGCTTCCTTGATGCAGCAGGAAAGAACACGACGTTAATAAAATATGACTTTTTTCCCGTGCAGATGCCACCACGACAGCGCTGCCGACTCCGCCTAAGAAATCGACGTTCGACGCCGCCAGTTTCATCGGTGGGATCGTCCTCGTGCTCGGCCTTCAGGCGGTCATCTTCTTCCTGTACAAGTTTTGCAAGTCTAAGGATCGCAACTACCACACCCTGTAAAACAGGGCACCGTTTAGAGGCACCATGTTACACGTCAACTACACACACACACACACACACACACACACACACACACACACACTTCTTCAGACACACACAAACTCGTCAATCTTTCTCCGTCCTCCTCTTCTGCCACATGATGACGTGGTTTGAGCTTTACTTTAAATGAAGTGAGGATGTGAGTCAACACACGCGCACACACACGCGCACGCACACACACACACACACACTCACACAAGAAATTGTCCCCCTGAAGCAGTGGCATTGTCACTTATCCCATTCTCATGTCTTTTCTCCCAACAGTTTGATTAAAAGTAATTGCCCCTCCAGTCTAGGCTGCATATTATTATTATTATCGTAATGTTGCTGTTGCCATTTTGTTCTCGAACAGGTTTTCAGCGCCACTGCTTTACTAGGTGGAGATTAAACATCACCAGTCACCCGCTTCCTTACGTTTAGCGTAATCCGAGCTGGGTCGTGTTTTTCGACACGTGAGAGTTGTCGTGAAGTCGCATCGGTTTGTTTTCATTTTCGTTTGTTCGTTTTTTCCCGCATACCGCGTTCAGACTTCGCATCACGATGAAGTCGGTCCTCCACCCCGTCCCAATAAAGTTTTCGGCCTCACTAAAGCCGTATAGGCGTGTCGAGAAGTTTGTTCTTTGAGAATGTTTTTTTTTTTTTTTTTCTTCTTACTGTAATTTGTCTTGCTTGAAGCTTTGCTTTAAGAAAATGGCAGGCTGTTTGGGGGATTTTTTATTTTTATTTTTTGTCATTGTTCGTCTTTTTCTCGCACCTTTTCATTTTCAACCAAGCATGATGTATTTGCAATAAATCTAAATAAATAATAACTAGCTCAGTCCTTTAACAACATGATGTTTATTGACCGTGTTGTCAGGATTAGTGAATATAAAGCCACTAGTCGAATCCATTACTAAAAATGGTAATAACGAAGCGTATTGTAAACCTGAAGTGTTGCTGTTGGTTTTTTTTAAGAGGGTCTGAGATGGTGGTTGGTTTGCTTTGCTGTGCTTTCTGTCTCCCCTCCCTCTTCTTAGAGCCTTAAAGGTGTGAATGCATGAGAATAGACTCTGGTCTGCCACTTCCTGCTGGAGCAGGGTGTGTGTATGTGTGTGTGTGTGTGTGTGTGTGCGCGCTCTATATTATCAGTGAGGTTGATGAAGGCTGCCAGCTGGACTGTTTGCTCAGTTATAAAGAATATATTAATGAATGATTAGTTCAACTCTGCGTCAGGGTCGGAGAACTCGTTCCGAAGCCTTGGCTCCGTAGCCTGCCTTATGCTTTCCTGTGACGTCTCTTGATCCGTGTTTAATTACTGTTGTGAAAATCCCAAGGTACTAAAAATCACTGAAGACGCTTTTTTTGTTTTTTGTGGCCACTGGCTGTTTTTTGCCAAGCATTTAATTTTTTTTGAACGGAAAGAAAGACGCCTCATCCGCTGTGATTTCAGGTCAGAGGTCATTCACATCCTGTATTTTTTATTTTTTATTTTTTAACCCCCCCCCCTTGTCTCAAAAAGCGTTCAGTTGTATTGAAAACGCAACCTGAGCTGCGGAAATCTCATTTCTTAAAGACTATTTTCTCAGTAGAGTAATTCAGGAGGCCATTTTTGTCCTTGGTGACAATACATGTAATTATGATGAGTTTCTTTTTAAAACATGTTGACCTGCCAAAATCCACGCACACAGCGCTGCATGTTGTTGTGTACTTAGTTTGATACACTGTTTATTCGAAGTATAGTGCCTGAAAAGAAGAGAAGGGTTCGAGCATAAGCAGTGCTGATTAGTTTGCTGCTAATAATGTGATGTTTTGATAAATACCTGGTCATTCTGTCAGGTTGAGGTTTTAGGTTCTCATTAACGCTGTTTGTTGTGTGCCATGATTTTATTATTTCCATTAGTTTATTTTGCTTGGAGCCTTAATTACTGCCGTCTCTTCAATTTTGACGCATTAAACGTGTGCTGCGAGAGCCGCTCATGCTTCACCAAAACCACTTCAAACCAATTTTGTGTTATTCGAACCGATTTATGCCAAAGCTGTCCATATGAGCGGGATAAACAGCTCCATTAACCTTTTTTTTTTTTTGGGATTGTCGGTCATGGTAAAAGCGTTAACATGAAGTTCACTCCTCGTTTGAAACGTGTCGCGATTTAGTTTTTTTTTGGCATGTGAGGAAGAATAACCAAAGTCACGGTATTGTTTTGCCAGGGTCGATTTAGAGCTACCTGATGTCATCCACCTCTCTCTCTCTCTCTCTCTCTCTCTCTTCCCACTTTATTTATGTTGTTTCTTCCTGAACTGTCGATTTCTTAATTCCTGTTGCACCTCTTGAAAAAGTGCCTTACTGATGTTGAAGGGTTAAAAATGATGTTTGTCTTTCAATCCCATTCATTCTCAAGCAAACCTTGCATGTGAAAATGAAGTTTGAATGCTAATCTTTAATACCATGTCGAAAACTGAGATTTGAGTGGAACGCATTGTCCTCTGTATAAAAACTGCAGCATTTCTTTCCTTCTCTCAGCTTTTTCGTTTCATGTTTAGTGTGTATACGGACCGTACACGAGCGTCGGTCCCCGATGTGTTAAGGTTTGCCTGCACACTCTACACTTGCTATTGCTTTGTGTTGCCACAAGGTCAAGGCCTTAAAATGTTTTCAGCTCTGTAATTATTCTTTCATTTGTTTCTTAAGCAGTGGCAATTATTAGGTTTGAAGATGCTCAGATTGGATGATTAATTAAAAACCAATTAATGGAAAACTATTCATGCTTTGTGTTGGGTTTTTTTCACCCCCGATACGCAAGTTCAAATCCGGGCCTCGTTAAAGTGTTTAAATTCTTAAACGGCAGCAACAGATCATCATAAAACTTGTTCATGACTTTGCCACAATGATACAAAGGAAAACCACAGAAAGCCCTGGGTTTTGCTTTCTTTCCTTTTACATCAGAGCGCCCACACCAAACCAGCTGCTCGCTACTGACCCACTTTCCACTGGTTTACCTGAAAGGTGAAAAATGGTGTTGGAAAGTATGAGCCAGCAAACAAGTGGTTTTCGCAACTGACGTTCGTTACGTAGGCCGTAGAAAGAAAACGAAGGCCTTGGAATGAGCAGATCTTTCATTGTAAGCATTGCTGTGATCCGACGTACGCCATCCAATTAACACCATTCATTCACTGATTTGTTATTGGAGCTTTTGCTTCGTTTTGAGTTCTCACATTTCACAGGTTTCCTTTCTAGAAATCAGATATCACTTAAAGGCCTGCGATCTCATTTTACCATATGACATTTTGTTCTGTATTTATCTCTCCCACAAGTGGCGTGCGAGCTTGTCCAGGCTTTATTACTCCGAAAGCTGTGTGCGGAATTAATCATTGACTCATGGGTGTGTTCTGATTATTATATTTCACCTTGTGTTACTTTTAGACGTCGTGTTCTACAGTCGGAAAACAACAATCTGCCTCGTGTTCTCCTGCGCCTCCTTTTTATAAACGACCTCGCCCTGGTTTTGCTCAATATCTCGATATCATAAACTCCTGTCTCTTCCTCCCTCGCGATTCTCGTATGCGTATCGTCCCCTTCGCCCAGTGATGCGTTGTGACTCAGGCCATGAAACACCCATGCTACCGTGTGATTATTGCTGAGTTATGAGGCCAGCATTCTGTCCTGTTCACTCCTTTTTTTTTTTTTTTTTTTGAGAATTAACAGGATGTGACTTGAATTCTTGATGATCCAGCAGAAAATAATCACTGCTTGTACAGGACGTGTGGAGGAGCCAGTGACACGATGCAATATTCCTATTGTGGTGTGGACACACGTGTGGATATTTGTATTCATGCATTTGTTCTTGTAACTGGGTTCCAGTTTTGCACTTTCTTTAACCTTTGAACACAGTGGCTGGAAAGTTTCTTGTTGGAATCAGCCTTGGCCAGAGCTTTTCAGAAGGTTACATGTGGAACTACAACCCAGTCGAAGTTCTCACCTTGTGGCCGTGACCTCGTGTGCGTAGCCTGCCGATGTTCCTGTACCTGAATGAACTCAAATCCCCACAGCTACTCTCCAAAATCTAGTGGAAAGCCTTCTGAGAAGAGTGGAGCGCATTATTACAGCAAAGCCAGGACCAAATCCATGTTTCTCTCCATGGAGTTGGAATGAGATGTTCAGGTGTCCAGCATTATTAGATGGAGGCTCTGACTAATTTTTGCTCACAGATCATCAGATTAAGATAATGAAATTCATGTTTAAATTATAAGGTGATCACTCGCACCGTTACATGCCAAGTCAAACAACAGGCCACGTGTCCTGTTCAACAACGGTGTCCATCAAGGCACAAGTAGTTAGAATTCAAATATTAGCACTTGAATGTATTTTGTCAACTCCTCGACAAGACGAGATGAGAATGGGAAAGAGGACGAGTGTGGTGCAGCGATCACAATGGGATGACTTTGCTATTGGGAAGATGTCAAAGCAGATGAACTGATCAGAGTCGGGAACAAACCTCTAGAGAGCGCCTACCACGTTTTATGTTTTTACAAGCGGCAGCGTGAATCCGGAGGGACGACAAAGAAGAAGAAAGGAAGATGTGAGGAAGAAGAAAGAAGAGGAATCGGTGTTTGTTGCTGCTGGATAACAAGTTTGAGAAGCCAAATTTTTTATGAAAAATGGAGGATCATACTTAATATCTATCACGGAAACAGCAATAGAGTGTGAATGTAAGTACTTGGAAGTACGCTACAGGCACCTGACGGCCACCGTACACCCTAATACATGCTTGGAAAGGGAGGGGTAAGAGAGGGGCATTCAGGGGGATGATACATACCTACATAGTGGTACTTTAAAGGGTGTTTCTGTCATACAAATGAGTAACTAGAAGGATTAGACTTGGAGGTGGAGGCATCCATGTCGATGCTTCGACTTGTTTTAGTGAAGCGCTTGATTTCTACTGGGTTACTTTGTTATTGTTTGTATCTTTTAGTTTTAAAAAGTAAACTGCTAAAACTGCTAAAAAAAAAAATAAAAAAAACCTGTTAAAACTTGGTGCAAACCTGTAGCGGTTCCTTTCTCACTTTTCCGAGCGATCAGGACTCGACACTTACGTCAGACCAACCCTTGCACCAATGTGACATGATACGAAGTCCTTAAAAACAGAAAATGAGCACTTCCATGATATCAGAAACTGTTCAAAGCATTACTTGCACACTGAGCTTGCACCGAACAGAATCCAAATCCCATACGCTCATTTCAATCCTACATTATTCGTGAGTAAGATGGAAAGGTTGCAGAAAAAGCTCTGAGCATCTCGGGCATGCGGGCATGAGACAAAATTCAGTTTATCCAGAGACATGAATTAATCCAATAACACTGACTTGTACAGAGTTTACTTTCTCCCCTGTTCTTGCATTTGCATGCAAATATGTAGCGGTTTGTTCGTGTCCTCATTTCTTTAGTGTTTATTTTCACTCTTTATGGGAAAAAAAGACTAATGTCTAATGGTTCGTTCTCCATCTCACCACAGTCATGTCATATTGGTTAGATAAGTACAGCTTAGACAACCAGTGCAGCATCTGAATACAACAGTTGTTTGGTTTTTTTTTTTTTCTTAATGTAGTTATTTAGAGCTTAAGATGATGGTAGTCAGTGCTCCACGTCCTGCTATCAAGTTCCTGGTCCAAAGGTAGGAATATGCAGTCCAACAGCCATGTGTCCACAGAGCAGCTGTCGGTTTCGTCTGTTTGCCTCACACACTTGTATCCAGAAAAGTGACCCACGTCCTGGTTATATTTGCTCCCGGTTTTTTGTGCTGTTGAATTAGCTGACCATGACCCTGCCTTTGGACTTGACATACACGTACGACTCATTTGCGGAGCGTCAGTATTGCTGCTTGGTGAGAAAACACTGGCATTTAAACCCTCTGTGTGAATCACACCTACATCATGAAACTCATTAAGGTCACATGAAGGAAGCAACAGGGGCCCGTCTCATGAAGCAGGTTGAACATGGTTAACAAACACAGCCCGGGTCATGTTTCTCATTATTTCCAGCTGACAGATCCTGAGAAAAACAGAAGAGAAAAACAGTTATGGAGCCCAACATCTTCCAAGAAGGAAATGAAAGCGAGCAGCGTACAAGAAATACAAGCTCTTGTATAAGTCATACTCTACCATGTTTAGTTATTGGGGAAATAATCATCATCATATAATCAGAGAGAGCTGTAACAGTAAACACAACTGCTAAGGATGTGTTCGTACCTTTTTTCCAGATCATCCTCCTCACATCCATACACTATGATAATTGGGAAAGAGTAAGTTGGAATCATTTGGAAAGAAAACATGCTTAACGTTTTCTCCAGCAAAGGAAACAAAGTATTGAAATGACTTTTTTTGTGCTAGAGAGAAATATTAAACGTTTCGAATTGCCTTTCTTGGATTAATCATTAATATGATATTCTTCCAGCTGATTGGTCAGGGATGTTGGGATCCACCTCATAAGTGCACAAGGATTAGCTTTAAGTGGTTAAATTGTGAAGCATAATGAGTGCAGATGTAATGGGAACTGTGTTAACGTTAGATCCCTATGTAACAGTGTGTAACATTCACCATTTATTCATTTCTGGGTCGCAGTGGATCTGGAGCATATATTACAGATCGGCCAAATCAAAGGCAGCAAGCAGGTCGAAATACCTTAACAGTCAAGAACTGAAAAGCTGTAACGAGTGTAATATATAACATTGGTCATACTTGGAAATTCTACTTAAACACCTAAAGCTGTGACGTTCAGCAAGTCAAAAATCTCTCTGTAAAAATAATCAAGGGTATTCAAGGGAGTTTGCTGATATCTATTCCCTCCGCATAAGCGTCAGAATTGCGTCATGAATCCGAGTGCTGTTTACGTTTTGTGATCCTCAACTTAACTTTGCCCCGGAGCAGGGTAGCTGCGCAGTTACCATGGCGATACAGCCAGGTAAAAGCTAATTATGATTGTAAGGCCAGAAACCCAGGCTAAGATCAAACTAAACCCCTGAGCTAAATATGATAATACATGATTTTAAGTAGGTAAACTGTACAGTAGAGGGTTGATCCGGTGTGTACCGATGTCTCTTGTTCAATTTAAAGATCTAAATGACTGCTTATCTACAAATACCATCATTTTCATCCAGACAGCAGCAATAAAAAAAAAGAAAACGTCCACGATGATATTTTATTAAAAAATTAAAATATTTATACATTGCAAAGATGTGTAGAATAAAAAGCATGAAAAAAAAAAAATAATTCAATTCCAACACTGACGAGAAAACATGGACACACGTACACAAAGAAAATAAAAAGAACATAGTCATCATAAAATTCAATGCCAAAGTCAACAATAAACATTCCCATTGTTCTTCCTTACTTTCTTTCCTCTGTTGAGTAGAATATGAAGGATTTATGTTTCCCAATTGATGTCTTGTTGGCGGAGACTCGACTGCATTTTCTGGGCGTCTCGGAGGAGCTGTAGTTGCTCGTGCGTGGCCTTGTGATGCCTCTGTGGTGTGGAGGGCGAAGCTTTACCCTCCACTACCTGGACTCTGCTGAAACACCGGCTGTCAGCGCTACCTGCGCGCCTCGGCTTCTGCTTCTGCTTCTGCTTCGGGCTGTACTGGGACAGCTTTTGGACCTGGACATACAAAAGGACATCAACAAATCAGTGTTTAAATAAAAACAAACAAAAAGCTAAGCAATGTTAAGGCAGTGATTCAAACCCTATCCTGTGATCATCACCACAGTGTATAACGCAACAATATGGTGTTAGGTTTCACTTCCTGTATAACTGCACCCGCAGTGATGTTAAGAGCCGAAATGCTGCTGTATAAAAATGGTAACCAAGCAACCAGGCATTATATAATCAGTGTTGACCTTCAGTGTGATTACAGTGTGCATGTTAAGCACAGTCACCAAATGTTGTAGTACATAAATCAGAGTTCAGGTGTTTCCTGATGACCTCCTCAGATTTCCGGATGGTCCAAACAAACGAACATCATTTTAGCAATTAAGCAGTTCTTTTGTTTACCCGGGTCACAGAGGCAAAGATGTGTTTCCTGAGTCTACAAGATGAACACAGTCACATGATCAGGGTTCCTGACTGATCCAGGAAATAAGTTTCCAAGACCTTTTCTCACACAAACATGCATTTTTATCCGTCTCTGGCTTCCAAATGTGTGCTTTCCTATAATTGCGGAACTAGTCTATAAATATCCAGGTGTGGAAATTCAGGAAACGTAATCACATGATCTATTTCTAGATCAAACCGATATGGATATGGGCAGAAACACACGTACGGTTTGCTGGTGCTTGCGTAGCTTGGTGATCTGGGCCGCCTTCTCCTCCATCTTCCTGACTAAGCAGTCCAGCTCTCTCTCCAGATCCTCCCTCAGCTCGCGTTTATCTGTCTCGTCTATCTGCCTGACCAGCTCCTGATGTTCACTGCGACACACATGGCCCCGAATTACACAACAATACTAAAATGCTTCATAAACACACACACACACAACACGGATCATTGTGCTTAAGCTGACTTAACGTACTAAGAATCGTGATTCTTTTGCACATATTGCTATGTTTTATAAATACACATCACCCACAAGCTCATGTGGCCCAGTTCATCCTGCAGGGCTAGCAGCAGCTCAGAAAGGCTGCCCAGAGCCGCAGCTCCATCGCTGGGGGACTGAGGCGCTCGGTGAGAGCTGCTGCGTTTTTTAGGCTCGGAGACAGGCAGAGACAGCATCCTCTCACACATCCGAGGCTGCCTGGTCTTCAGCAGATGCAGCACACCCTGCACGTTGGCGTTCACTGAGTGACTAGGGCTTGTTGACTGACACAAGAAGTTCAGAGTTATAACAATGAAATCCTTTGTGTTATGTAAGCACGCGTCCAAGGATCGATACTCACCGTTCCGGCGACGAACGGCATTCTCTTGGCCTTAGTGACACATCGAGGAACCTCAGCATTAACCGCTTTCTGAAATTTTGATTGCCTTTAAATGTTAGAACAAATCTCAGAGTGTTACTGTAAAACACAGAGAAGCCGCCAATGCCTTGGAGTGCAGTGCCATCTAGTGGTGAGTGCATTACATTACAGTACTTCTGTATGTACCGAACAGCCGTTACCTTAATCGAGGTCTTCTCTTTGGTCGTCTTCTTCTTGTTGGGATTCACCTCAGCGGCCGAAAATAGCAGGTTAGCCTCCAGCTCTCTCTGTAACTGAATTCAGAAAGCATCTGTACACCAACAAAACAACTACTACAACAATAACATGAGCAGCTCCACCCAGTCCATTCAGAGCCAAAGTCTGATGGACACATCAGAAAAGTATGGAATCAAAAAAAGAAAGGAAACGATAATGGATAAATAACAGTCCTTGAGAGATAACTAATATCATGAATTGAAAAACAGATCCATTTACCACATTAAAGCAGGATGATTTGTGGAATAAAATACATTTTCATGTGTGTCCACTTATTCCCAATTCCTAAAAAAGATTGAAGTTTTTTTGGATCATAAAGTCAGTGAAAAATCCACTGAACATTGTCCATGAATTTATTCAAACTATGCCGGCACTTGATATCGTTTAAACTTTGGTAATGCATTTATGGAACAGATTTTGTGTGAGATAAGACTTCCATCCTGTTAGCAACATTAGCAATCATACACTTTTTTTGACTGCAACACTGGAAAACAAGCATGATTTTTTTTTTTTTTTTTTTTTAAACGCACTCCTTGGCTTTTTTTTTAAGGACGTTTGTAGCATGGACTGCTTTGGAAAAGAGTTTTGATTTCTGTACCAGTTCCATACCTCCTCAGCCTTCTCCTGCACGAGTTTGCGCTCGTGTTCCTCTTCGAGTAACTTCCGTTCCAAGAGCTTAATCTTCCTCTTGAGAAAACAAATTAGCAAAATGTTTATAAATGATGTGATAGGAAATACCTAGAAATCATGAATACAGACCACAATTCCTTTCTATTTATTGCGCAGTCGTTCCTTTCCCAGCTGAACATTTCAATCTCAAAAAAAGTTTCAGATACACCACAAATTGAGCAACCAACTCTATTTTCACTTTTCGTACAATTCTACCTCAACCTAGATGACCAGCGGGTGCACATGGTGCTTGCTTATAGTATATACATCTGAAGGATTAAAATCAATGTCCACTAGACGGCATATCAGAGCCAAAACATCTATCCTTATGGCTTCACGATTTCATGTGCGGCAACTGATAATCTCCGTTTCTCTTTCTGCTGTCGTCGTGATTGTTGTCATGATCCACATCTTAAATCAAAAACCCCAGCTGTATATTTAAAAGCATCTAGAAATCTACAAAACATAGAAGATGGGCACTCAAAACAGACCTTTTGTTAGGTTTAAAGGCTAAGTGAGAGGTTTTTAAAATGATTACACTAACCATAAGAGAGAAAACCAGTTAGTGTTAACACTCAATAACGGTATGCCATTTGTACAAGCGACGTGCCAAATGAGCTCAGGATGTGTGTGGGGGCAATCTTGTGTACGCGTAGTTAAAATAAAAATAAATAAATAGAAATAATCAGCCTTTAGACATGCATGACAATGTCCATACCTCTGCCTCAGACTGTGTGTTGGTAAGCTTAATACACTCTTCCTCTAGTTTCTGCAGCTGAGCCTGGATCTGTGGCTCAACGGGTTTGTTCTTCTTCTGCTGCACACGCTCCTACAGAGGAAAAAAAAAAGACTAATGGTAAACAAGCAGCACTGTATAGATCTGATGAAGGTACTTACTGCAGGTTTTGGCCAAAAGGTCCAGCAAGTCCAAATTTTAGTCAAAGCTTTAGTCTCTAATTCATATAAAAGTAAATTTTAGTAACTTATACTGATGGTATAACGTTTCAGACCAATGTTACTTATCATTTCATTTCTGGACTTGCGAGTGTTTATTTAAAAAAAAAAAAAAAAAAAAAAAAAAAAAAAAAGGTTTTTGATTTCATCGTATCACCTCTCGGTCCACTGGCGCGGTTTTCTCTCTCCGTGCGCTCTCCACCAACGTCCTCATGTATTCCAGTTGTTTTTCTAACAGAGAGCATCGTGCTTCTGCCGAGTGCAACTGACATACCAGCTCTTTACCACCAAAGAAAGAAAGAAAGATAGATGGTGTGCATTGCAATGAGAAAATGTTGGCTATATATATATATATATACATACTACCAGTCAAAGGTTTGGACACACCTACTCTTTTTCAAAGGTTTTTCTTTATTTTTTTTGCTTTCTACGTTGTAAAACATTACTGAATACATCAAAAC
>JAQQZR010000035.1:13083130-13097560 GCA_030068235.1 Notoglanidium macrostoma | reverse complement strand
ACCTATCATTGTTCCAGTACTCATCACAGAGCCTGTTCCCATCAAAGTCACAGTTCCAGTGCACATTAGAGAACCTGCTCTGGTGGAAGCAAAAGTCACAGAGATCGCTCAAGCGAGAGCTCAAGTCACAGAGCCTGTTCCAGAGCAAGTACAAGTCACAGAGTCCATCCCTGTCATGGCTCCAGTCCAAGTCACAGAGCCAGTTCCTGTCATAGATGCAGTGCAAGTTGCAGAGCCAGTTCCTGTCACAGATGCTGCTCAAGCTACAGATGCAGCTCAAGTCACTGAGCCAGTTCCTGTCATAGATGCAGTGCAAGTCGCAGAGCCAGTTCCTGTCATAGATGCAGCGCAAGTCACAGAGCCAGTTCCTGTCACAGACGCTGTTCAAGCTACTGATGCAGCTCAAGTCACAGAACCAGTTCCTGTCATAGATGCAGCACAAGTTGCAGAGCCAGTTACTGTCACAGAGCCAGTCCCTGTCATAGATGCAGCCCAAGCCACAGAGTCTGTTGCCGCTCCAGTCACAGAACTAGTTCCCGTTCCAGAGCGAGTCCCCGTCACAGAGCCCGCCGTTGTGCCCGTCACAGAGCCTGCCGCTGTTCCCATCACAGAGCCTGCTCTGGTTCCAGCCGCAACCATGAAGGATATCTTGGCTCTGATGTCTTCAGCCAGGCCTGCCTCAATGCCTGAGTTCCTGCCTGAGTTCCTGCCAAAGCAAAGATTCTGCATGGGAGTTCCCGGGGAGACACCTGAGCCTACGGGCCCAGGACCCCCGCGGAAGGGCCATGTTAGACGCTCCGGGAGTAGCGCCTTTTGTGGGGGGGTACTGTCACGATTCTGCCCCTCTCCGCAAGCACGGCAGGCATCACGGACTCAGTCTCGTGCTCAATGCTCTCATTGTCTCCGTCACGCATAGCACGGAAGCGCGGAACACGCGCACACTCCCAGCCAGGTCACATGACCAGTAAGTGGATGCCAGTGCTTCCAATTCAGAGACAATCAGCTGTGTTTATAAGGACTCTCGTTTGTGCTTCGTATTCGCGAAGCATTAGTTTAACCTACGTCACGCCATTGTCAAGCCTTGATTTCCCGTGTTTGATTTCCCGTGTTTTTGGACTTTGCCTGTGTTTTCTCCTTAGTGTTTTGGACTTCCTCTGATGTACTGTTTGCTGATCGCTCGACCAAGTTTGTTTTTGGATTACTCTTCTGCCTGACGTTTTTGTACCTCTGCCTGCCCTGTGTGTGTTTGTGGGTAATAAACTCGATGAGTTTTACAAAGCTGCCTTCCCACCTGCGTATGTGTCCCGCCAAACCCCGCCCGCGTGACAACGGTATATGCCCAGAGCAACACATCTTTGCAGCTCCTGAGCACCCCCTCTTATAACACAGTCTTTGTCAGAGATGATGGGATGACCCTGATCCATTCTCTTGGTAAGCTTTATCAAGGGTGTCTCTGAAAGTAATACTTACACTGGTAGGTCTCTCTGAGATCTGTTGTTGCGTCTGATTACAAGCAAACAAAAGCATTTTCTAGCAGGTGCTCGAACATATCAGGCATTACATTAGACTGAGGAAAAATCCTCAGGTAGTTATCAACATGAGTCCAGTGAACAGACAAGTTTATCTCAGCAATGATGGCCACCGCACAACATCAGGTAGTAGTAGCAAAATACAAACACAAGCATATGCATAGTGAGGTACCATAAGAGCACTGCTTTTGTTAGTCAGGATAGAAGGCAGCAATGCTGATCAGACTACATGGAAGTCTATTAATCCCATCAATCCAGGTCACTCTTTCACTTATTCACACATAGTGATCAGGAACAAGCTGTCTGGAGCAAAACCACTTCACAGAGCTAGCACTACTCACACCTTCCCAGAGTACCAGCACTGAAATTTCTCAAGCCACATTCCCTCACCTTCCTCTTCACATAACTGCATATAACTGCTACATAAATGACCCCATTCAGGGCTCAGGTAGCACACCTTGTGTTATTAATACTATACTTTAAGTACAAAAATTAAGAGTTTTAGAAATGGAGTAACATAAAGAATGACAAAGGAAATTGATGTCTAAATAAAAAAACAATAGAAACAGTCTTTTACTAATGTCATATTTTCTGACAACTGTTTTGGGCTATGAATCTGAGTATCAGTTAATTCTGAGTGCAGTATTATAAATTCAAGGGTTGTACTCAAAGTAATTGTATTTACATTATTATATTATCCATTCTATTAGCATACTATTATACATATTATAATATAAATTTTACACAAGACAAGGAAAGGGGAACCCATATAGGAGGGCAGATTTAATCACATAGTGCACATCTCATCTGCCAGTCAATTAGGATAGGCATTACACATTTGGTTCACTCTCTCATGCTGATGTCAATGCTGATACTGAATTCCATTAATAAAAAATGATGAATGCTCTAAATGCCTAGCTGCTTTTAGGAGGATTTGGGATTCAGTGTGATTGAATAGAGCTATTAGAGTGCAAATAATGCTGAGGTTAATGTCTGAGGTAGGAGAAAAACATGCAGCAGATTTAGACTGTTAAAGAGGAAAACAGATTTACTGTCTTCAAAAGTCAGTTATCTTTATATTTATTGATGGTATTAAAACAATTTACTTGCCAGAATATGTATTGGTGTTATGTATTATTTCTGATAACAAATGCTGGTATTGTAATCCCCTCTTTCTGAGGCAATATGCATTTCACATAAAATGCACTCTGAGAGTGGTGTTACAATGATATTACAATGAGAATGAAATGGACTTTCTTTTTTCAAAGTGATGCAAAGCAGGTAGGAGGTATTGTCTTTCCTTGCTCTTGATATCAAAACTTGCTCTACCAACCACTGTTATCATCCTGTCACAATAACAATCTACGGTATATATAATATATATATAAAAATATACAACATTCTACACAAGAGGCATTAATAGAGGCTCAAAGAACATCACTATTCCAAGATATTGCCATTAAGGTATCACATTAATTTAAGGCTTAATGTTCATAATAGGCTAACTAGTGGAGGTTTGCGGGTAAAATATGATGTTTAATTTTTGACACATGTGTAATTTAGTAATTTAGTAATAGCTTAGGTTCACCTTAAGTCCACCTTTAGGTTCACTAAAATATAGGCTACCTTATTTTTGCATGATACAACAATGCTATATTGCTGAGCCCTAAAACTCAACTGCAGTCATATACTCAACACATATGATCCAAAACTCCTGCTTTTGCATCTAGGTTAATTGTTTATCCTGATACATATATACCACTAGTAAATACACAAATAGTGTAGTATAGATAACTTATAATACTGCTTACTAAAACCTCTAAAATAAAACAGTATGATCACAAGTTCATGACCAAATAATTACCTCATTTGAAGGATTCAGAGCAAAATCCAGTCATCAAACCAAAAAACAGTTGTAGAATAGTTTTATTAGTTTTCTCATTCTACAGCTCACATGTTCCCTGCAAATAACAGTCTGAAAGACATACACTACTTTCAGTACTATTTATTCATGTGTAATACAATATTTGGAAATGAGAGAGGCAAAAATATTTGAATTGATGAAGAGATAAGCTACTATTAATAACTCACCAGTAATATAGTCAGAAAAAAACAATTAGCCTAAAGAAATGGAAACAAGATAAATGGATATAAACAAGTATTTAAAAATTATCACTTTATAGACACATACATTTTAATAATCATATAATTGCAAATTATATACATATATAATCATATAGATGTAATAAACCCATCAAAGATTATTTTAGGAGACAGGAAATTTGTGGGCTGTTCAGTTTTCCCAACTGTAATAATCTTTGATTTGTTCCAGCAGAATGGATCTTATTTATTATGGAGATGGGTTTAATTTGGTTGACTTGATTAACATATTCAATTTGGTTTTCATATTTTTACAGCTCAAGTACAAACACATGAGAAATGTACAAACCCTAATTAAGCTTTTCATGTCTGCAGTATTTTATTTTGCTTGAATGTGTATTATAACAGATATGTTTTGCACTTCACATACTATTGGTTTTTACCAGAATTAAGAAAGTTACGAGTTGAACCAGTGTGAAATATATAAAATATACCAACACATTGCTATAAACATCACTCATGCACGCACACAGACAAACACACTTCCATCACACATCAGGTTTTCTGACCAGATTTGAATAATGTTTTTCAGAATTGCAAATTCACTGAAATGGAAAGATGTGAAACATGAATGTTACCTTTGTTTTGTCTAGCAGCTACTTTAACTCCATACTGACGTAATCTAGTTAAACCTGTGAATTTTAATATTTTGCATTTAGCTGTACCAAAAGATATGCCACCGGTGGCTATCACAATATTATTATTGTGTATTTTGTCTTCATGTATAGACAAACAAGTTGTTGTTTGTTGTTTTGCATTCACACCTACATGCTTCTATGAACATCAAACACCAACTAATTCATATAATCATCACACTCGTCAATGTATTCCTATTGCCATCATACACACCAACACCCTCCTATAATTATCACACATACCAGTGCACTCCAATAGCCATCACATACCAACACACACCTATATAACTATCACACACTAACACACACCTACAGCCATCACAGACACAGAGAGCAATATGCTCCTTTTAAACACTGCACACCAACTCCAATAGCCATCACACACCAATATGCAGGGCTGTGTGACAGTTAGGCACTTGTTGATGTATATTAGTCAGTTAAACTTAGGAATGTGTCGGTATGTTATGGTTATGAGCGTCTCCTTTATACACTAACATGCCCCTGTGCAGATCCATCCCTCTATCAACACGCATTCAGAAGTCCATCCATCGTTGAAAAATATATAACCATAGGAAATTCTCTGACAATAATTCACGTTTATTTTATAAACTGGCAACTCAGTGTACAACCAGCACACACTCAGATCCCCTTAACTGTCACAGTTCAAAATGTTCCCAATGACCTGTTAAGTAATTAGATACAGTCTAACCCGTATATGGTGTAAATACCTGTAGGACTTCATAACAGTGATCATTAATGATAAGTATCTGTGTAATAGCTTAACAAGACGTGGCCAAATATCTCACCTGTACAAGGAGTTCAGGTGGTTAAACTCATGAACCTAGTAAACGACTCACTACAAAGCGCTCTAAACAAGAAAAGCACACGCTCCATTTCTAAAAAAGTGAGAAACAGATTGCGTCTAAAAATGCATGCAGCAGAAACAGAAGAAGCCGAATATTTAATCCTTCAGCTTTTTTTATCTAAATATTTGCAGTGCGCTTTGGTATTCCTGTTTGCAGTCTGTCAACTCAACAACCCGGAGCCGAAATTTGTTCATATTTTAAACCGCTGTCCATCAGAGAAACGACTCACAGGAATACTCACATGTTCATGTAGTCCTTTAAAGCAGAAGCGGTTCAGTGGAGCGTCTTTTCAGGCAGTGGCCGTGAGCGCGCAAAGCCAAGACGGAGACGCGCACGAGTCCTCCTGCTGTACAGTCGGTTCGGGTACACGAATATGGATGTGGGATTGGACAAACGGATGTGATTTCAGATCGACCGGCAGGCGAAAAATATGGCTTTACTTAGCCTGATATAAGCCTTAGATTCTCAGGCTCTGTCCCGTCTATATCTTGATAAATTTAAGCATACACCTACACCCTACTCTAACCTTTACCTGAATAATTGAAAGGAGGAATGCACATCATATGTTATACATACATGTTATACATACAGAGAGAGGATAAGAGAATCACAGTTATGGTATAGATTAAAGTGTGGGATTTAATGTTAAAAAAACTGAGTAAACTGTATTCGGCTGAGTGGGTGTTAGCTCTATTTTAGGAGGATCAATACATTTCTGATTCATGCTGTGGATGACTTCTTGTTAGTGGCACCAAAAATACAACATATATCAATGATAGATGTTCAGACATGTATAATTTAGTATAAACTATAGAAGAGATACTTTCTGATCACATGTATTTCCACGTTTTAGCACATGAACTAAGTTGAACAAATCTATGCATTTTTTTAAATATAGAAATTATATATGATCTATGATTTGGCATCTGCTTCTATGATTACTAAATATAGGCTAATAAAAGAATATGGTGTATATAGTGAATAGTGAATAAAATTAACAGATAGACGGCCACAGGTGTGCTGCTCAAACAGTAGGTTTAAAAAAAATCTGTAAATAATCAAAACCACTCACAAATTGTTAAGCAAAAAGCAACAAGCTTCATCCTGCTGGCCATAACAAAGAGAAACAGCGCAAAACCAAAAAAAAGATGTTGAAAAGGTCGACCTGTCACAGCCAGTGCCCTTTCACTTTCTTTCAGCACATAATGCTAACATCCACTCAGCCTCTGATTACTGTGCTTGTGAAAAACTGCAGAATGCTTCCAATTAAAGAAATTGTTCCTAATTTCACCCACAGCTCTGCTCTCACTGTCTCCCTGGGTTACCACATTCATTCATTTGTTTGCTCTAATTCACTGCATATTGCTTAATATATAATTGTTTCCATTTAATACTATATGTTAAATGCTTTAATTGCATTTCTGTTGCAAGATATTAACAGAAATTTAGAGTAAAGGAAAATGACAGTGTTGCTTTATTTTAATTTCCTTGGAAGGCCAATGTAGAGAAACAATAATTAAAGTTATAGGCTAGTAAATAAATTAAATTAAATTAAACTAAATTAAATCTGTTTACATCTAGCATGACTTTTTGGCATCAAACTTGTCAAAAGCATAAACAGAATATTTTCTTCAAATAAGTGCTAGCTATAAATAGTTTCACTGAACCGAGGAAGGCATGCTGGTGCAGTGGTTAGCACTGTCGCCTCAGCAAAAAAGTTCTAGGTTTGAACATGTCAGCTGACTGGAGCATTTGGGTGTGGAGTTTGCATGTTCTCCCGATGCCTGATTAGGTTTCCTCCTGGTGCTCTGGATTCCTCCCACAGGCCAAAGACATGCAGATTAGGATTCATTGTTCATCTCTGTGTTAGCCCTGTGATAGATTGGTGATGTGCCTAGGGTGTGCCCCACTTCTGGCTTAATGTTAGCTGGGATTGGCTCCATCTTCCCTGTCACCCATAAAGGATAAGCAGTATAGATAATGGATGGATGCATGGATGGATGGATGAACCGAGGAACTGGTAAATATGATGCACTAATTACTTGCTAATTCTGGCTGACATGCCTCTTCTGCTTGCAGAATTGGTGATGGTAAAATGGACCAGTTTGATTTTGCAAATATCCAATAGAAGTGGTAAAGATGCTAGCCAAGGGCATAACAGCATTACTTCTGATGAGCACTCAGACTCTTTCACGTAACTGAAAACACACACTAAAACCATTCAAGATCAAGATGGTTTTTTATCTGTGCCTGCTGCGGAGCTACTGCAAAATGTCAATAAGCTATTGGGTTTTGATCTTTTTTTTGCCTTTAGTGACTTTTCCAGCTATCAAGGGTATATGCATTTTTGAAATCCAGAATAGGGTAGTTTGGGTAGGGATAGTTTCCTCTCTGAAGCCATTCTTTTATCTCTGGTGAACCCCCATGTTCATGATGAGAAGGAAATTAGTCATGACATTTTGTGGCATTGCAGTGTCCAGGGGTGTACAATCTGCCTCTTATCAGAACAATGGACAAAAGTTATCTTGTCTTATCACTTTGCAGTTATGAAAAAGCTGTTGCTTTTTGCACAATATGCTAATTTTCCATTACAGTGAAAGATAAAAAGCCGTAAGAGGACAGAAAGAGAGGGAGAGCAAGAGAGATACACATGCACACACAGATGGAGAGAGACCATATCTATTATGGGAACACAGGGAGTGCTGTATGTTGGTAGTACAAATATTATTATTATTATTATTATTATTATTATTATTATTATTATTATTATTCTGTAGTCTTTCTAGTCAGCATAACTTGGTTTTTTAAGTATGAAAAATTCCTACCATGGAATTTCTAATACAAAAGAAAATCCAATGAATACCAATACTGTGTATGTCTCTAGCTGAGTTACAGCTCTAAATTAAATTATACGGAAGTGAGTTTGCATACCTTGTGAGTTGCTGTAAATAGAGTTGCCACATCGCAGTTCCAGGGTAGGCCAGGTTGATCCTGAGCTTGGGTTGTTCTTGGATTGGTCTATTTGTACTTTCAAATGTTCTCCCTATGCTTGCATGGGCTTCCTCCAGGTACTCTGGTTTGCTCCCACTATCAAAAAACATTATGTTGATTGGCTACACTAAATTGCTCATATGTGTGAATGAGTGTACTGACTCATGCCCAGTGTTTCAGGGATAGGCTCTTGGTACACCCCAACTCTGACCAAGATAAAGCAGTTACTGAAGATGAATTAATGAATTATGCTTCACAGAGGCAAACTGGGGCTAAATTTAGGGCATCACCTCAGCATAATGGAGCCATACATTTTCTGGTCTGCTGTCAAAATGGGAGCTAAGGTGGAGATGTTTTCCAATTAATATGTTCAACATTGTTTTTGAGGGATTTCTGAATGCTTTTTTTTAAAGATATTTTCTTTTCTTTTTCATGACCCATTACAGTTTATTGGTTCAGTCTAGCTGTTCTATTGGAGCTTGGCTTATGGAGAGAAACAGATGAGGAGATTAAGTGGACAACAAAGTAACCATTATCTCGACAGATTGGTCATGTTCACAGAGAAGAAAAAAGATTTCCTGGCATTTCGTGAAAATATCACAAGGTGGGAAGCAGGATTCAATCATCGAGGGCAGCTAGAAATAGAAAGCTTAACAGCATACCTTTAAACCATACTTGAGCACAATAGGAAGATGTGCAGACCAACAAAATCTTAGAACTGCTATGCAGATGAACAGAAATGTCACTGCATATCATTTTGATAAGCTATAGCTATGGAACAGCTGATTACTGAAACAAGCAGATGTGTTCACACAGGTAGAGCTGAGATGAAGCTGAACAAGAATCATTAGTGGAGCTGAGCCTTAAGTCATTAGTACTAATTACAGTGGTTTACATTAGTCATGCAACATCTATCATGACATTGACAGTTATTTATTAATTTATAAAGAATAATAGATAGCAATACAAGCAGTACTGACAATGATGCCTCAGGTCTCCTCTTTGAGGTCTGCAGTTTTGACACTGCTTAGTTTTAAGTATTTTCATAAGTCATTATCATAAGCTTTGCTTATGATTTGTTTGATTCATGCTAGTTTAAAAGGATCTTAATTTGCTACAGAAAGGAGCTAGCTGAATCATTTTAAATGATGTTCAAATTGCATAAACGCAGAACACATTGGAATGAATTATCACTAGCTATGAATATTCTAATAATGTCATCTAAGAATTGACCACACAGCATAAAAACCTCTTATCCAAGCTAGAAGGGTTCTTTTTTTCTTTCTTTTTAAAGCAATTAGTCTTTGTTTATGTCGTTTTGTCAAAACAATGACCTTTAAGCACAAAGAACATGTATATCTATGTCCACCATATCCATCATTATAAAATACTACAAACAGGATTCATCTCAAATTAATGATGTAAGATAAATGTTGAATTTATGCAATTGTTGTTGAATTATGCAATGTTTCTAGTGTTTCAGAGCTGTAGGTCTGCTTATATAGACCTTCCTGTTGACTATAAATGCAAACTATTTTTGTCTACTCATCCGTTTGTGGAATTGCATATATATACACACACACATATACACACACACACACACACACACACACACACATATATATATATATATATATATGTATGTGTGTGTGTGTGTGTGTGTGTGTGTGTGTGTGTGTGTGTATAAGTGTGTATAAGTGTGTATAAGTGTGTATATACACACACACACATATATATACGTATATATTCAATTAGTTTTTAAAATGCACTCAGCTGTATTATCACAAGAACATGATTAAGATGAGGAAAATACAGCTTCATCTGCTTTCCATAAAGCTTCATTAATTGAGCTTGCTATGTCTAACAATGATGTAGCCTTCTACTGAGTAGTTTGAGTTGCTCATTACAGCTTTAGGAGAATACTTACCAGGGGTAAATCTCAGAGGCATAGAATTTACATAAATCTGAATTTGCAAGCAGTGTGTTGTAATTCACAGCTATAATGATTCTTATTTTATCTGCATGTGTTCATTCTTACAATTCCTATGATATGATAATTACAGCTGTGTGTATTTATGGGCTGAAAAAAGTTAAGACAGACTGGTCTGAATGTTTCAGAAACTTCTGATGTCCTGGGTTTTCACACATAACAGTCTCTAGAGTTTACACAGAATGGTAAAAAAAAAAAAAAGAAAAAATCAGAAAATATCCAGGGCAGTTCCAGCAAGTGGAACTGTCTTATTGATAGGTCAGAGGAGAATGGCCAGAATGGTTCGAGCTGACAGTAAGGCTACAGTAACTCAAATAAAGTCTCTTTACAACTGTGGTGAACTGTAAAGTATTCTCTAAAGTAACACAGTGAACCTTTAGGCAGATGGGCTACAGCAGCAGAAGACACATCAGGTCCCACTTCTGTCAGCCAAGATCTTAAGCTACACTGGGCACCAAACAAGGTTAAAGATTGGAAAAGTTGAATATTGGAAAAAAACCAGGCAATGTTTTTTCCAATCTTCAACTGCCAAATTATTTCCTATATACAGTGTTTGTGTGTGTTTTTGTGTGTGTGTGTGTGTGTGTGTGTGTGTGTGTGTGTGTGTGTTACTCACTGTCCACTTTATTAGGAACACATGAACATTCATACAGTTATATAATCAGCAAATCATATGGCACCAGTGCAATGCAAAAAATCATGCAAATACAGGTCAAAGTTTTCAGTTCATTTTCACATTAAACATCAAAATTAAGAAAAATTGTGAAAAACAGGTGTTTTATGACCCTCAATTTCCTACTGAAACTACAGTTAGGCTATTACCTTACATCTAATTACCTTAATATCAATGGCTAATAGCAAGGTACACATCTGCTTTGAGGTATAGTTGGAGAGAACAGATGAACAGAAAGGGAATCTGCCCAGGGAAAAGGCTTTCAGCTATCTGATTTTCCCTCATTATTCTCATTTTCACTCTCTTCTCTCTCTCTCTCTCTCTCTGCTGTTGTGGTCATGTCTCCTCACATTGTTTCATATGAGGTCATGCCTTAAGTTTACATTCTTTATTCTTTTTCCTCCTTGTGTCTAAGACAAATATGAAACAACACAGCTGCTCAATTGTCTATGTCAATTATTAGTCCATGTCAATCAGCAACATGTTTTTGCAGACTCAGTAAAGTCTCTCTCCTGCATCCAAAAACCGTGTACTTTTTATCCTGTTTTTGATGTATGTTGAGCTTGTGTTTCAGAAATGTCAGATATTGCCATATGTAATATTTCTAAGCTACACATGACAGTAAAATTGTCACATTGACTAATGTATTTGTCACTTATTTGCTCAAAATATTTATATATTTGAAAGATTTCCAAAGTTTGTAATTAATCTTTTGAAATTAGTGAGGTGTTGACCTGATATTAAGCATTAATATCAGGGCTGATACTGAACTGAAATCTTATATTATGATTGGAACAAATTTTGACATTGCTGAGCCGATCTAATGAGGTATATTATGCCATAAATGGATTTGATCACTGTAAAACACAGATCCTGCTTTGCTGTTGTTTTGAAATAATTACTATAGTGATCAACACACACTGGCCACTTTAGCAGAAACATCTGTATATACACCTGCTCATTCATGCAATTTTTAAATTACCCAATCATGCAATGCTTAAAACTATGAAGATACATGGAAAATGCTTCAGTTAATATTCACATTAAACATCACCTCTTCTTCAGCTGTCCCGTTTCAGTGAGGCTTTGCCCAATGTCGCCTCAGATTCTTGATCTTGGCTGACAGGATTGGAACCCAATGTTGGAACCCATGTGGTCTTCTTCTGTTGTAACCCCATCTGTCTCAATGTTTAAAATGTTGTGCATTCTAATTTACTTTTATGCACACCACAATTTGTAAAGAGTGATTATTTGAATTACCTGCATGCATTCTGTCTGCTTGAACCATTCTGGTCCATCTGCTCTAACTTTTTCCTTCAGAGCTGCTGCTCATTGGATCTTTTTTGCACCAGTCTGTGCAATCTCTAGCAACTGTTGAGTCTGGAAAAAGACTAGAAGATCAGCAGTTTCTGAAATAGTTAAAACAGATCATCTAGAACCAATGCCAAGTCAAACGCATGATTGTATGCATTGAGCTGCTGCCACATGATTGGCTGATTGGATAATTGCATAAATGAACAGGTGTGTTCCTATTAAAGTGGACATGAAATGTATATTAAAGTAGTAAAATTTATATTTGCAATTTTTAAGATTTCAGAGGAACAATGCAACAATCAGAGAACCTTATGACATGCTATGCCATTGTTTATTTAGTAAACTGATAAGTAATTATTAAACTGAAAAAGAATCAGTAATTGGTTTGGAACTTAATTTACTGTTACTGCATTGTTTAGATAGCAGTTTAACTTGATAGTTCTGTATACAGAATCACACTCAGAAAAAAGGATTATGGAGGGAAATGAGGACAAGTAGCAACATGTCAGTTTTTAGAAATTTGAATTTGCCTATACAACTACTTGTATTTGCCCTTAAAGAGATCATGAAAACCTTTGTTCAGCTACTTCATATTACTTACTGCTTTGATATCATTCTATGTAACATAACATTTATAAAGTTGCCTGGCACCTGGACAATTAAGGTGAACTGGTCTGATTCTCTTGTAATTATTCTTGAATCTGGGTGCAGTGGTGTTGCACTGGTACACTTTCATCCTTAGTCAGTGTGCAGTGCCCTGTTTGATCTTAGCCTCCAGGCTGTTTTTAAGGACTACAAGGGACAGCAGCAGCCCTGTCATTAGCCCCAGCACTTTTATCTGCTTCAAAGCTACTGACTAGTCAATGCCATAAATCATAATGAAAATAAATGCCAGCTGCTTACCATTTTATATAGTGTAGACCCTTGAAAGTTTATACTAATATTTGTAGTAAAGTAATAATCTGCATGTCTGGATTTTTTCAGGGTAATCCATATTTGCCTGGCCTATGATCTAATTATATTTCCCCACAATGATGTTTGTGCTCTCTTTCTAATAAAAGTCTGGGACTTTAATTAAAGAAAATTAGACAAGCAAGGAAAACACAACTTTTCTTGCATTAATGACTGGTGATAATTAGGTGTGTCTGTTAGCGTACATTTTGAGTCAATATGCTAGCAACTATTAAAATTATTTATGAGAAATAATGAGTACGAAATGGTGTGTCATTTTTCATTCTATCTAAATATGAGACAGAAATTCACACTCAATCATTTTACTTATATAACTGTGCATGTTTAAGGGTGGAATGTAATTTTGTTAATTATAGACTAATTTATATTTCTATTATAATTTACTATTATTTCTATTAAGAGAAGACACTTTTTTATGAAGCCCTATCAGTGGCAGGGATTACAGGAATACCTTGACTGCCCGCTATGAGGATTTAGGATCAGAGGTCTCCATAAAGTCTTAAAATACTCTAAACCATTCTGCTGGACATAAGAGCATATAGCTAAAAAAAATTCCATCTTTGTCTTTATTGCAAAAAGATTTTTCTCAAATATAGATACCTGATCAAAGAAGATCAACTGAATGTCCTTACTAATTCATCCTTGCATTTTTTGTCAACTATGTTACTATTTTATAATGCAATTTTATTAATATTATAAAATGCAATAAGGCACATCAGTATATTAAAAATTATTGATGATTACGTGACAAGAAAGAGAAAATGTTGAATGTACAGTATATAGCCGTTTCAGTGAGGTTTTGCGCATCACTGGTTTGTGAAGATGAAGATAAGACTGATTGTGCTTGACAGTCTGAGGGAACTCAACCAGGCATCACAGCGACAAATTTTTACTGAGCTTGTTGCTTAGTTACCAAGTATTACCATATGTTTTCATTTTCAATCAAGAAATGCCCCGGATGGATCATAGGATTATGTATTATATTACAGGGCAAACCTCTGAGGAAAAAATGGTGATGACCTGCCATTCTCTTAGAACAAATGGTTCTTTAATAAGAATTCTTAGTCTCCCAAAAGGGTTCTATATGTAATCTTTTGCTAATATAAATGTTCATAAAGGTTTCCTCAGAGAAACTGAAGAACCTTTCTGGACATATCAGTCAAGTCAAGTCAAGTCAAGTGGCTTTTATTGTCATTTCAACTATATACATGTAATAGTTTCAGTACAGTTTACAGTGAAACGAGACAGCGTTTCTCCAGGACCAAGGTGCTACATACAAGACAACACAAAAGTACAAGAA
>JAQQZR010000035.1:13058538-13072257 GCA_030068235.1 Notoglanidium macrostoma | reverse complement strand
TGTGTGTGTATATATATATGTATATACATACATATATATATACACACACACACACACACACACACACACACACACACACACACACACACATTTTTTATATATACACCCACACACACATACTCCTGGGCAAACAAAAAAAAATTAGGCAAACCCAATATTGCAAAGCATTAAGCTTTTAATGGTCTCAACTGCAAATCATTGGTCAGAAAAATTAACAAGAATTAATCAAATAGTTAAATTGGTGTGAGACAGCTTTTACCTTGATTTCCTTTAAATGTTGAAGTCTTGTGGGTAAACTTGCAGATGGCTTTTTACAAAAAGAAGAGTCCATGTTGTTCCACTCAATGTTAAAGTCTTCAAGCAGAAGATATTTTGGAAAATAAGGATGTCAAATCAATGTGCTGGCTTTAGCTCAGGCCCAAGAATCCCTGAGGCACATCTGTCATTCTTCTTATAGTTTTGTCCTTTGCATATAGCTGATAAGATTACATGCATGTCCTGTGCTCCTCTCCACAGTTCCCTCAGGTCTGCCCCTGGTCCAGTCATCCAAGCGCTCTCACATGCATCTGTCCACTTCTGCCCTGAGCAATGCCTCAGCTGGCCTGCACTACTCAATGCCCCCATGTCACTATAGCAACCAGCAGACCACCTACGGCATGATGGCAGGTGTGTTGGGTCGCTTCGCTGTTCATCTTCGTCAGAGCGCTCCTCAGAATCCTTCATTCAAAGCATGAGTCAGTGCTTTGAGTGATAGCAATCAATGCTACTCTTCGAGTGTGAGTGTGACTGTTTGATGATGACAGCTTAGGTTTTCTGTCCCCAGCACAGGAAATGCTCTCAGCCAGCATCTCTCAGACGCGCATCCTGCAGACCTGTAGCGTCCCACACAATATGGTCAATGGAGCCAACTCACTACAAGGTACAATCTTTAAAACAGAACATGAATCAAACCCTTTTTTCTGCTTTTGTTTGAGTTGATTAACATGCTGCCATCTGCTGAGGTCACTTCAAAATAGATCTTTGAGGTGTACCAAATAAAAAATTCAGTGTAATTGCAGTTTATTTCGATTGGACAAACACAAGGATCATGTTTGAGGACCTGGACTGAGAAGTGTGAATAGGCTTCCCCCTAGTGTCTATAGGGAGGATTAGCCTAATAGTATGGTAAGGACATGAATAACATGATTGATATAGAGGATGTCCCAAAAGTCTGGATCCACATGCAATTATTTATTTAAATACAGATATTACAACAAATGCTCAAATTGATGGCCTTGAACTTCACAACACTTGTGTATACACTGAATACAAGAACACTGAACATTTCTTAATGTATTAGAACGAATGTTGCTACATGCAGAGCTGATTTCCTCTTAATTTAAACATATGGAATAATGCTTACAGATCCAGACTTTTGGTACACCCTGTATATAGTGCAGTGCTTCTCAAAATTTTGTTTTGGGTTCGTGAAGAGTAGGAAGCAGTGGAAATCACAAGCCACCATTATCAAAGCTCTTATATTTATGGTTGACCTCTTGTAATTAGTAGCATATTTGACTGGTCCCTTGAATTTAGTGAGTTTAATTCAAACTTCACTAACTTCAAAAACAAGTAAGCTTATTAATAATGTCAGCTTGAGAAAAAGATTTTCTGTCAGTGGAATGTTCAGGAATAAAAAGCACTATGGCTCCAATAAATAGCCATAATACAGTAGTATTGCAGATATTCAAGTAATCAGTCGAATATTTTAATACTAAAATTTAAAAACTCTGTATTATTATATGGCTGTGGAATTTATTTTATTGTTAGAAGGGTTCCTGAGAACAAAAGTATTAAGAACCACTGACTTAAGAAAAGCTATATTTCATGCTCATAGTCTCCACCTAATCCAAATAAGATCATAAAATTATACATGAAACATTGTCTTATCATGCTATTGTAATTTTAAACCAGGATTTTTCTAGATATAAGTCAGAGAAACTATCAACTTTTGGGGAAATGCAGCCACAAATCTATCCACAAGGGGGAAGCACAGTCCCTTTTTTGTGCCAACAAGAAAACCATTTGTACCAAGTAGATTTCAAGTGACTTTAGCTAATATACACAAGTGTTGTAGCATTACAGTTAACCTGATTCCCATACCTGTTGTTAATAAACAAACACAATTGTACATTTGCTAATGTCTCTGACCTCATCTAACCCTTAGGTGCCCTGGCTCCGTGTCTGTATAAGTTCCCTGAACACAGTCTGGCCGGAGGTTCATGCACTCTGTCCCACAGTTTCCCTGCACTACCCCAGGCCCTGTTTACAGATGAGCCCACCCTGGGAGACATCAAACAGGAGCTGAGGAGGAAGAGTCGAGCCCCAGAGGAACCACCAGACATGGACTCACCCCAGATCCGTGAGCTTGAGAAGTTTGCCAATGACTTCAAACTACGCAGGATCAAACTTGGTTTGTCCCAGTCATCATTCTGTTATTTTTAATGGCTGGTGTGAACCTGATTCACATGCGAAATTTACATATATAATATTTAGACACACAATTGTCACATGTAGGTTATATGTAGGTTAATTCGTGTGTTTATATTTTCACATGATCTTACAGACAGTTTGTCTTCACATACTAATTAGATCATACATTATTCACATGATGTTATGTGTTTACTTGAATTCACAGTGCAAGTTCACATAACAGGGTGAAATGTGCCTTCACATATTTTTCACTTATTCAAATAATAAACGCCATAACATTTGTGATTGCATAAGTATTCATCCTTGACCCTTGTTGCTGTAGAACCTCAAAATTAATTCTGATGCAACCAGAAATATTAGCAGGTGTAAGGGGGGGATGATGGAAATTGCATAACGTCAACATTAATGCAAGAAATGATCGGCAGAAAAATATGTCTACAAACTAATAATAAAATAATGATGTTGTAAACCTCACAGGTTACACTCAGACCAATGTTGGAGAGGCTTTAGCAGCTGTACATGGCTCTGAGTTCAGTCAGACCACCATCTGTCGCTTTGAGAACCTACAACTCAGTTTCAAAAATGCTTGCAAGCTGAAGTCCATACTTGCCAAATGGTTGGAGGAGGCTGAGCAGGCTGGTGGTGAGTGATCAACAAGAGCAGCTTACACTCAAACATGTAATATACTGTATTCCAGTATTCCACTATTATAACTTCTTGAAAGTTTTGCATATAATGTGAATATTAAAGAAAGAACTATCCAGGTACATATAGTCCCAATTTTTATCAAAAGGCAAATTACAAAAATCAGGAATCACATACCCATACTTAATTTCTCTCCACAGCATTATTTAATGACAAAATGGGACTTCAAGAACGCAAACGGAAGCGAAGAACTACCATCAGGTACTGTACATGTGCAAGCCAATCTCTGAGATCTCTCGCGCTTTCATCATTTCAAAACACTGTTCAACAGAAATACATTTTTAATTCACTTCCTCAGTCTAGGGGCAAAGGAGGCACTGGAGAGGAATTTTGTTGAGAAGAGTAAGCCATCCTCACAGGAGATTGTGCGCATGGCAGAAGGACTTCATTTGGAGAAGGAGGTGGTGCGTGTTTGGTTTTGCAACCGCAGACAAAGGGAGAAAAGAGTCAAGACAAGTCTGCACCATGGCTCTTTCATGACCAAAGACACTGTAGGTAGACATGATAGATGATGATGATGATGTGTTAAAAAGCTACTCTGCTCAGGCTCAGACCCTTTACCTCTTAACTACGCAGACAAGGTAAATTGGTGTCCTAGAGAATGTAGCATTACTGTTCAGCATATTATACAATACTGCTGTCTGACATTGTGGGGGGAGGGGGGAGAACTTCCTGATTTGTTCATAGGAGTGAATGGAGTGCTCTGTATGTACAAAAGTGACCCATTTAAAGGAACACATGCAGTTGGGTTACCATACAACAGATGGGTTACCATAATATTTTCACATCATGTTGACTCATTGTGAGGATTTTTTGTTTGCTTTTTATTTGGGATGAAAAATTATTCATTCCGGTGTGTGATGAAGCATTTTGATATAGTAAGTTATTTAAATTAATATATTCAAGTCTGAATTTTGCAGTAATCTCTAATTAAAATGTAATATATTGAACTAATCTACAAATAAGGCAAATTTTCTTATTGTAAAATCTCTGTGACAAAAAGTGAATGACAATAAAACATATGAGGACTCCATGGTGAGTGTAATGGTCATGTAAGTTTTTAAAGACTCTCAATCTAAGAGCACTGGCCTTAATACCGTAAATAATTAAAAATAGATAAGCACAATTGATGGCATTGATTTGTATCATTAAGAAAGGGATCAACTGACAGAAAAACTAAGTGTAGTACTCAATTCACAACAGTCACACAAGCAGATATAAACAAAACGCACACACACAAAGTTGTGAGGAAATGTAATATATATGTCCCAAGTGTGGGGGGAGATATTAATTTACTCTTCCAGGTGTGCAGAGCAGTTGCATTAGCTCTTCGGTGTCCCCACTGGGTTTTATTGTGGAATATTTATTGTAATGTTCTACATTCTTGAGTATATGAACACATTCAAAAGGACTTTCGTACCTGTATTCATGAAACATCATGACCTATACCATCATCAGAATACTGTCACTACATGTAATAAACAAAACATCTGAGTTATAGGGATGAATTTACACTTAAGAATGGTGCACTGTTGTTGGGAAAATTTAATCTCAAGTAGCTATATATGCATACAGTATATACAGAATAATAAAACATAAATAATAAATTATTAAAATAAAACAATAAAAATTGTAGTGATGAATTTTCTCCACAAATCTATTCATCTTAAAATGATTTATAAGTCATTATTTCACACACTGTTAAATTATTTCAAAACTAATGGGTTCCACAGAAATTCAATTAAGCAAGGTCATGCAGCAAAAACTCATTAAGACCTTATGTAAAAATTATATTTGCTTATCATTATGAACAATTAACTATAATTCAATGCAATTAAGAATGGTCTAAAAGGACAACTTTGCACTTGTACATTTATGCATTGCAATTTCTCAAAAACAAAAACCCATAAAAAACCCAACATAGAACCCTCCATTTTGTAACTTTGTAGGAATCACAGAACACACCACAAGGTGTTGCATTTTTTATTCATTACAAAACCAAATTAATTTATAAAACTTTATTCACATACATGTAACATAACTTAGATAAAAAAAACAAAAAAAAACTGAACATTAACTTAAAACATACTGATATTCATAATGTTAAAAAGAAAAAGAAAGGACGATAGATGTATTGCTTTTCCAACTGGCACCAAAACTACACCAGAGTTTAATGACTTTTGCATACTTTACAATCAAAGTTGTACAATTCAGTACACACGGTATGATTTAAATGTAAATGTCCTACAGCTAATGATGTATTCACTCATTAACATGAGAACCACAGCAGTAACACTGACTTCCTTCCCAGCAATTTTCATAGCTTTTTTTCTCTTATCAGTAGACATGGCTCTAATTTGACCATGATGGGGGAATTCTCAGGTCAGTAACAGGCCTTTAACATAATTAGCCTGCACATGTGGACTAAGCTGTGATAATGACACCTGAAACACGGTGTTCACCGTGCACAGTCTTCAGCAAATACTAGACCACATAATTAACTGGAGCTGATGCTACACTTTTGTGTTTCTTCAACACCTGTGTGTCTGCATCTAATTAAAGACCTCTTAGTGGAGCGAATATAGAGCTAATTGAGTTACTATTGCTGACAGGATGACTTGTAAATCCTAGTGCAGTCATATCTAAATTACAGTATGTATTAGGGTAATTAAGACTATGCATCAACTAGCCTCCCAAATTAATTCAGTAATAAAGACCATTTCATCATAATGCCTTTCACCAAATCTATATGCAAAATTTTTCAATGAACAAGACAAATGCTTACCAAGTCCTTACCAACAGCATGTCAAAGCCACTCTTTTCATTATGAGAACAAAGCCTTAGCTTGAACATACTTTCAACATTCATGGTAGAGAACCTACAGAGAAAAAAGAACTGGGAAATGAGCTTCTCATCGTTGCAAAACAGCACACGTATAAACACTTTAACAGAAAGGTATTATTATGCACAATAAAACCATAACACTGTACTTTTGGGCATGCCAACCATACCCTCAGCTAAAGAGCATGAAGAGGATTGAGGGAGAAGTCTCTGAACATGGGCTGAAGTCCTGGGTGACACCAAGACCACCAACTTGTGTAGGAGATGTTGAACAGTAAGGAGTTGGGAAATGCTGAAACACTATCACTAGTAGAGAAATGGGGATAGATGGGGATTATAGGAAGTTAAATAGGAAGAAGATGGAGCTTCACATGTGGTCATTCTCCCAAACCTGTGATATCATAACTCCATATTAAAGGATTATGCGACGCTGCTATATCACTTAGAGAAGGCTGGTTGTTCGGTATGTTGAAAGGTAAATGACTTTTTTGTCTTTTACAGAGACATGCTTCTCATTTTGAGACCTCCTTCATAAGCTCATTCCTTTACTCACCCCCAACACCATTTGTGCTCTTTAGACATGTACAGCAAATCCTACAAACTACATCATTCTTACATTTTTCACATCATTCACTATGTTTACATGCACAAAATATTCAGATTTTTAGCCTTATTGCAAAAAGACAATATTCCTACTAAGCGGTTTACAAGGTCAAGTAAAAATGAACATTCCCGACACTAATATTCCCGTTTACATGCAGCCGCACATACTCCGATTAATGTAACATGGTTTGCGTTTAACACACAGACTTGAAACAGGCAAGAGGCCACGTGTCACAAACTGCTGTAAAATCAAGATGTGCATGTCCAAAGAATGCTCCTAAAACTCAAATAATTTCAACATATCCCACATCTCAATTGTAAAATGCTAAATTCAGAATAAGGCAAATCATATGCAAAACAGGAATGTGGTGTTTACATGACCCCCATCAAATTTCGAATATTAAGAATAATAGTGGAATATTAAGATGCATGTAAACATACTGAATGATTTAGTAGCTAGCCCTGTGGCCCTCTGTATCCACAGCCAGTAAAGTCAAGTGCGTGTGTGTGTGCTTTAGTATAAGCCCTTATTCTGCTTTGGCTCCGAGAGCACAGGTGTAGAGTGCAAAGAGTTTCAATCCATTCCCAGGGCCTTCAGCTGCCTCTCAATGTCCTCATCGGAAATGGTAGCGGCTTTGGCCTTTGATGCGCTGGGGAGACTCTTTCCAGCTGAGGGGGCTCTCACCATCTGCACAACACCATTCAGCAAAATCAAATCAGCTTAATAACCAACAACAATACAGCTGCTTGTCTGTGTCAGTCCTTCAGATTAATGTTTGACATTAGATAGACACTTAGGAATAATCACATAATTTTCAAAAGCACTAACAAAGAGAAAGTTGGGTGGTAATATATAGATTACGTTTCGGCCCAAGGGAGCACATTGTACATCTGTCTGAGTTGACGGAATTGGGTAACAAACAAACCAAAGGCAAAGCCAAAAGCCACACATCTGCCTAAAGTACCTAAAATCTATGTAGAACAGCAAACAATTTATAGGAGACAGATGGAAAACTACTGAGAAATGAAGCTAGAGAGTAAATGAGTCTCTTACCTTTCCAGAAATTTCAATTCCTATTTCATCCAGCACCTGGTTCACAATGTCCTGAGATTCCTCTTCATCACCTGACTCAATAAAGATTTCATCCAGTGTGTCATTGACTAGGGATTAAAAAAAACATTATTAGCAATTTATTGTTTACAAAATATGACATAAGTAGGTCTTCTTATTATATAATTATATATTACAATATAATTATATATTATTATACAAAGAAAATCACTAATAAATAAAAATATTCACAATTTGTTAAATAATTATTGATTTATGCATTCACATACATATCTTTGTTGTATTTCAATTTTTATTTGTCTGTTCTTTCATGCATTTTTATTCCTTTTTATTTATTTATTTTATGAGGGTTTTTTTTATTTCCTTTTATTTCTGTACTTCATCTATATGATAATTATGGGGTGTGTTTTTCCACATTCAAGCACAGAAATCAACACCAGAGATAAGCCATGTTCTAAAAAAGAGTAATGTCTGTTGTTGGTAGAAGATCAATTTATGTCTTTTTTAGTTTTAGTGTCACAAAAAACAATTTTAGATCATTATGTTCATCAGTGTGAAGTGCTGGCCAAAGGAACATGTTCTGTCATACTACAACCCAAACATCAACCTAATCAAGCTTAAACTAAGGTTTGTGTTTATATTTTCCGCTTGAAATCAGTTATTTAGTATTTTGACTAAAAATAGCTCATCAGGTTTGCATAAAACCATTAGTCTGCCCTACTAACAAAGAGTAAATATTCTAGATTCGCATTTTTAGTAGTATTAGATCTGTTGATTTGTTGTCTGTGTGCAGCCATTAGATGACTAGTTCAAAGCATCCAGTGATTGATTAAACATTGGCTGAACCCTCATTACCATAAGGGCAAGGAAAAACATGAAAAAGGCAGGAAGGAAAAAATGGAGATTACTGAATAAATATGAACACAAGTGGAGAAAACAATAATTATGAGAACAAATACAGAAAGATATAAAAATATAAAAAAAATACTGAAAATAACAATATGGAATGGAAAAGGATAAATGTCTAAATAAAGAAATACCAATTTATGTAAGAATTTAAAATAACTATATTTGTGTACTCCTTGAAGTATATATTTTTTCTTTTAGAACTACTTTTGATATATACTGCATATTAACTAATGAATTTATCTCCATTTTTGTTTTGACCTGGACTTCCAAAGTCTTATTCATGTTTTCCAGTGTACAGTATATCTCTGTGAAACAGGGTCACTCAAATAATAATAATAATAATAATAATAATAATAATAATAATAATAATAATAATGAATTCTCACTCATATCTTCAGTCATTCCCATTTTCAGGTTTTCTTTCTGGAAGTCCTGCATCGTCTGCAAAGTCTTCTTTGGGTCCATTTTTTTATTAACAGCCTGCATAGTCTGAAAGATACACAGAGTTCATGCTATGAATCAGATTCAGAGAAACATAATAAGGTATCATTTGACACACAGGGATAAAACATTATAATCACAGGCAGTATCCAGCATGGGTGAATACATATTGAATGTAGCTCAGCATAAATCTTGTTGTAAGTACAGCACATATAAAACAGGTTGAGGTGAGAGCAGACATTTTTAAAGGCCATATGGGGTTTCAGAACAATGACACTGCAGACTAACCAGGAAAAGCCCCATTTGATTATAGAGAATTATTTACACAAATCATCTCTTGTTACATGCTCATTACAGACCATGTCTTTCACAGCATCTCTTCCACAACACCTTCACTATGACACTACAAATCCCAGGACACATCAATAGTCAGGGAAGTAAATATTAAACAGCTTCCTTCCTAACACAGTGAAGACACAGTATGTGATACAGTGTGTATGTGAGTGTACGTGTGTGTGTGTGTGGCCTACTTTATAAACTAGAAGGGAAAAAACACCAACTAAATCCAATTAACGATCATTTACATTTTGAAAGCCTTGCAATACTATGTTTTATTCAGAGCTAAGGGTTTTTAGGAAATTGATGAAATAGAATATATAATATATCTTATTACTGATCCTGCCTCAGGTTCCATCATTAGGCATGATAATTTTACAATTAATTTATATAATTAGACTGATAATACTGTAAGCCCAACCTTCCATATTAACATTATACTTATTTCAGTACAGCAATGTCACATTTGAATACTGACTTAATCATTTGTGAAATATGATACACTAATTTATAAAATTGTCCAACATTCCCCAGAAGTTTGACTTCAAATTTAATTTCGGATATTATATTACATCTAAATAAGATGCACTAATCAGGCACCAGTTTAAGAATTTCATCTTTAATGGAACAATACAAATTCCCTCAGTCCTGACCCTGGTTCTGGTAAACCACAAAACAGAAGCAGAGTCCTGTATTTTATTATATATTTTATAATACAGTCCTATATTTTTATATATATTTTTAAGTCCTATATTATTATTCCTAGCTCAGGTATTCAGGCAAGTATTGGCCTGCTTTGAACACACTGATCTTTTTTCCCCCAAGGTAAAGCCACAGGGCTCAAACTGGTCATCCAGTACGAGGCATCCAGGAGGCAGTGGCTCGCCTCCGAAACCCAACTACAAGATCTCTCAATGCAGCAATTTTATATACACTATTGCAGCTTGAATTATCACAGCTGCTGGCACCGGACTTGCCCTCCACTGAGTTACGGATAGGCCCGTTTTTTTGTCTGTTACTAGCTCTGTATCACGAATGGTTCATTTGCATGTCTGATGCCTCATCTCTTCCAGACAAAGACTAATGCTAATTACACCTGCTTATGCATTCTTTTGAAGCTCAGTATCTGCTGTGTATGGGCTTCTGCTTTTGCAGCCTTCCCAAAGTTTTCCACCAACACTTATCATGTAAACTTAAGAGAATCATTCCTAAATTTAGGGATGTCTAATGACATCAAAAAGTATCAGCCTTACCTTGGCTGTGGTAGACATAGCTCCAGCCATTTTCATTTGAGAGTTCATGACCTTCGTCTGTGTGGACATAGAGGTCACTTTAGAGCTCACAGCATAGGTTCGGTTCTTCTGCTTCCTCAGCTGGACCAGCTGCTTAGCCAGGATCTTGCAGGCATCTCTGTTTCCAGCCTTGGCCATTTTCTTAATTTCCATTTCCTGAGGACAAATAGATTTAAAACTTTACTTAACTATAACTCCCTACCAGACATGACTACCTGAAATGCCTCTTTAAAGCAATATCACCTATGGTTTTCATAACACAAGTTAGGCTCAATGGTGATGTGGTTCAAGGTGATGACTGGTTTAGATTCTCAAGTAAGCATCTGTTAGTAAGTGAACAAAAGCAGCATATTGGAGCTCCAGGGACTTTATGCATTAGACATATGCTTTATTGCAGAGTGAAGGTGTATGCAGCTCTGCCCTGCAACACCACCATAGTCTCAGTTTAATGGAGAACTTTCACATTAGCAGCTCACAATTAGCTGTGTTTTTTAGTCAGCATCAGAATACACACATGGGTTCATTAATAAATGAACAAAATTGCTCATAAAGCATCTGGCTGCAGAAAGTGTATGACAGAACTCCACTAAAGAGAACAGTACAATACTGCTGCTAGTGTTAAATATGTGGTACATTCTGCATGTTCTATAAAAACAGTTGAATATACAGTACTGTGCAAAAGTCTCAGGAATATACAAAGAAATGCTGTAACGCAAATATGCCTTAAAAGTTTATAACAGTTCAAACGTTCATCAGAAATATACAATAAAGAGCAGTAAACAGTAATAAATTAAACAACGTCAATATTTGGTGAGACAACCCATCGGTTTTTTTAATTACTAGTCCCAGTTACACTTTGTGCAGTTTTTAAAGGAAATGATGGAAAAATATAATGTCATAAAATAAACATCTATAACTTAAATTGTACTAAAAAATAGCCCTAAAAAACATCCCTAGCTTGACATTCCTGATTGAGGTGTTACAAAATTAGACAATGATTTTTCATTATTTAGCCTCTTTGGAGACTTAAACAAAACAGAATGCCTCATACACAAATTAGGTATGTATTATGAAAATGTTAACTATTAATAAAGAATACCTAAGTGCAAGTGTGCCATTCTTGCTCACCATTTATTAAACTGAGATGTTGCTTTGTAGAACAGGGTATAAGATATAATTTTTTGGCAGGTGTGATATTGGCCAAACATTCAAGATATAGTGCTTCTGAAGTGCTGAAAACTCGCCCTGGCTTCGTGTACACTGAAACAGATGCTTTCCGTTTCTCAATCTCCTTCACACAAAAAATGGCCTGAATGCGGTCTTGATGAACACATACAATGCATCTTCCTACATGTGCCATTAAAAATTGGCCCTATGTATGCAACATGACAGATGATTCACTAGTCTGGTATCACTCTTCCTGATTGAAAAGGGGGGATTTTACTGTTGAAACTTACATTTGATGAGAATCGGATCCTGTCATGGTGATTATTAATAGTGTTGGGTGGAGCAAAATGGGAGCAGTGGAATATAACTCATTACGAAGGTTTTATTGCTGTGTCAGCCACTAGGCAGAGTCTGAGAGCTAGAGCAAAAGTGACAGACTGATGTCTAGAACAGTAAGCCATCTTGTCTACAGTCTGACAGTAGATCCACCATCATAAGCTATGCTAAAGTAAGCTGCACTGCACTGCAGACTGCATTGATTGCACTGATGCCTTACCAGAAAGTCTTCTAATTGCAGAGTTTCATTTCTGCAAAAAAGGCTCACTTTAGACAAATTTCTAAGTCTTACTAGAATAAAAATGAATAATAAGATTACAGTTGCCTCCCAGGAGGCAATAATATTCATATTTCGATGTTTACTAAAAAGCCAGAGGACTTTCTTTGTTTAAAGATGGTAAAAATTGAGGGGGAATACATTATTCAGAGGTTTTAATGCAGACAGCCTCCAAGAGCACTCTCATTGTCCTCAGCCCTCAGGTGTTTTAGCAAGAACGTGTCTCCTATTAGTGCTGTTTAGACCACTTTTTTTGGTAATTATAAAGTGACCTTAGGTGTGAGAAAGGAACTATATAAATTAAGCATTCATCCATTTTCTATGATGCTTATCCATTGCGTTCGATGTCTGACTTCAGGTAAGAGGTGGGGTAAACCCTGGACAGGTCGCCAATCTGTTGCAGGGCTAACACAGAGACAAACCGCCATTCACACTCATTCACACCTATGCACAATTTAGAGTAGCCAGTTGACCTAATCCTCATGCCTTTGGACTGCGGGACGAAACCGGGGTACCCAGAGCAAACCCACGCAGGCAAGAGGAGAACCTGCAAACTCCACGCAGAAAGACCCCACTCAGCTGTGAGGTTCAAACCCAGAACCTGGTTGATGTTAGGTGACAGGTCTAACCACTGCACCACCATTCCACCCTAAATTAAACTGATCATCATTATTATCATTAGTATTACTATTATAATCATTATTATCATCATCAGATAATCTAATCTACTAAACTATCACTAAGTGCTGTGATCAGTTTAAGTGAAAACATGAATTTAGGAAATAATTTTTTGCATGCATAGAAAGCAGACATTTTTCTGTTCCACTTACCATTTGCTTCTCCTGTTTCTCCAAAGCAGCACGGTCTCTGCTGATTTGTCTCTGTGTGCCTCTCAGCTCTTTTGTCTGCTCTTTGATGATATCTGTGGCAGAAGAGGATGAGGAGGAACATGCAATAAATCTGCCTTGAAAATCCAGTTATAGTTCATTGAACTGAAACTCTGAGCCGGTCTTTCAGGTCTAATGCATGTGTGGACCACTATGTAGGTCACTAAACCAATTCTAAACACTGCAATACTGACAGCAGATTTGTGTTCGGAAAGCATAATACTAAAGCTGCTTTAAGTTGTTTAGTTCAAAATTTTCACACATCTACAGAAAAAGTAGTAAAGCAAATACATATAGACATACCTACCTTGACTATTATATATATATATATATATACACATACATACATACATACATACAGTGTGTGTGTATGCATATATA
>JAQQZR010000035.1:12990676-13046259 GCA_030068235.1 Notoglanidium macrostoma | reverse complement strand
TATATATATGAATGTCTGTGTAGCAGCCTTGTTCAAATAGAAGTTTTACTTTAATATATTTTGTCTATGGTCTTGTGATCTACAAATTAGATAGTTCTGTAAGAAATTTGTGTAAATTGTTTCTACCAAAGTGTTACCTGTTTTGTTGACTTTTGAATAAGAATGTAAGTGTTTCGATGCTAAATGCTAAATAAATTGCTAAGTTCTATTGGCAAATATGTTTTGTTGAATGAATGCTATGTTGTAAGTAGTGGCTAATAGATCTTATAATGTTATACCAAAGTATTTTACATTTTTATGTCAGTGAATGAATAGTTTGAAGATAACCAATGACACATGTTGATGGCAGACATGCTTTGAGTGTATAGTAGACCAATGATAGACTTCTGACCAAGTTTGGGAAAACACTGAGAGCACTGAGAATCCCAGAAGGCACAGTGTCATTCCATTCAAATTCAGCAGGACAGCCCCACTTTCACCAATCCACTTTGAGAAGCTTTTTCTAATTTGCTGTATTTTTAGAAATGACAATATATTTGACCTGAAATATCAAAGTTGTAATGCATTTCCTGTTAGAAACAAATCATGTGCGCTAATGTCATTTTTAACAGACATCACACACCCACTGCAGACACCATGATTTATAATGCCGAGTTAGATTCACCAGATAAAATGCAGAGAGGAATGACCCTAAATTCAGCCCAAGAATGCAAAGATTGTGCAGTATGTGCTCAGCTGTGAAATTGTACATGATTTTTGAGAACTACAACTCTAAATAATTTTGATGGGAGACGAATGCCAGAAACTGTATTATTTTCAGCCAGCTGTTGGGTCAGTGCTGGATATGTTGGGAACGTGAACATCACACATCATCTTGTAGTGAAATCTCTGGCCAGGTGTCAGGACTAACCATTAACTGTATATGATTATACTGTAACATTTTAGACTTTGGGGACTGAACCTTTTATTCTGTTTCTTCAATTAAAATAAATATTCTGCAGGATTATGCTGAGACTTAGCCAAGCTAACCGAGAGAATGTGTTTAGGTCAGATATTTATATCAGGACTGAGATATTATTAAAATTTATAGAATTAAATATGTAAGCTCTAGACACTTTGGTCCAAGATGGCTATTGCATTCAATTCATGGTATTCACTAAAGGACTTTAGTGTTATAATGATATATAAGCTCTGTATATGGACCTTAGCTATGTCCTTAACTAAACAACTCCTTGTTTTCCAGTGTTTTTCTTCTTAGATAGCTCTTTTAAAAAGGCAGAATTTTGCTATGTTGATCATTAAAATAAAAAGTCTTTGAATATCAGTTCTAGTAGATGAAAATACCCACTCAATATAGAGAAATCCGAAGCACTGCTGCTTCGCTAATTGCCACTCTCGATTATCTATGTCCTGAGAACAGAAGGCCTGTGTTCAGGTGCAGGAAGAGAGCTCTTCAAGTGGCCCCAACAGAGATGAAGCTCAAGGGAAATGAAGAGTACAGAGACCTGCCATCTACAACAAACCACTCTCCACATGAACATCCACAACTCTCAAATATAATAATACATGATCTACTTGCTGTTTTCTGTATATAGCAAGTATACTGATGCAAATTAGTTCATGAGTGTGGTACTGTTGCATGTTTGAAGGCTTACATCAAGACTCATTTGAGGTCTTGAATCAAGGATGAATTAGTATTTTTAATGATATGTCTGGAGCAGATTGTTGATATACTGGATTAAAAATAATGTTCCTAACCCAAGTCCAAGGCTTTAATGTGAATCATTTTGTATTATAAATGTTAAGAATATACTTGATTTGATTTGATCTAATGATCATGGAACATGGATGCATATTAGGTGGCCACAGCAGCATTTTCAAAACAATATTTTATCCTTTTTTATTAACCGAGTTAGTAATCACTGATGATGCCAAGTTTACCAGCTCTGTGGAGACAATGCTCCACTTTCTCTAGTGTATTCTTAGTAGTATACAAGGAACCTAGCTTTCTCCCCCAGCCAGCTCTCCAGGCACAGTCCCTCCCTCAGGAAACCAGCCATTGGAAAAATGCAGCTCCTGCTTGGAGCATAGAAATCAAAGTACTCAGTTTGTAACCCCTGCATTAACATGTAATGCACTTATATGCTAATTCACTCAGAGCTCCTACCGGTATCCTTTGGACACACCACAGGCACTTCCAAACCAGACAGTTGACAGTGCCGTGGCAGGGTGTTGCCTAAAATAGCTCTGCTACTTCCTGAGGGGAAATAAGACCAACCATAAGCAGAAAGTGCCTTTTTAATATATGTTGCCAGTTTAAGATAAAATTGTTCCATTTCTTTTCTTCTATATTTACAAATTTAATATGAGATTTGGGATGCTACATCTATTGGAAAAGCACATTATAAAAAAAATTAGCTAATGAAAAAAAACTATTGGCATAATTTGAGATAATAAGTTAAGACCAATTTATGACCTGTAAATACATTTTGAATATGTTCATAAGATTTTATTAAGACTTTAAAACCTTTAATCTGATTTTCAACACATCAAGACCAACATTTGTGGCAGAAATTAACTCTATAATCACAGAATTGTGATATATAACTATAAGAATTCAAAGGTCTTAACATTATAAAATATTAAGAATGTTGCATAGCTCAGACAGAAGAGAAACAGAAATCTAATGCTTAATGAAATTCTATATGTCACATAAACAAAAAATTGCACAGTATTTAGAAAAGCATTAATAGTCACAAAGTTATTACTACAAGATGGATACTGTCAATATAAAGTGTTCTCGATGATCATAACTGAGAATGAAAAACAATTGTTCAAACAGACAGCCACATAAAACTAATGCAATGTTTTATACCGTTTTACATCTCCCACAACAGCATCACTTAAATATTTATTACATATGCTGTGTTAATAATTTTTTATCATTTGGATCACTGTTGGATATATATACAAATAGAAATCTTTACCACTGAGCATATGTGCTGAAGAGTATTAACTGTCAGTGCACCAGACATCTTCAGGAGCAAAATCTCTATTTGAAAATATAATCATCAGAACACTACATGTATATATTAATGTACAATGGTGAGCATTATTTTAATTGAATATAATTAAATTAAATCCTGGAGAAAGTAGTTTATCTTTTCTTTCCTGGGGGGGTGTGCTGTAGTGCTGGAAGGGCAGAGTGGAGCCTTCCCTCATCTCTCAGCACCATTCCTGCGTAATTGAGCAGATGATTAGTGTAACAATCACCAACACAACACCAGCTGTCTGGATGTGAAACAGCACAAACACAGCCACCCCTATTTCATTACACCCCTTTGGCACACCTCAGTTTTCAGGAATGTACAAGACCATATGGCAGTCATAAAGTCAGCCTAAACCTATAGCTAGATCTGCTCCCTAATATCCACAGGCCTCTTCTAATTTGGAGGACTAATTTTGACTAATTTGCTTTCCTCATGCAAGGCACTAGAGAATAAAACTCTGCACTCTGGTTCTCTTTGGACATTACAGGCATTTCCCATTTTCTTCAGCAATACATGTTTACACCCTTGTAAGCTGTATTAAACTGATTATGTGATTTGATTGGAGGTGTCACATGTCTTCAGTACTAACTGAGTGCTCATTATCTTTCTACCTTTCTACAGTTTGTATTTTCATGGTAGAAATCTCTGCAGTGCTCCAATTATTTTTACAATCACTTAGAGTGTAATTTGATTAAAATATACTTAGCCAGATACAAAAATATATTTCGTATTAGACCATACACACTTTGCATGTTTGGCAAATAAAAAACAACAACATAATTGCAGAGCTCTATTACAGTAATGGGAGGCAGTCGATGGAAAAGATGACAAGTGACAGAGCCATTAATCAAAGTAAAACATGATTTAAAATACATGTTTAGGTCAACACTGATGAGTGTTTATAATCTTAGGAATTAGGAATATCCCATCAGCACGGCTGCTCCCTCCACCTGCAGAGCACTTGCCCACCCACTGAGTAATGAAAGTGCATTCCTTGCATTTACTAACACATTAGCTTCCCCTATTTTATAAAAAGCAATAAAAGCTTAATGACAGGTAGCTTCAGTGCATTGTCTGCAAGTAGATGGAGACAATGGAATAACATATAAGCTAATAAAATTATTGTTAAAAGAATTCCACGCAATCTGTGAGCAAATGGGAGCATCTTTTCTGTCATTTTGTACTGAATTTCTCAGTGTTTCTACTTTTTAATTCAGTATCACTCATACTAGTAATTATACTACATTGACTGGAGTATTTCCTACACATTTCTCTCTCCATTATCATAGTTATGTGCTTTCATTCCCCTAAAGATGCACCTTGTATTTAGCTCTTTTCAGTAGGACAGAAAGATGAAAACACCTATCATCTATCAAAAACACATATATAGAAGCTCTAACTCATCCTGAATCACATTTACATGGTAAAAATCAAACGAATGTTATGATCTACTATTTCTGCCTTATATAAGTGCACAGCTCTGAATCCAGAAATTTTAAAATTAATTTACTAAACATTTTGTTTTATGATACTAATTTACTTACTAATTAACTGAAATCAGTGCCCATTCCATTGTCCTAAGAAATCTTTGGGATAAATCCATTCACAGCCACACAGTGCACACAAAGGAACTTCCCAGCTACTTCACCAATCAACACATTGTTTTTCATCAGTGAAAAGTAATTCAATTCAATCAATCAATCATTAAAAAAATCAACAATACTCACTTCAAGCAAAACTTCCATTTATTTGATCTGACCCTTATCTCTCACTTATTTTGGATATAACTAACATGTCAAATATAATTAAGAAAAGAAAAAATGCATTCTCTATGCACACTCCCATAATGTCTTCAGCTTCTGAGTTACATGCCTGAGTATAAGAGAGTGGTCTGGATATAGTCTGAGCATGCCAAATATTTTCATTAGTGGTGCTAATCGCTGGGCCCTGTGGTCATCTGATGAGAGGAAGAGATTCATTAGAAGGCCTGCACTTCAACTTCCACTAGTCATGTCTAAACAAAGTCTGGCCTGTTAATGGATGGACTACAGCAGGAGCAGGTGGGAGCAAGCAGGCGTTTTTCTCACACAGACCAGTAACACTGACCTGCCCATGTTCTCATTCTAGTATAGGAGTAAGTCTTGTGCCACTTACTCCTCCCAGAGACATATAACTTACTGCATATTGCAATGCAGAACATACTTCATGAAAAGAGCAGCATTATTTCGAATTGTATGAAATGTATGCTCTATCACAGTCTTCACTACAAAATATTATTTGTTTGTCTATACGATTATTAGTTAAAAAAACATTTGCATGATTATTTCAAAGAGTCAGTTCAACACAAATGAGGGACTAATTTCACATTTGCTTGGTCTTTCCACCCCAAAAGAAAAGTGCTTAATAGAGTGAGTGAGTGTTGCACAAGTGCAATGTAATGAGAGGCAATGCTAAGCCAAAGGCTAGAATAACACGGCCCAGTGTAGGCATAGCCTGAATACTTCTCCATTTTAATAAGAGATTAGTGGGCACCCTCCACCTGTTTCTGTGGCTCAGGAGCTTGGCAGCGATCCGTGTGGGCTTTGGTGCGAGACCGTACATCTGTTTGGCATGTTGTGCATTTCAATCCCAGCTCTGCCACAGGCTTCCTGAGCTCACAATGAAATTAGTGTGTTCTCCGTGAGCTGGGCCCTCAACTACACGGCCGTTTGTTTTTCACCACAGCAAAGTCAACAGCTGTAGCTGTATTTGAAGTCCACCTAAAACCGCCAATTAGTCCAGTGGCCAAAAAGGAAGAAAAATTGAGACTGCTCCTTCACTTTGATGGGCTATAGGGTTGGCCAAGTTGGAATTAAATGTTATTTCTGCACTCAATAGCCCACTGACATATTTTATCCAAGTCAATATTTTGCAGCGCCACATTTTACATCCTGTTGGAATATAGAGTGCTAACTGAGGGTGCATCCTTGAGAGCTGTTACTTCTAGGCAGGTATTTGCATTGGGGCTGTGGCTGAGGAGATTTCAGGCATGCCACAGCCAGAGGAATGCTGAACACCTGATTCAGTCTCTACTATCACGCCTAAACTTCACACCTCTTCAGCACAGCCAAACTGAGTGCACTCCAAACAAAGCACAGCTCTGCCAAAGCATGCAGATGGATCATTCATTACTGCTCTGAATTCCCCTTGTGAACAATAAGGTAAAGCAAATTAATGCTGCCCAGGTTAAAGGCCTTGCAGGATTATGACAGCCTTAAGGCAAATTCTGTGAGATAACTGGCCCTAATGAGATTTATAATCTCTTCAGACATCTATTAAACGCTTTATCCTCCAAGTTGCTGCACCTGTTGTTAGGGTGGTTTACAGCAATGAGAGTCATCACTATTCATATTCACCATGTTAGCAATAGACCATAAATAATGAAACTTTAGTTCAGTCCATGTGGGAAAAAATACATTGCTCCATAGACAACATTTGGGCATTCTGTACTGCTTTACTTTACTTTAGGTTTACTCTTTCAAAGAGCACACCCTAGGGCCTGTAATGACAGGGAAAATGATAAAGACTTATTTATCTATGTTTGTGCTACAGGTGTCACAGTCTCAAGAGAGAGAGAAAGACACTTAGGAGAATTGCAGTCCTGTGTGTTCCTATGCGACATCAGACTATGAGTCTCTACTGGTTTAATTCTCTGAGGCCTGTTTCTTTCCTTGCCATTGACCTGCTGTTTTCTGATAGACCCCTGTTGTGGTGAATCAGCCTAAACACACAAACAGCAAAGGTCCTCACACAATAGCACTACTGAAAATCCTCTCCCTTCAAACATGGCCATTGTCAACTAATTGAGTTAGAACAGACCCAAGTCTTCATACAGGAAGCGATCCGTCAAAATCTTGTCATGTTCCCAATTACACTAATCGGTGACACCTGCCCTAAATAATTTAGTGCTTTTTTTCTATCTTTAATCTTTAGAATGTCCTTAGTGCATTAATATATAGATAGACAGACTGCTTGTATGAAAATGTAAGGGAAGTATACCCATAATATACTGTACATCACAATATTTAACACATTCACTCCAACAACCATGTAAGCAGATTTATGTGACTATCCTATAAGACATATAGCAATATATTGATTTTATATAAATGCATTAATTTTAGTCTTAAAACCCAGCATAGATCAAACCCCATCCACCAGATGAGTCCTTAATAAATGACTTAATATCCATATATCAATAATATTATTTTGGTTTACACTAATACAGTTAGGAATCCACTGCTGCCACCTGCGCCACATTCCAAGCCATGCTAGAAATTTAACCCCTACCTGCCCCAATTGTCCCTGACTAGACAAGGTATGTGAGGCCATCCCAGGTCTACTGACCCATGGCCATCCAGATTAAGCTAGGCGTTAGGCAAGTGTCTGGACTGCTAATATAGCACAATCCTGAGCTGTCACCTGCACCACGTCAAACACTGAGTAATAAATCATATCTCATACTTTTTTACGTACATTTTTATTCTCTTCATACTAAGCAATCTGTAATCAAAGTGAGGCAGAGACACGGACTTATTGGGATTTTTTAAAAAGTCTAACTTTACTACATTCAAGCTAATAAAGGGTTATAAAAGAATTAGCTAGCTTTAGCTAACATTACTGACCGGCATAGTGTTTGCCACTTGCAACATGCATCACACTGATTAGCAGAGGAGGGAAGACATGACGAGTGGAGGCATTTCACATATGTAAAATGTCTCTCTGATGTCAGCCCCCTGAAACACTTGTCAATCAGTCCAGAGGAAGTTGGGTAGGTGCAGCAAGTGTGTAAAGGAGCAGGGCCAAGGCTCCTTTCGCTTAGCATGAGCCATGCCTAGCAGGAGAGCTGATCTAGACCCTGCCCAGGCCCAGCAGGTTTAGGCCAGCCCATGTGAGCTTATCCGCAGGCAGGCCAAGCCCTAAACAAGCAAGCCTGCTGAGCCTCAGACAGAACAAGCCTGCCGCTGTCGAAGACTATAAATGGATGACAGGACAATGGTCGGGCATTGGCAGCACAATGGAATTAGCTGCCAATTTGTATCACTTCCCCTCAGGTCCCAGAGCCATCTTATCCTGTTAAGGAATTGCTCTCAGCTGGTGCTACACAGTGCTACTTTTTGGCAGAAGCAGGGTAAATGAGATAAAGCCCTTGTTATCCCACTTCTCCCTCAAAGAGATTACAATCTTTGCTGCGGTGCGGCTTTTTGAGTGGTGTTCTCATGTCTACTGGTGCTTCCCACGCTTGACTGACACCGAGCCCCAGGAGGTGTCATTCCTTCAGGACACATCAAGTGTCACATCACTGTAAGAGCTCAGTGTCCTCATCAGGTGCTGAGGGCCAATCACTGCATGTGACATACCAGGCTCTTTCTGGCATCTTCTGCCTAGCTTCTCTGCACCAGCTGGGGGTAGGAGCACCGAACAGGCAGCAGAAAGAGGGGAGTGGAAGAGGGATGGAGCTTGAATGGAGGGAAGCGTGCTGCCTTTTGCGTCAGGGGGCAGCATGAGTGGAATGTACAAGTGATAATGGGCTGTGGCGGTTTGGTTCTGTTCGCCTGATGCCACAATGGCGGCTTTGACAGCTGAGAGAACGGTGCTTTTGTGCGGCCCTGCCAGAGACACTACACATTGTTGTGAATGCTCCGCATAGCTGGCATTCTGCCTCGTGCCTTCCTCAGTGTTCTAGGTTTATCAAAAATTCCTTCTTTCTGTCTTGCACTTCTTTTTGTGTGGCTGCATATTGTGGAAGCAGCTACTGCTGAGGCCAAAGGACCCTTGCAGAATGTTTTAGTTAAATACCAGCAACTACTGGGGATTGCTTCAAAGAATTGTCTATCCTTAAAATGATAAAAATAAAAAGGATTTTATCACTCTCTTACTGCCATTTTGTTATTGCCTTTTTTGTTATTATCTTTCTGTTAATCTATTCCATCTATTATAAATAATCATTAAACAACTGTCAAAGCAATTCATGTGATCAATATAAAAAAATTTAAAGACTCACAAATATAATTTTGCAGTAAACCTTCAGCAAAGTTTTCCAACAAAATGTTTTTTTTTGTTTGGTTGGTTTTTTTATTTTTATTTTAGCTGAGCTCCTGATTCATTATCCTTTCTATGTGTTTATTTGTGATCCTCAGATGGTGGAAGGGAGAAAGTAGATGAGTAATAAACAGAAGTAGAACAGACTCTTCAAAATGTACAATACAACGCATAGCCTTCAGTAGGTAGAGGAACATACTTGTTGCCATTTTGGTTTTACAATGTCTGAGAACATCTTTTATTTGAAGAGGAGCCCTCATGCTCTCACAAAGGGGATACTCTAATTGAGTTTCCATCTCATGTCTTAGTTATTACTGCCCAGGGAAGGAACACTGAAGAAAATTATATTAGCTTAGTTTTTCAGTATCTTCTCATGAGTTTCCTTAACAGTACAGAAAATGCCATAAAAGGTACAAGTCCTGAGAATCACTGCACACTGGTCAATGTACACAGTAATTTAGATTTGCCCTAAAAAAGTCTGAATCCAGAGTGCAGGGGGCAAATTACAAGAAGGAAAAATGGTGGTTCTGTTATACTGTAGTGGGCATTTTGCTGGCATGGTTTGTGCCCATTTGTCCCTTAAGTGGAAAGAATCTCTGCAAATTAGTACAAAGTTATTCTGACTGGTCACCTTTACGCTATCATGAAATGCTGACAGAAATGTTTGATGAGGATGAAAATGATCTAAATCATACAATCTGGCCTTAACAGTCACTAAATCTACATCCCATTGAACAATTAAAGCACAGTATGGATTTTGAACGTGTGAGACAGTATTACCAAAATCACAAAAACTGGCTAAGGTATTATCTTTTAGAGGAATGGTATTCATGATTCCAATACAGCTCTAGAGACTTATGACAAAGTGTAATTAAGCTGTTCTGGAAGCTTTTAGTGACCCAACACGTTTTTCACTTGCCAGCCATCTGTAGATTGTTGTTTCACAATGAAATGCCAGACATGACTTGGATGGGTAAGATAAGCAGACTTGTACAGAGAATTTTCAAGTTTATTAGGTTTACCTTGAACATTTACTCACTAAGTGCACTTGAGTATTAATTGGACAGGAAAAGATTTCTGGACTTATGTCTAATGAGTAATGTTGCTGGGCTATGTCTGTATAAATTATGATTGCTTGCATTTGATAAGCAATCTCTGTATAAATCCCAGAGATGCGAGTGTATTCATAAAGAGTGAACAATTGTCACATCAAAGGCTCTATGTACACCTTATATCTTAAATGTAAATTTATTATTTTGACCTTTATTATATCTGCTTATTGTAAGGTTTATTTACTCACAGATTGTGCTTGATCATTATTAGGCTACCTGTCCATAACAGCATGCACTTTCTAGGAAGTGAATAGGAAGTGCACTTCCTAGAGGGTCTTTACATTGAAGAAAAATTTGCAAAACCTCTTTTCCCATAGAACAGAATACTTAGCAACATATCACTTCACATGGGATATATTTGATCTGGGATTATTTCAGTAGGTTATTTTTAGTAGGGTAAAGACAATGTAATCTTTCCAGACACGAGAACGTGCAGGCTGTAATAGATACTGGAATGATGGATACATCAGTATATAACACTGGAGTGCTGCTGGCATTTTTTTAAGGCTGACAAAATGTGTATAGCAACAAATGAGCTATGGTCTGTAATTAAATACCTGCAAATTGCATATACCATATATGTAATAAAATATAATATAATCCTATATACTTTACATTGCAGTCAAAAGTTATATCAAGCCTAACAACTTAACAGACAGGTTGTTTTTTTTTTTTTAAAAAAACAGAGATACATTGAAATCTGCCTAAGGCCTTTGTAGCAGCTCAGAGAGTACTAGGGCCACTGGTTCCAGAAAGCAATGTACACTATATGCCCAAATGTTTGTGGACACCTGACATTCACACCCCTATATGGTTCTTCTCCCGACATGAGGGAACCCAAAAATGATCCAACATGACAATGCCCATTTCCACAAAGTGAGGTCTAAAAAGACATGATGTGCCAAGGTTGGTGTGGAAGAACTCGGGTGACCCGCACAGAGACCTGACTTCAACCTCATTGAACAACTTTAAGATGAACTGGAATGCTGACTGTGTTCCAGGCCTCCTCACCCAACATCAGTAGTAAAAAGGAAGCCTTCCCAGAAGAGTGGAGGTTGTTATAACAACAAAGGGGGACTAAATCTGGAATGGGATGTTCAACAAGCACATATGAGCATGATGGTCAGGTGTCCTCAATTTTTTGACCATATAGTGCATGTGCCATCAAACTTGTGAAAGTATCATGTGTAATCTTCACTCATCCCAGATAACTACAACACATAACTGTCTACTATAACTAACAGGAAGGGGTGGGGCAAACAGCTACCTCACAAAAAGAATTTTTGTCTTTTAGACAGCCTGGAGTAAATACAGCTTATGCTAAACTTACATCACAGTCGTTGTCATATATGCTTTTAGATTTGGATCATGATGACTTGGCTGATAATAAAATTGCTGCAGAGATTCTTGGAAAGAATGGGGGGAAGCTAAGCGCTGTACACAGTGAGCTGCAGCCAACAGAGCCATCATTATGGCAAGCTGAGCCCTATCCAAGAGGTCAGGGTAATGAGGCTGGAATTGAGCCGGCTTCCTGTCCTTTCACTATTCAATGAAAAACAAGGGATTTTATTAAGAGAAAACATCATTCCTTGCCATAATCTAGGGCCCCTCCCTTTGTCACGCAACTGTCATGCTGTGATACAGCCCAGTGTGGGTCAGGCCTGTGCTCATATATGGTACCCACATGTGCACTTTCACTCTCTCTCTCTTTCATTCTCTGTCTTGCTCTCTTTGTTTGTCTCATATATGCATACTTTACAAAGCAAGAAGAGGATATGCTCAAGATCTCACAATGCACACAAGATCAGTAAACACTATTAATGCCAATGCATGGACCTTCCACATGTGGTCAAGACAAACACAACTAGCCCTTACACTGTATTTCTACCTTTATAGGCTACTTGAAAGCAAGAAACTCAGTGTAGTTAAATAACTTGAATGAGATATAAAATGCACAATTCTATGTTCACACACACCCGTCCAGTCTGGCAAACATACACCCCCAGCTGTTGCACTACCATGCTAATGCCAGCTTGCTATTAAGTTCAGTGTTTGATCTTTTAGTTTGCGCAGCTGTAACATGAATCTGAACATATTTACTTTGTTTATGCTTTCCTCACACACATTCACATATGGAGAATTGATGGGACAGAGAATTACATCAAAGGCACTCCACAATCTAATCCTTACTTTGTGCCAAAAACCTGCTTCTGCAACATGTCAAATAACCAGAAATAGACAACTTTAACTATCTGGACATTTGTTCAAACCTGAGCTAAACTACATTCAAAGCAATGCTGCATATAAATACATTAGCTTGACTACATGTTGTTTTGTATTCTGACTTAAAAGACAGAAAGAAAGATCAACAGGAAATTATATTTCTTGAAAGGTCACCAGGTGAAACAATCAATTGAAAGTTGTATAAAGAATGCTAGGCATGCACACAGATTACTTATGCCAATTCATGTTGTTTACTGAACTTCATAGCAGCCATCTTGAATGCTTTTCTTTTAAAACAAGAATGAGAATGTTTCAGTCACTCATTCTGCAGTCCTCCAAATTTCAAAGGGTTCAATAATTATAAACAAACATGTAAGCTCTATTAAACCTTAGGCCATCCTTAGGAACACATTTAAAGCCACTTCATCAAATTTATCACCACGAGCAATGGGAACAACCTTAACAACAGAAATTAAACATTGTAGCCCATATGGGCATTGGCTTATAAGAAAGAGTGTCTGGATCTGCATGGCTGGCTTTTTATTTGCAGAAAGGCTTGTAAGGCAATAAATGGAGAGATCTTAGCAGTTATAAAGCTATGAACTAGCAAGAATTGGAGGCAAGGGGAGCGGCTTTACTGCCCAATAATAAATATCACTGTGGGGGATGCAGAACAAGAGCCTATTCTTGTTGTTTCTACCAAGATATCAATTCAGACATTTTGCCAAAGGATATGAAAAGCACAGGCCTACAACATTAAACAGCAAAGAACAAAATACTCCCTATACTCAAAAGTGGGTTAATATGAAACTGTTCAATAAAGCGAAACACCCATCTGTGACACATCCGCGAACTCTGTTTAGATAAACCATGAGTTGTTACTCCTACAAAGATATTCTAGCACATAAACTGCAAAGGTTTTTATTGCATATCAGAAATGACTTGTTTTTATGTAGGGGTAGAGACTAGAAGGAGTGTGATGAAGAAGGAAGCAGATGTGCGGGAGTGAAGAGAGCTTCTGGGAGGAGAGACAGAAAGAGCTCAGCAGTACCTGCCCTCCTGTCTGCTAGTGTGGCCCTGAGAACTTTGCTAATCGGCCCAGTTCTCTCCAAACACAGCTCTGGCCCTGAGCCTGCTCCACATTCCACAACTTCCAGACAGCTCTGACTTTATTTTGAGGCAAAAACGGCACCGGCTTTCTCACATGACATTCCCAAAAAAGGCACTGTGGCCCTAGCCTACCCTGATTGGTCTGTATGACTCAACCATTGAGGAATTAAAACAATATGAGGTATAGCAAACCCAGTGGTGGAAGGTGAACCAAGTCTTCAGAAAAGAGGATTTTGGAAGAAGATGACAACAGAAATGCATAAAGTTTAAACAACACTGAGCCCTAGATACAGCAGCTGAATAAAACATGTTATTTAGCTAAACATTGTTAAAACACTGGAAACACACACTATAACTATTTGCCACTCTTACAACAGAGCAATTAAATTTATACAGAGTATTTTTTCAGTAATGGAAGCAAAGATAACTAAGCATAGTCTGGAAAAAAATCTCAATTTATTCAAGCATGGTTTGAACAAGTTAGACATTCATACGACTTGTCGTGCTCCACTGAAACAAATCACTCATTCTTCATTTCCACGGGCACCATTGGGAAAACAAGGAAATTTGATCACGTCCAGTCATTCTGTGCCTAAGACATACCAAAAGGACCCCAACCTCATAGTAATTGTCTAATTAGTAAGTACAGAGAACCTAAGGAACATATAAAAACAAAGACCTCAGACTGAATACAACCTCTTGACAATTTTCAGCACTAGACAAACACCTGCTGTTCAGCTCATTTTTATCATAGCAGCTATAAAATACTTGAAAAGTTAACATTAGGTTAATAAAAACTGCACTGTAGCTTTATCATAAAAGAAATAACACATATTTGACTAATCTTGTTAGTCACTATAATAGTCTCAAGTGAAATACTGTTTAATTAAAAACTGTGGTTAAAATAAATCAAAATTGTTTTAAAATGCAAAGGGTTTTGACCAAAAGGCTACCTTGGAGATTAAAATTACATTTTCTAAATGTCACTGAAGCCTTATGTGTAGAGGCAGTGCATTAAAATATTCATACACCAATTAAACACTGTAAAATGAAAATGAATGCCATAAATATCACCAGTCATGATTATAAAATAGTCTATCTACACAAAAAATTCTTTAATATTTTAGAAGTGAGAGAGAGAGAGAGAGAGAGAGAGAGAGAGAGAGAGAGACTGAATACACTTAACCAACATCAGACATGCAATATTCAATGAGCACTTTCAGAAACTTGTTATTTCAGTAATGTTTATAAGGATAATACATTAACAGTTCTGCTCTAACCATGGATATAAACTGCAAAGGCAGATTCAGTGTGCAGACAGTACACCGAGCTGTGCACAGTACAGTGCGCCTCATCTCCTGTTTGAATTGTTTAATTGCCTTGAGCACACATGACCCACCATGCCTCCTTAAGTTTCTTATTTGCATACAAAACACATCTCTGGGGAGCATGCAAATGAATGCCAATTGAGAGCATGATCATATTCAAAGAATTTAAGCATTTTAAGCATCTTCTTTTTAATTGGACCACTGACTGTTCCTGCCAATACAGTGCTGAATCACAAGGCAGCAGATAATTAGCTCAGCATTCTTAACATGTTAAGATGTTTGTAATTCAAAGATTTGATTGCTTTTACTGTTGCATCCTTAGGCGATATATATGGGTGTGCTTTGAGGAACCATGAAACAAATGAGACATAATAATTCAGTAAACACAGTGCTACAGGCTCACAAAGCAGAATCAATTAAGACTGAATTAAATTAAACTACATAAACTACTGCCACATCAACTACATACTGGTGCCTGGCCAAATATAGCAGTTTTAGTAATTAGCAGCTAAAATGATATACAAATAAAAACATTTAATCTATGTTTAAGCTGCTTTATTAGACTTATGCATCACGTGATGAATGTATACGGCTCTTGAATTTTCAAATCCAGTTGATCCAATTGACAATACAAATGCTTGATCTCAAAATTCATAATAATATGTTCTTCAGTTGTCCTTGTTAAGGAAACATTTTAGAATCTAAGAGCCCTTAATGATCAAAATTATCATTAAAGAACCCATAAAGAACAGAATGTAGTTATACATTGTATGTGCACAACCATGTTATTGCTCCAATCTTCTTAGATTAGCACTATTTGACTAAAAACTGATCTTAATAGGTTGCTAGGAGCAGTGAGCTCTACCATCTAATAAGAAAAATCAAATTCCTATAGATTACTTATTCCAAAACCACAGGGCCTATTTAACATTCTTATATCCTGGGGGGGAGAATGAAATTGGTTGTGAATGGCTTAATGTGGACTACCTACTAATTAGACAAAAACTGACAACATCTATTATTTGTCAAAGCTTACAAACCCCAAAGCATAATTTCCAACATTAAACTGAAATACATTTTCTGCTGCATGGAAACTGTTGTGGAAATAAGACACTGATACAGTGCTACAGCACAGCCTACTGGAAACCAGTGTAAACAGCATTTATTGACTTTTTTTATAATTTTTTTTATGCTTAAATAAGTGAGATTGAAGGGTAATGAAAGCAACTAAAAAATGTGATTATTATAGATTATATATATATATATATGGACTTATACAAGGCCATATAAAAGTGTATTTGTGTATTTTAGTGGGCAGCACCCTCATGGAAATACATTCCCACATGAAAAGGGCCTACAGATACACTATATGGACGAAAGTTTGTGGACACCTGACTATGACACCAGTATGGTCCTTCCTCAAACCGTTGCCACAAAGTTGGAAGCACACAATTAAGGATGCCGTTGTATGGTGTAGCATTACAGTTTCCCTTCACTTGGACTAAGAGGCCCAAACATGTTCCAGCATGACAATGCCCCTATGCACAAAGCAAGCTTCCTGAAGACTCGATGGAAGACTCAAGGTTGGTGAGGAAGAACTCGAGTGGTCTGAAAAGAGCCCTGACCTCAACCCCACTGAACACCTTTTGGGATGAACTGAAATGCTGATTGCACTCCATGACTCCTCAGGGTCCAGCCTGACTAACATGCAAGTAGCTAAATGGACTCAAATCCCCACAGTTCCTTCCCAGAAAAGTGGAGGATATTATAACAGCAAAGGGAAACTAAATCTGGAATGGGATGTTCAACAAGCACCTAAGCTTTTTGGTCAGGTGTCCACAAACTTTTGTCCATGTAGTGTATATGTGAGAGAATGTATAGCTAGAGGTTTGCCATTCACTAATTTGGACATTTATGTTTTGGTGCCTGGTTGAAGACTTCCATCTACTGAATATGAGAAAAATATACTGTTTCAACCCTAGGCCTGGACATCTCATCTTTAATCTGAGAGTTGTGCACCAATTAGCCCACAGATTTCTCATTATTTTGTTTGGGTTACATTTGGCCAGAATAAACATATTTGAATGTAATGACTTTCACAATTAAAAGGCTGAATCATGAATGCTTCATACTGGTGACATAGTGGACGTCTGGATGGAATGCTGAATACCCATTGGCAGACAATCCATACCTGAAATCTGGCCACCAGATTATGCTCTTACCAGCTTCAACTGGTACATTGGCTAACATTCATCAAGCTGAAGCCAGTTCAACAACTTATGCCAGGCTGGTACACCAGCTTCTACACTGTTCAGGATCCAGTCTGGCCTAACACGGGTTTTCCAGCAGGGTGTTGCTATTTTTTAACTAGATAAAGAACTCTAATAGACCATTTTGCTGCTGTGATGAAACTCAGGGGGAAGTATCTTCAAATAGGCTGTAGCTTTTGATAGTGTTTTGATTTATCCTTTAAGTTTCAGAGTCTCTTTAGTGTACTCTACCAGCTCCTAAACTATCAAAATGAATTTCTCATGATGTTTAAGCTGTTTCTATTTAATATTTTTCTTATAACCAGCTAGAAGTTTTTCCACACGAGGGCGCTCTTGTTCAATGGATGACCGGTAAAAGTGAGTGGTGAAACACCTGCGGAGCTACAGTACGTTAGCCACGTCTTTGCATAGTTGCATGCTGAATTCCGGAGTTCATATTTAAAACGTGTCTAATAGCTCGCTAAAGTCGTCACCGTTTCGACTATAGCATTATGGAGAGAAGACCTGGCAAAAATGGACTCTGAGATGACGTCATCACCGCGCGTCCTTTTCCTTTTTCGTTCGAGGCGCCCAACGTGTGCACGTGCCAGCTCAACATTATAACCACGCTAACCATAAAGGTCATGAAAAATATGCAGAAACACAGCAGGTATGTAAGCTCCGATTCTGATGATTTATACTCTAATCGTGTATCCTGACGATCACGTGCAATGATGACTCCTCTTTACTGAGGTTATAACCAGTGAAAATTGAAGCATGTATTACCTGAGCACGTGTTCGGTTATGCCCAGATATTAGCTCAACAATACAAGAAACAAAAGGGCTCTTGGTGACTTTGACTGTTTTCCCACAGAGCAACTGCTCACCGTCCAGGATAGGATGGACACTGGGAGATGTGTAGGTATGTAGATTACTGTAACAATATGAAAAGCATATAAATATATTTACACAGATATATGCACATGCTTGTACATATACACTGAGAACTTGGGAGGACCATACTAATACTGGGTAAGGTCTTTTAGTGTCTTGGATTCTGCAAGATGCTGGAAATATTCCTGAGTCCATGTTGACATGATTACATCATGTAATTACTGCAGATTTTTCATGTGAGCTTTCATGGTGTGAATTTCCTGTTCAATCACATCCAAAAGATGTTCATGAAACCAGTTTCATGCATGAATCAGCCATTAGAAGATGGGTCAATTGTGGCCATGAAGAGATGCATGTGGTCAGTATCAATGCTCAAATAGTCTGTGGCATTCAAGTGATAATTGATTGGTATTAACAGGCTCAAAGTGTGTCAAGAAAACATTCTCCACATCACTACACCACCTCCACCAGCCTGAACTGTTGACACCAGCTAGGTTGAGTCTGTGGATTCTTGTTTTTTTACACCAAATATCAGCCGTGTGCCTAGAAATAGAGAAATGTTATGCCAGAAATAGATTCACCAAACCAGGCTTCATTTTTTTTTGGGGTCTTCAGCTAGCCAGTGTTGTAACCTGTGCCCACTGAAGACTCATCTTTCTGTTCTTGGCTAACTGAAGTGGAACCTGATGTGGTTTTCTGTACAATTATGTTTTTGGTCTTTCTGTTTGAGTGTAATATAGAGATTATGGGTATGATGTATCAAGGCATTTATTTAGCTTTTTGGTGACCAAATGATTTGTGATAAAATCAAATAAACAAGTTTATAATTCAATTCAACTTTCTTTGAATGTCAACCGAAATAGTCAGAGATCTAGCTGCCTGAGGTAGTCATGTGTAGATGACTACTTTCTGCTGAGGTTATAAACAGTGAACATAATAGCATGTATTACCTGAGCACATACATATTCTTTTCTTGTGCAGCACTTTAGGACGTGATGGCTTTTGGTAACTTGTTGCTGTTTTCCACAGGTGAATTGATGCTCAGATGGTGTAATGCAGCAGAACCTAGTACTTTCTCAGGTACATAATCCACATTCATTAGCAATATCCAGGCTGATGTCAAATGCATATTCATGGACGGTCAGCTCGTTTCTGAAAATAACGGAGAAGGTCACGATATGTTATTCAGCTAAGAAGCTAATCGTAGCAGTGCCGAGTATAAAATATGTGCAAGGATGACCCCAACCTGCTGAGGTTAAAACCAATGAAACACACAGCATGTATTAGCTGAGCACATACAAGTTCTTTGAGTGTAAAGGGCAACATTTTTGTGAACCTCACTTTTAATGGGTTTGGTTTTATTTTTCTGCTTTGTAGAACTACAGTGAAGACGGCCGTATCAATACAAAATCTTCGGCCATGTGGCGATTGAAAAAGTATGTATTTTACATGGGTCTGAATGTATTTCACACTCTTTCTTTACCCTCACATAACATTCTAATGTTAATAAAAATCCCAATTGAAAGGTAACTGCTGCTTTTGGGTGTATTTCATTTTTTTTGCAGGTAAAGACTGAGACTGATTATTGAAACACAATAAGAGTTCATTTGGAATTTGGTTCCAAGGAGAATGCAAAGGTATATGCATATATACCATCTGGTTTTCACCGGTGGTAAAATGCATGATGTAATATAGAACATGTACTGTTCATGCCAAATGAGTCATGTTGGATCAGAAATGCAAATTTATATGTATAAATGATTTTTTTATTTATTTATTTATTTTTTTTAAATGTACAGCTTGTAAACAGAGTTAATAATTGTTAGTAAATTAATTGTACCCATTATTTAACAGTAAAGTCCCATAAATGTTAATAAACTGAACTACTGGCTCTGGTCTATGGTTTTCATTTAAAATAAAATAATTTACAAATACACAAAACAGGAAAAGGCTCAATTGTATATTATCTATAGAGTGCACCTCAGAATCACTGGCAAAAAGATTGTATACAATGTGCATTACACTAATACAATTTTCCAATCTGACAATAGAAGTGAACTGTTTTTATTCTAATACTATTGCTTATTGGAACTTTTTTTTAAATAGTACTTGCAAACAAACTGTTCTTGGAAAAACATTTGTTCATTTGCTCTCAGTACCTAGTGACAGTTGCATAGGACGAAACCAAAGAATTTTCAACATGAGTTCTGACAATAAATATAACGTGTATGAAACAATTGGAAACTTGCCAGTAATTGGACCCTTGACCACACTGACCACCCACACAGTGAGGAGGATGGCGGAGAGAAAAAGAGCCTAAAGATCACAGTAAAGACAAACCTTGAAACAAAAAACAAAAAAAGCAGCACCCTGAAGATATTTCTTTTATAAGCTGTTTGGAAGAACGAAACATGAATTTAGCAGTTCCCTAGAGCATCTCAAAAAATGCAGTACCTGAACTTCACTGAACATCATTGGAATTACACTTGGAATTGTGTGTGGTCACATGCAAAACAAAATCAAACCTTTTCTTTCACTGTCAGCATGCTGGGTGCCAAGACATCTGTACAGTAGACATGGAAAAGCACCAGATACCAATTGTGGGATACGGTGGCAGATCATCGATGCACTAATTGATTGGAACGCTAACAAAAACCTGGGGTCTGAGTTTGTGTCCTGAGGTTCACATGCACAACGCTAATGATATTAAGGATAATAATAGAATGTTCTATGTGGAGGAGTGGAATAAGAGCCCTCTTCATCGGTCTACAACCCATTACAGGTAAAGACTCAGGGCTGTTATTTTCTCTTGGGCATGAGTCACAAAACACTAACTGTAATGATACAGATAATTTTAAAACCAGTGCTAGAAAAATATACCGCAACAATAAAACTATACTTCAAATATCAATTATCACTTTTTTTTATATTCACTTTTTTGCTACATGGTCCCAAAGATTCTGAAGGATAATGTAAATTGTGGACTAGAACTGTTGGATGCTCATACCTAAAGCTGCAATGCATAAATGTACGTTTTGACCAAACACTAATACAATGTCTTAATTTATACATGTGATGCATGTGTGGAGTAAACATTCTGGTATGCTTAACAGCAGTGCAGCAAAACAGAATTATTAAGCATATACTCATTTATTTCAATTTATCTTCAGAACAATTCCATTTCACATAAACAAAACAAATATTCTAATGGCATCTGTTACACTAAACAAAATTGACCAGCAAAGTCAATTATATAAATTTAATAAAATAAACTAATTAGACATTTCTTTAAGTACAGCCATGTCATGGGAAATGTTCTTCATGTCATCTTTTCTTCTTCATTGTCTTCTTCCTGGTAGTGGCGATATTCTGGTTTCAGCTCCCAGGTGCTTTTGTGAGGTCCTCTGGGATTGTAAACTCCAATTTCACGCAGAATTTCTTTCAGGTAAATCTAGGAATGTTTGAACGGGTTAGAGATCAAGAGTGTGAGCCATAAAAATAGTTCTATAACCAAACATCTGGTTTAAGAGCCCTCACAATGATGATCATGTCTCTTCAGTACCTATAAAGCTTTGTCCCCTCATAAGGTGACTGTGATGTCAAAACAGCTAGTTTGCAGCTGGCAAAAATTGTTCATTCAAGCCCCCAAGAACTGGTGTTATATGGAGCTTGAAGTGATGCCATTCGGTCACCACGGCAACAAGTTTTTTTTTCATGAACACTATTAAAAACAAATGTGAACACTGCAGTGTGGGGGAATTTTTTTTTTTTATTATTTGTTAGACATTGCCTCTGCAACAGTCAACAAAACATGAGCTTCACCAACAGACCCTGTAAAAAGCAATGACAACTTTTTAATTGTGCATACAATTGTCTATGATAACACACTTATGGTAACACCTCTATAATGTTCCTAAAACCTCCATAATTATGTCACTATTTCAATCAAAGGCATATTTTATAAATCTGATTCTGAATGGCCCATCTGCTGTTGCTTTGATGGTTTCTTAAACTAGTAGTGCACATCAGGATTGGGACACAGGAAAAGACGTCGTAGGAGTAGGCGTTCAGTTGTGAAGCTCACAAGACAAAGCCTTGTTAATCAGTGTGATATTGGAGTGCATTGGCACAACAGTCTGCTCAGTTCATTCATTCTTTTATCCTTGGTAAATGCGTTATCCTGGTCGGGGCAGTGGCAGTTGAATTGCCAATTTGTTAAACAATCTAAAATATCTAAAATAACTGAGGAAGTGGGTGGATTGGTTAAGCTTTCTGCGGTAGCCAGAAAAAAAGCCATCGACCTTCAACCAAGTGTTGCCATTAACCTAAAACCTTTATTTAAACAGCCAATGAAATTATGCATCATAATGGAGTATGCAAGTTGTTTCAACCATCTAAACAATCATACTGTATTAATTGTACTCAAACCAAAGCAAAGCTAATGCAGCTAATATTACAATGTCAAGGTATACACTTAAGTATACTATTGTACGCTATATTATATTTATAGCAATATGCTGTAATTCGAAACAGTGTCCACTGGAGGTCAGTAATTAGCATGGTTTTGACTACAATGGGTTTTTAAACTTTCCCTGCACCTGATTAGTGTCATAATTCAGCATTATTGATATGAGTCATCTAACTTCATGACATTTACATCTCAAGCAGTGAGAAACCGAGACAGTATTTATGTGGTAGTTATACTTGAGAATGGTAAGAACCCTTAACAATGATAATGCAATCAGAGAGAAGTACAAAGCCCACCTGAGGAGACACGCTGTTCAAGAGTCACGGCGCATTGCATTATGACACCAGTGTCAAGGGTAACTATCTCAGTGCCTCTAAATATCAGGTCATAGTCATCATAAATACAAAAATGACTTGATATTACAACACTCTGAACATCATCTAGAAGTTCGTTAGTGGCTCCCGAATAGTAAAGACTGGAGCGGTGGATTAGGATTTCAATTTAACTAATGCTTCAGAATTTTTGTAATGTATACATCAGCCAGGTGATAGACTGGCGTCACATCTCCTGTGTACTCCCAACAGCCTCCAGCTCCACCTCAGCTCTGACCAGAATAAAGCAGCTATTAAAAATGAATGAATGAATGTATTGGATTATACAGCTACTAAAGCTTTAGGTATCATTGTGCTCGTTCAAAATGAACCACTCATAGGTTAGCGTGCTTTAATACTGACAGCTGCAAACTGTCTATCAATAGCAAAGCACACTAAACCAGCACCTGAAGGGTAAATTGGATTTGAAAATTTGGAACTCTCATGCATAAAAATCAAAACAAGCATCTCATCCAGAGGTCGCATTCAGAAACCAATTAAATCACTGCCCTGCATTACACAACCCAGAACTATATTAAGACACATTTTAACTCCCTACACCAGCCACTGGCTCACATCCATTTACAGAGCTGTGGCGTTTGCAAAAGCATAGAGGTACAAGGCTATGGGGTGCAAATCTATAGATATAGAATATGGATGTACACATCTTATTATCATGGATTGCCTACATTATAAATGATGCTTTCTTTAATCTCAACTTTCAACTTTGAATAAATAAGCCTTGAGGAATTTATGTGAGCATTCAATCCCATTACACAGTGTAAATTCATGTCCTGGAGGGACGCTGCCCTAAAGAGCTTTGTTATTTTCTTTCTCCGGCATTACATGTAGTTTGCATCAGGTGTATTACACAAGGTAGAATGTTTTATTTCCGTGACTGACTGAGTACAGGTACTCCCCAACTTACAATGGTTCAAGTTACGATATTTCGATATTACGATGGCCGATCCGATACGACAAAATTAGAAAAAAATGACTGTACTGAAATACAATCTGTACTGTAATCGAAAATTACTGTACTGTAATACAATTTCAAAGCTTTATTAACCCTCCGGCCGTGCATGGCATCAATTAATGCCTTATTTTGAATGGGAAAAATGGCATCAATTGATGCCATGGGCGGCCGAAGGGTTAATTAACTCTACAGTGCTTTATAGTACAAATACTCTATAATACAGTACAGTATTTACTGTATTTCAATTTACAGGGTATGGGGTTTGTTAAATTTAACACAAAACTATACAATACAGCATGCTATAACACTATACATTACAGTATATTATATAACATGCATTACATTGTCTTTGTTTATATCCTTTACAAAAGGTTTTCTGACTTACGATATTTTCGTCTTACGCTGCGATTCTGTGAACGTAACCCCATCATAAGTTGGGGACTACCTGTAGTAGAATCTGACACCCCACATTTAGATCATTATTTTTCAATATGTTCATTGGCCCACATGGGTCTGGCTGATTCAGGAGCATTGTGACTCACCACAGGTTGCTTAGTGATCTCCACCAAGTCCTTAATGTTGTAATACTGGTGTTTCTCGAAAGCAGAGAAGAGCATTTCCAGAACTTTCTGCTTATCAGCCCTGGCTCTCTTGCCTTCCTCTTTCTTTTTCTTCTCATATTCCACCTGCAGGCAGAGAACTCACATAATTAAGAGTACACATGCAAAACACAAACACAAAAGACAAAAATCCAGACGCACACTTACATTAGAGGTGTGATTAGACACAGGTTTGTAATTGGTGGTAATTGCTTTCTCCAGCTGCTGAGACAGCCGGAGCGGCTTCATGGATTCCTTGATCTGTAGTCTGCAAACAATATGCTAAAGTTACTAACAGTTTCACTTGCTGTTTAGAATACTGATTACTGGGTTTCTATCCAGCACTGAACGTCCTCACTTCTTTAACTTCATGTAGCTCTCACTGACTGCAGGTCTGCATTCGGCACGTTGTACCACCATGCCTTCAAGTGTAATCTGGTCTTTGAATAAAAAGTAAAAAGGATCATTATTCATTAGTATGTGCGTTAAACATACAATAAATCCATTATGATTTGTATAAACAAGCCCAAACATTATATCTGACAGAAAGCTCTTTTCAACATCTACTTGTACCATGAATACATAGTGGTACTCGATAAAATTAGGAAGAGAAGTACCGAACAATGCGGAATCATTCTTTTCAGAAACAAGCACCCTTAAATGTAGTGTTGGCGTACAACCCCTTTTCAAAATTCAACTTGACATTTGCAACTTGTGATTCAGGAAGGTACTTTCTGTGCCTCAATACCTATGTTTTGTGGTTTTATTAATAGTGGTCTGACAAACCATAAAAGTGATAAATTTAAATCTACTGAGCCTCCCTGAACTTTGCCTAGAAGTCCGTTTTTCTCCTCACCTCTTTGCTGCCCTAATTTGTTATGTCTTAAGAAGACAGGTCATTGTCGAATCTCTACAGACCCTGTATACGTCCACTGATTTCATGAATAATATATACACACACACACCCACAAGTCTATACGTTTAGCCTACACACATGCGTTCTTGTTTGCTTAGTGTGGAGCACTGTGGTCTTGTTAGTAAATGTTTTAATATTTGATGATTTAAAAAAAAAAAAAAAGTGTGTTCATGTATCAAACAATACCGCTAAAGGTCATGGTTTTGAAGGCTCTCTGGTCCAACAGAAAACCTTTTAACAGCGTCACAATTTCACCCACAAAATCCATCACCGGTCTTGCACACAATTATTAGCAATTACTGACTGATGAGTGCAGGAGTACTTGTTGGAGTGACTTAATAAATACACCCACTTCTATTTTGAAGCATCCATTTGCCTCACAGTAACACACGGTTCAGCAGCACAAGAGGCCACGCGGTTTGGATTTGGGGAGGAAAAAAAAAACCTGACTGTTCATGCTCTTTAACGTTACACAAGAATGATCATAGAAACAATATCCGAGAAACCTCCAGTTATGTAGCAGGAGGCATTCACATCCACGCTGAATGGAGTTGGGGGTGGTGTAGGCTGTGGGCTGCCAAACCGCTGCGGAGATGTTGGCAAGGTTAGAGGTCAATCTTCCGCCCCCTCACAGGTTACAATCCACTCTGCTCTGCCTGAGCTGAAAACATCCAAACATCCTGAGCCATCCACACAAACACATACAAACTCTCTCTGAACCCCCACTTACACCAACCTGTGTGCACCGGTGCCTTGAATCCCAAGACTTCTCAGCTCATTTGCATATGACTGCCGAAGACAAGCATTTCAGAGCAGAGCAATCTGATCCATCTTCCCCATCATCCCCACCAGCTAACTCAGTTATGTCTTTCTAAACAATATATAGTCCACACAGAGCTTTGTGGTGAATTTTTCACTGGGTTATTTATGCCTCGCAGTTAATCGGAGAGACAATTTCTCACTTTGGATTGCTTTTGGCACCCACTTTTAACTGTGAATATTGCTCTCTTGTGTTTCAATCTCAAACCCGATGGATGCTAAAGAGAAGGCGGGGTGTCAACCATAAACTTCCATATAGAACTGGGAAAATGGAGAGGGTTTATGAAAGAAACACTGTTGTGAAACACCACAGGCATCAGAGCGATCTAGGTTGAAAAAGGTGGAGGCAATCTTTATCATCTGTGTGACATTTTCTTTAGAACGTCTTAACTCTTGTCGCCACCCACCACCTCCATGTTATGCAATGACGGTCAACTGTAATTTGCAGTTTCAAATGGCAAATGTCTCATGTAAAAGTCTTTCCTCCAACAACTGCCAATCAAGTGATTTAACTAACACCTCAGCAAACTATGAATAATTTAAGAGAGTTACCATTTATAGAAAATCTTGGCACAGCATATAATGACTGAGTACTATAATTATCATCAATTACCCTTAAAAAATTTTTTAAATTAGAGTGACATCTGGACGTGTATGTACTCAGTTTTAAGGGAAAGTACTGATGAAAGAACTTTAGCTGAACTTTTTCACTACATTTCTGTTCATAACTCAATAGGTCATTATATTCATATTCATGATATGCATTGTGAAAGCTATCACAATACACAGTGATTTGATAACATCCCCCCCTGACAGCTGTAATTAAACTCTGCTCTGAAGAGCTGTTACTCATAGCTCTGTACCAGTTTTTAAATCTAGTGTAATACTTGGCACAGGATCCTACATTTTAATATATAGAATTTGCATATAGAGAGTGGAAAGCATGAATTTACTGTTCAAGTCAGCATCAAGTGCCTCTCCACATTAAGCAGGTCTATCTTACTAGTGGTTTTAAAAAGGCTTAATGTGAGCATAAGCTAATTATTGCTTGGTTATATGTGCTGTATATTACGGTCAAACTGTCAGACCTTTCATAAGAGTTGCAGTGCCTCATACAGCCTGAAAACCAAGTAGAGGTGGAACACAAATATACTGCAACATACTGTTAGAAGGGAAAATAAATCTATTAAACATTCAGCCACGAATAAAAGAAGCATGTAGAGTCAAGGATGCCTCTACTAAAAGTCAAGTCCGTCATGTAAATAATTTGTAATTTGTACCCCTAAAATATACTTCAAACAGGAAGGAATTTATTGAAGAAAAAAATAGTTTGACCTTTGACCTTGCTGTTTGGAACAATTCTAATGATATCCAATGAAAATTTCATATAAATTCTCCAATTTATTCAACTACTCGTTCTTGATGTACCGGACAGGCGTACGGACGGACCAACAACCCGAAAACATAATGCCTCCTCTACTTTGTGGTGCCAAACAAAATAGCCTAAACTATTCAAGTTGAAAGCACAAAACAAATGTAAGAATAATAGGCGTGTAACAATATACATATTTTCAGGTTTCATGCCATTTTTGCTTAAAAGAATTATACAGCAAAATACCATAAATATATCCTACAGCAGTTTAATTATATACTCCATTAATTGATCTGGTTCTGTATAAAATGTAAGTATATAAAATTAAAAATATAAAATATAAAATAAGACTTCATTTTATATGCAGTACAGTTAAATTCTTTCTTCACATATCCCAGATTGCTAGGAAGCTGTGGTGTCAGAGTGCATGATATGGAGCCCCTGGACCAGAGAGGGTTAAGGGCCTTATTCATGGTGGCAACAGCAGGTTGGCGGTGCTGGGGCTGGAAAACCCGCCCTTCTGATCAGTAGCACGGTGTCTTGTACCATTGAGCCACCACTAAATAATGGGTTTATTTAACTGAAATGAAGTCTGTTTGGCATCTTGTATTTTGGCTGGAGAATGTTAATTATGTGCCTAAACTGTGACAAAAATAACCACTGATCAACTGGTGATTGTGGCCACACTGTTTGCCAGTACCTTTTTCTTCACTGATTCCAGGTTCACATGTTTCCTCACACATACAAAAAACATGTTGGTAGGTAGAGTCACTACTGTAAATTGCACCTAGGTTTGAATGTGCTTGAGAACGTGTGGGTGCGTGATGCCCTGCGATTGACTGCAGTCCTAATCGGAGTGTATTCCTGCCTCGAGCTGAGTGTTCCCTGTTGATCCACTTCAACCTTTATCAGTATAAAATGACGGAAGATAAATGAACGAATGTATAATCTGTTAGATTGTTTGTAGTAGCCAAGTTGTATGGCAGCACATTCATCCTGTGTTGCCATTTGTAAATGAATATCTCACTTATCACAAACACCATGCTGTTTTTTTTTTAATTACCACAAGAGTCTTAGGAGTGCTCAAAATAGTCTTTTAGAATGCCTGCCATATTAGCCCCCCTAACAAAATAAGTCCCTTAAATCCCAACTATTCAAATTCATAATCAACTTCAGAAAAACAATCTCTATTTGTGCATATTACCAAGCCCATCTACAAAAGTCTGTTCACTTGGCGGCCATCTTGGCAACAATTGTGAGCAGTTCTTTTCTGTTAAGGGCCAAGCTCTTATGTACATGAACAGAATGAGACATACAAGAAACAAACTGACAAGATGACATTTCAAATATGGATGTCGAATAGTTCTTAGTCTTAAGCTATGACATATATTGTGCAAGAAGTGTGTAGTTTCTGGATCCTACAACACAAAACATACTGTATTTTTCAAGGTTCCTCCAAGTAAAGTGTCTAAAACAACAGAATTTAGAAATGACTACATAAATCCTGTATGGTTTTAAAAATTATATGGTGATTTTAAGTTATTATTAACAGTGACTGAAACCTTGAAGTTACACTTTCTATCCTAGTCTAGGAGAATAATCTTGTTGCTAGTCACAAACAGCACACAATTGTCATGTTGATGCCAAAGACCTCAGCTCTCCTGACCCAGGGCAAAACAGATCATTTGAACTGACTGACAACTTATTGTTGACAGACACAGCTGACAGAAATGCATCAATGGCCAAGTGCAGAGAATGACGCCAGACACACATTAACACAATGGTCTGTATAAAGGCATGTCTCCTTAGCGACAAACAGACGTTGCTTAGGCTGTCTATTACTGTCAGCCCACATTCTTATGGTAATATTACAAAAAATATTGAGTCCTAACCCTGGTGGTTTTAAAGACTAATGACACAGTGTAACATATTCCGAGGCAGCTTGAGGTCAATTACATGCCAACTACTTCCGTTGCACAGCTATGAATCTAATTCTCTACCATTAACTGATCTTCCTAGTGCTAGTACTTACATTTCTTACCAGGATAGATAGATAGATAGATACATACATACATACATACATACACACACACTTTCCCTTTTAGGCCCCTTTAGTGTGTGTTGCATTGGCTACACTTATGCCTTCTGAAAGATGAGAAACAAGTAATTTACATAAACATGCCAATGTTCTCGATCTGGCCGTGTTTATTTATAAAGCTGCCAATAGTTGCTACAAGTACACAATAAGAGCAGATGGCCCTCCGAAGAGATGACTCTGACAAATGAGAACTAAAATGTGTATAGACTTTAACATCAATATACCCAACATTTCCAGTGACTCCAGTTTAAACCCAGTGTATTAAGCTGAATCTGTGCTGTTTAGCCAAGTTCCCTGAGCTCTCAAGCTGCTGCCCAGCTGATGATCTCTTTCATCAGAGCCGAATGAGTGCTAATTGCTGAACCAGATCGGAGGAGCACATCGGCGTGGAGAGGTGATTAAATCCAGCCTTTAAAGTGAAGGGGAGGCAGGGCTTCTGCCTCCCTTTCGCTCTCCCTCTCTCACTCTCTCTCCCCTTCCCCACTGACGCAGGCAAGCCCACCCTTAACTACCCTCCTCCTCCTCCTCAGAGTGTGTAAGCGTGTGTGACCGTGCTTGCATGCTCTTGTATGTGTTTGTGTGGCTGCGAAAGGCTCCGGCACTTGCTGGCAGGGCTGAGTGCTCCCGCGCTCAATGCCAGCGCCACTGCTATTTGCTTGCTCGCCCGCACACACGCAAACACACTCCTCCCCCCACATACTCGGTCAGGCTGGGCTCGGGAAACGGCATGGAATGGAATCTCAGAAGGATGGAAAGCGAGCTAAGGCAGATCAATCCGGACTTGCTGCAGCCCAGCAAGAGCTTTAAGAAGCCCTCCTCGGGCACCATCACCCTCAATGTGGGGGGCTACCTGTATGCGGCACAGCGGCAAACTCTAGCCAAACACCCTGGCTCTTTACTTGAAGAGCTCGTCAGTGGTAAGAAAGCCGTGCAGCATGTAGATTCCATGGGCAACATGTTTATTGATCGTGATGGGCCCGTTTTCCGTCACATTTTGAATTTCCTGAGGACCGGAGAGCTGATCCTGCCAGATGACTTCAAGGAACTGGCACTTCTACGGCGCGAGGCCGACTTCTACCGGCTGAGCGAGCTGGCCCAGGCACTGCAAGAGTGGGAGCAACAACAGGCAGGTCTACGTGAACCTGCCTTCCTAGAGGTGACCGATAGCCACGAGCGCTCACACGGCCTCAAGGTCTACTGCAGTGATGCTACCTTCATCGAGAAAGTCAAAGCACGATTGGTCCAGATCTCCAAGAGTCGTCTGGATGGCTTCCCTGAAGAGTTTGTGGTCTCATCCAACATCATCCAGTTCCGGCACTTCATCAAGTCCGAGCAGGGTTCACGTCTCGTGCTCAAGGAGGACAGCACCTTCCTGTGCACTCTGGAAACGCTCAAGCTTGAAACGGTCATGATGGCTCTTCGAGCAGGCTTTCGTCTGCTCACCTGCCTGGACAGTAGCCGGGGATCGGTAGTGCAATGCGAGGCTCTGCACTTTGTCAAGTGACCCAAACCAGCACAAAAGTACCCATCAACCCACATTGATGTTTCCAGCCATCAGCACAGGACCTGCACTGTATTTCCAACAGAACATTCTGCTGCTTCTGCATTCCTCCAGCTCCCACTAACCAGCCTTGAGAAGTAAAAAGAGTTGTTATGTATTGTGTTTTCTTCTGGCATATTCTGTTTAATTTGACACAAACTAGCTTTTTTAAAGTAAGACAAAAGAGCATATGGATAAAGTTTTCTGAACTGCAATGTATTATAGAAAACCTTTTGACTTCTTTCCAGAATCTGTTCCTATAAGAGGAATTGGTTCAAGTTCAGAACTGTTTCAGAACAGGTTGGATACATACAACTACTGTGATGTCTGATCAACAGGTTGAAATATATAATGCATGTGCAAATATTATTCCCCTGTAGGAGCAAATGTTGTAATTCCTGGTGTTGTGATAAAGTAAATTTGACAGCAAAATCTTAATCAGAATCTGTGACTGTTTTGCAAAATAAAGATTATAAATTGTTAATTGTGCTACATGCCTTATTTAATGTTTGTTATATTGTTTTATTTGTTGGTTTTTAAAGAAGTCAGTTCTGTTGGATTAGTTGTGGATTTAAACAGTAATAGAATAGCCGTCTACAGTATAGTAATAGAGAGGCTATATATACTCTTGTATAAAGAGTTGCCTGGGTTCGGTATAGACATAGGTAAAATTAATTTCCTGAGTACGACTGAAGACAGAGACTACACTGTGCCCTAAATAAGTCTGCAATATTCTGTATGACCTAAAAACTGAGGGCCATTGTTCGATAATTATAAAATTTCTCCTCAAGCACTGATCCTAATTTAAAGCAGCCAAGCTTTTACTTTGAGAGAACATACAAAATACCACATACAGAAACTATGTATAAACACAACATTCCATGTACACACGGATCAAATATTCACCCTTATCTAATACAATGAGAGCTTTCAATATGTTTGTAATATCTGACATTTCATATGTCATTATTTTATGGTTGGTTATATGGTTTACAATGACAGATACTACCTTATTGTGTCATCAGCTTTTACCTAAGGCTAACATAAAATTTAAATAGCAAAGCAAAGTTATAGGCATTAATGAAATCTATTTATATCCATATAGTTTGAATACCAAGTACATAAATATACTGATGAATGTTTATGAATACATTTGTCTAATGCCAGCGTAAACTTGATTGCAGCCCAAAGCCAGTCATTTTCAAATGAAGTAACTTTGGACATATGGCTACACCCACAACAAGGCAGACTGCATCTCCACACACGAAAATACATCTGTTTCCATAGAATCAATCCTGCACCCATCTCCTGCTAATGAGTCACAATGAATAGTTGACACTCGAGGAGACAGAATCATCCCCATCCCCACAGTTTGTTGTGAGAACATCAAACTGGGTTTCATTTTTAATTGCAGATAAGGGTCATTCATTTTTGATGAGAAACTGTGGGGCTTATTAGCCCTTATCCATAGCTGATGATGCATCTCTAACCCACAGGCATCAGGGCAACTAACACCTTGTGGTGTAGGTGGGGGGGACGTTGAGCGCATTTATTTCAGATGCAAGAGCCATTAACTGCTCAAATATTCATGGATTAGTCTCACATCCATTTGCTGCCAGGCAAGACTCCTACATTACAACAAAAGCCCACTGATTCCTATCAAGTGTTCCAGGGGCGACATGACTAAAATCGTTATAATAATTAATTGGTCAAGCTACCATGTGAATTTAAGGTGGCACGTACCCTTGGGAGATCTCACACACATTTTTATCTGTACACAGAGAGGTAGTCAGGATGGAAATGTGAGTTCTTTCCATGAATTTACATATTAGGAAAGTTATTACCTTGCATAAATGTAAGACCATCACCATTTGCTAGAAAAACAATTATTTAATTCACGCTGTCATTTATTCCTTTATTAATAGATTAATCATACTGTTACAGTAAGCAGGCAGACAAATATTACAAACCACAAAATCAGACAACACAATATGTGTGAGGGTTTTATTAGAATATATCACACAGGCATTTAAAGGCCACACTCAGTGGGCACCATGCCAAACGAAAACATTTTCTTCAAGTTCCTAGGGCATTAAAACTAAATGCAGTCTCACCATGCTTACAAGTAGCAAAAAGCCTGCCCACACACTAGTGAGGTCTTGTAACAATACAGTATCTTATGCAGAGGTGTAATGATAAACTGTGCTTTTGTCAATCAGCCAGGGATAAATATCAACACATGAAACTGCATATCAAATCGGTCAGTAAAGCTTTGATGTCGCTATATAATAATTATACTAGTTTAACACAACTTATGAAGAGGAATAAGATTTAGATTTCTGCATTTTAGGAGTAAATCATGAACGACTCCTTACAAATACACTGACATCACGTATCACATGGAAATGGCTCAAAACAAAACAGAATTGTAAGGTGAGTATATATTACTTTGGATGGTCTAAACCACAACTCTTTCTCCGAAAACACTCTTTCAAAAATGTAAACTGCTGAAAGAAAGAGAAATTTTGGGCATCACATCTTAACACCAGAGGGACCAGAATCTTAAATAGAATCTTAAACAGATCACAAGCAGTGTTTTGCATTAACAATGTGACGTGTTAGATGGGTGAGAATAAATGAGTGTGAAAAATACAAACCTTCAAAATTAAGCATACAAAAAAACCTCATAATTATTAAACTTGGTCTGCTTATATTAATTCTAATTTAGTTTAGCAAGAACAGTTTCTCAGAGATTAACTTACTAAATTCCAGATAGAAACAAATGTGTAATACTTTTATAATGTGCATCCAACACAGCTTTAATGATGAAATTCTGACCACATAATGATCATCCTGCTAGATAATACTGAGTGAACACTATTGTCATGATCAAAGTACATCACCGTCAGAAACCAACCACACACTGACACATTTGATCATTTAGCAGCCACAAAGCTGAATATCTTACACCACTTCTTGACTATAATTAAGAACTGTATACTGAGCAGTAGCTGTGACCCCTACACAAGTAGACAGCGACAATCCTGACACTGAGGCTGGCTATATGCTAATACAGGGTCTCCAATCAGCTATTATGACTCATATTTACCTCTTTAAAACACGCTTCAGGCTAATGCTGTTCTCCAAACACAGAAGAATTGAGAAAATAACTGTTGGAGAGAAAAAAAAAAAAAAAAAAAAAAAAAAAAAAAAAAAAAAAAAAAAAAAAAAAAAACATCTAAAGCCCCACCAAACCTTTTGCACTAATTATCCGAGTCATCTGACTCCTCTGTATTCTGTTCCTTTCTATTTCAGGTCAGAGAGGGGAAAACAATCTGTGCTATCATTTGGCATCATTTATGACTTTTTAATGGATCCATTTCTCAATACCTGTTTTTTTAAGCAAGTACTATAATTGTGAAATGCCTTTCTATGCATGCGTGTGCTTCAGCACTCTGCTTTTTTGCTCCAGCCTGACCTGGCAACTGACTATATGCGCCTACGTGAGGCAAGGAAAGTTGACTTCCCAGCCCGTCATTGGGTGAGAGGCAATGCTGTTAACAAGCAGCAGCTCACATTTGACTGTGACATCTTATTAAAGCCTCTGAGGCACATCCATTCACCACCACTTGCTCCACACACACTAACAAACCACACAGCGCGTTCATTTCAGGAAGAAAAAAACCCCACTGATGAACACAGCCATGCCTCCTTTTCAAACACCTAGCAAAACACATGTGTTTCTAAATTCAAACTCCACTTGGAGCCTGGGGCTCTCTGAATTAATCTGTGTGTGGAGCTTTGGATAAGTTTGAGAGGAATAACCACTAGTCAGGCTCCATTCTAGCCAATCTTGTTGCATTTAGGACAACAAGCAAAGGCTATGTATAGAGTGGATATTTACAATAATACACTGAGAAAACCTATTTAAAAGGTTTCATAAGAACCAAGTCTCAAGTTCTACAGCTAATTTTGTTTTTCAATTTTTGATCATTGTTAAAGTCTTCATATAAATTTGGTTCATGAAATAAGCAATGAAAGATTTTTTGCTAAGCAAGACCTTATATTGGTGGACTACACAACAAAAAGCTATAGAGTATTAGAACCCCTACATCTTCAAGAACATAGAATCCCCTCTAACTTAACCGGGTTTAATAATGGGAGGCCACAAGTAATAGCTTTTGATATATTAGAAAATTTCAACCCAGCTTCAACTAGCATGATTATTGAAGCACTGCAGACCAGCTAACTCTGCTGTTTACAATGATCTTTAACACCTCACTGGAGACACTCCAGGTGCCAGCATGCTTTAAGCAGTCCATCATCATTACCATCCCATCAAGAAAATGTGAGTTACTGAACTCAACGTCTTCAGAGCAGTGACTCTGACTTCTGTAGTAATGAAAACATTTGAGCAACTTCTGTTATCCCATCCAAGGACCATCACTGCTTCTCTGTTAGACCCTTTGCAGTTTGCTTATAGGGCCAACAGAGCTGTAGAACATGGCACAAAAACAGTCAGCATGGCACTACATTTCATCCATCCACATCTTGACTCTCCTGATAACTACACTAGGGTGCTATTGCCAGTGCCTGCCAGTGGATCAGAGATTTTCTCTCGGACAGGAAGCAACAGGTAAAGTTAGGGGAAACATGTCTCAGACCCCCTGACCATCAGTATTGGCTCCCTCAAGGCTGTGCGCAGTCTCCATTACCTTTCTCATTGTACACAAATGACTACACTTCCAGCCACCACTCTCTTAAACTCCTGAAGTTGGTGATAACACGATCCTCATTAGGCTCAGCTCATATTGAGATGAGATAGATCAACTAGTGTCATGGTGCAGCCAGATCAACCTGGGGCTCAATTCCTAGAAGATGGTGAAATTGGTAGTGGACTTTAGGAGTAGCCCATCTCTGAAGACCCACATCACACTACATGACTCACCTGTAGCCACAATTGAGTCGTTCCGTTTCCTGGGCACGATCATTGCTCAGGATTTAAAGTGGGAGCTAAACATTGACTACTTCATTAAAAGGGCACAGCAGAGGATTTTGTTTTGAGACAACTAAAGAAGATCCATCTGTAGCAATCGATTATGGCACACTTCTACACAGCATTCTACTCTCACTTCTTCCATTACAGTCTGGTATGTGGCTGCTACAGTCAAGCCGCAGCACATCAGTAATGCTCAGAAAGTGATTGGCAACCTTTTTGCCATCACTCCTGGACCTCTACACCACCAGAACTGTCAGATGGGCAAGGAAAAGTATAGTGGACAGGGCCACCCAGGGCAGGGACTGTTCAAAGTCACTCCCTTCCAGAAAGAGGTTGAGGTCTATCAAGACCATAAAAACAGCATTTTCCCCACTGCAGTACCTCTCATTAATGGACATTCAGACCGATTTATCTAAGTGCAATACTGACATATGTACCTTTCAAAACTATCAGTATACATATACGTACTCTATATCTCTAGAGGTACATCAGCCTAGCACTTTATTCACTTATGGTTCTTCTTGATGCTAATATGCACCAGCAGTCCAAACCAAACCAAGTCAAATTCCTAGCACATTTAATGTATCTGGCTGATTAATGAAACTGACTGCTCAAGCTAAATCAATCCAGCCAATTCAGAATAATTCAGTGTACTGGATTCTGAATGAGGATTTTGCATTCTAATTTCATTGCTGAAACCAGTTTACTGCAATTTTGTGTGTGCAATAAGACTTATTAAAATATAAAGAATTTTATTGCACTGAAAAACCATATGCCTGTGGGTTCTCCGAGAAATTCTTTGAGTGTTTGGCAGCTTTGAGCATTTATACTCCGTAACATTTGATGAAGTGTTTTTCATCCTGAACTACTTCAATTCATAACTTGCCTGGAAAAATATTCCCCCTCCCTTACCACCCCCATAGGCCAGAGAAAGCTTTTAACTGAAGCGAGAGCCTCTATTCATCGCCAACTTCGGTGGCTAACCTGTTGCTTAGCAACCACTTAATCAATACCTGCGGCTTGCGAGAGCTAGGCAGACGGCTGCAAAAAATATTCATAAGCAACAAGAACAAAATGAGAACTAGGGCTTAAATTCCACATTTTGTTGCATTTGCTGTTAGTCATTAGCTTTTTATGATTAAATAAACTCCTACTGCTAAATCAGGTATCAGCACATCAGCGTAATAGAATTTTTGGACGTTGTTACCAAAGCAGAGTAACAAAAACGGTTGTGGTGTTGCAATAACACCACACACACACACACACACACACACACACACACTTTGAACTAAGACTAAAAGGTTGGAGACAAACCCAAAGTTTGGTATAAGAAGTGTAATATTTGTAGGATTGTTTTTGTATCTAAAGCTTCTAAATATGTTTAGGAGCATCACATTGTACTATAAATGAAGAAATATATTCTTGAGCTTTTGGCTGCATTTCAAGGACACTATTCTGAGCATCAGACAACTGGCATGCTTGCCTTAAAGGAAAACTCCCCCGTGAAACATTAAATATGAGTACATTATTATATTACAAATATTTGTGATATGAAATGTATTTATAGACTCTAGTCCTCATTTGTTGATAGATGCATGACATTAGTATGCAGATATGTTGTTTAGAAGAAATAAATTCCAGTGAGCTCCAACATAAGTGATAATCAGCTTTCACTGTTGGCTCTTTTTCTCACTCACAATTTTTTAGTGATGTTCAATGTCATATTGATGATCAAATACAGACTGATTATCCAACACAAACATAGGAAAGAGAGCTTATGCAGATATATGATTAATTTGCACTAAGTTAGGGGGCATGGTAGGCAACCAAAACAATCTGTGAGATATAAACAACAATGTCCAGCAGAACAAAGGACCACAGAAGCATGCAAATTGAAGCTTTGGAACCTGATCTGTTTGTACAGAGTATACAGATAAGGAGGTGAGACAGCTAAACAGACAAAAGATTAAAGTGCTGCTGCACTAGTCTCTTTAGGTAAAAAAAAAATTTTAATAAAAAAAAGCAAGGGCTATTTCTCACTGGCACCACCATCAACAAGTGGTTGAATGACATTGTATATTATAGGAAACTGTTAACCAAACTAAAAACAGACTGATATGTCAATGAAATAAGCATGTCATTATTTAAAATTAAGCATGTCCGAATCTTGGACACCACTGATGATCACACATTAAGCATAAATATTGATATGGAAGCCATCCAGGTTAAATCTTTTCTTTAAATGCCACTTTGCTATATACTATTAGTACTACACACTACTATTGATTATATTAACATAGGTAGTAGATTTCAAATTCCTTCTAGACTTCTCCTTTCTATCAGAAGTGTTTGATGTCAAGGCTCACCTGAGGCGTTCTCTGTAAAGACGGCCAGAGTCTGGCCCCCCACAGTCTGCATGGTGAACGGATGCTCTCTGGGCGCTCGCACCGACATGGTTTTCTCCCCTGAATGTTCAACCACACTCAGCTCTTCATTTAGATTGAATGACACCTTAAGACACAATAAGTCACACAAACTCTGCCAAATTCTGTGGCACAGTCAAATGTATTTTCCATTTTATCATCTCTTTAAATTAATGCGGTTGAAAATATAGGTACAAATATATCTGACTACTAAAAAGGCATTTTTTTTTTTTTTTAGTTGTGAACCACTTTATTAATATATTTGTTATATTTATGACTTTGAAAAGAGTAGCTTTAAAAACTTAACTGAATGTCTGTTAATGAAATACTCACCACTGTTTTTCCTTGTTGTCTTGTAAAGGTGAAGAGGAAAAGGAAGTCAGAAATATTCTGACCAAAAAACAGGATTGAATTCAATAGGCTATATATAAGAAAAAAAAATGATGCTTACTTAGTTATTTTAAGTTTGCCAACTTCTCCTCGTCCAGATGCTTTTCCCCACTGTTGGGCCAGGTACTTAGGAATCTACTAGGGGAAAACAACAAGGCTACAACATTTTTATTAATACCATTTCTTTCATATAGTCACTAGTATAGCAATAAATAGTCTAGCAAATTAAAATTTTGAAAACTAAAGAGACTGGACGGACCTTTACTAGCCAAACACCGGCGTATTCTTTGGTTCTGGTTAAACCGACCTCCTGGCCTTTATCAGACATGGCAGCAGCCTGTAGACCTGAAGAACGCCGGTGGTCGCTTGAGTTTGATACCATGTAAAATCGTGCAATGTGTTTATATACTGACACCTAGTGATCGTTTAGAAGGACATGTTTACAGCTATTATAAACAATACTCAGTACTCAGTACTGTTGTTATACAGTCACAAGTGCAAAATGGAGCTTAGCTACAGTATGACGCCGACACAGGTGTGAAAATCTTATTAAAAACAGATCTAGATGTGCAAGTTAAGACAAGACACTACAGGTAGAAACGAGCATTTTAGATCACATTTGTTGGATAAATCGCATCTAGCATGTCTTCTCTTAAACTGTAGTAATTTAAAAATAAGCCTGTCAAAACTATTAAGAAAAATGCTTTACTGTTTTTATCTTTACTGATTGTCGACCACTAAATTAGCAGAATATTAGCAACTCGAAGAAGGCTTTAAGCCCCGCCCACTCGGCACAGTTAAGCTATATAAGTGAAAATGTCAATTTATATCTTTGTTATATGTGTGAATTTCCTTTATAAACCTTATAAACACCAGTAAATGGTGTGATAATACATTAAGACATATTGTATAGCTATTTATAACCGTATATTCAGCACGAAAATTTTCATGTTCATGTTCACTTAATCAGAAGAATATTACAGAAGAATTTCTCAAAATGTTGATTATTCTCGGATTTATGTATACTGAGAAATGGCGTGAAATATATATTTTATAACAGTGCAGGCTATTACCATAATTAAAGAAAAAATGATATTCCGATAAACTGTAGAACTGTAGTCTTTCTCTTGAGAGTATGTTCACGGTGAAATAAATATTTTAATTATAACAAAATCAAAAGGCTAGATTTTCGGTGCCAATTCATGCATATTTGAATTAGATGAATCGTTATTTGCATAAATAAATGAACTTTTCAGTATAACAAATACTTGCAAAGATATTAGCAATCAACTGCCAAATATTGATTGAGAAATTTAGTCCAAAGTGAGGACTGCCTGCCATTTTGTCTGGTGGAAAGAGGCTCAAATGTAAATCAGGGTATTTAGTATTCAGTACAGAGAAAGACATCCCTGACATACATCTGATTATTATAATAGCTGTAGAACTTATATAACATAATTAAAATTATATACTATTTGTTTAATTTATATAATTTTATTATAAGAGTTATACATGTTGCAGTATACATTTTCATAAAAACAAAACAGAGAATGATGATCAGTGATTATCATACATACAAAATGAGGACTTTGTAATACTTCTTAATATTGGAGGGTTTTTGTTTTTTGTCTGTGGAAATCTTCTTTGATGTTCCTATACGTTAATGTAATTATTGATTAGCTGATTAATGGATTCCTTCCTTCCTTTCTTCATTCAATTAAGGATATATTGATGGATATATTTTTAACTTGCCACTCCCCATACCCCATAAATAAATCATTTTCTTTTTGCTGACTTGTTCGTTCTCTGTTTGACCCCAAAAGCTTGTTGTTATAAAATGCATCTTTCCCTGACTGTGTGATGTAGACTCATGTAAGATGGTAACAAATTGATTGCATATTGTCCAGGAAAGCATCACAGAATTCTTCATCACTACTAATCAAAATAGTACTATTCAATACTATTCATCAGCACTATTCGAAATATAGAAATTAAAGGATAAGCATCAAATCTTACTTTATTTATTCATACTGAAATGAAGGTTGTTGAAAACTAGCAGGGCGTTAACTGGGCTTCAGTCTCACTCCAGCCACCAGGTGGCAGCCATGCACACATTCTACTTTCTTAGTCTTTCCAAACCAAATAAAACCTTATTGTGGTAGAAATACTGTTGGGTTGCACTACTATATGACAAAGCCAAAGACTTGGTTCTATAAACTGAGCTTTTTCATTCCAAGGTCACATTTCATCATGTTTGATTAATTCAAGAGCTCATCTGTAACAAGCACTATAACAAAGATTATGCATAATGAAAGACTGCTGAAACATTGCTGATGTTAAAAGAAGAATTGAGCTGCATGGAATTTAAATGAACTGGCTCAACTTCCCAGAAACACATCTTAGTGACATACACAGTTTTATTTTCTATCATTAATCAGCAAGTTAATCAGCACCAGGGTGGAATAGTGATACAGTAGGTAGAACTTCCACCTCATAGCTCTGCGGTCCCCAGTTTGCTCCTGAGCTAGAATCACTGACTGTGTGGCATTTTCTCCCAGTATAATTGGATAACTCTAAATTGCCCTGTGAATGTATGGGTGGAGGGTCCTGCCTCACACCTAGTGTTCCTCATGTAGGCTCCAGATTCACCACAGCCCTGACCAAGATAAAGCACTAATGATGACTAAATAATCAGCACGATAAATACACCACCCATAAAAGTATACGATTTGGTTAAAATATGATGTGGTATTAGTTACTGATTTTCAAAAATGAGGAAAATGGTGAGCTCTATTGACATGCTAGTTATGTTAGAATTTATTTCAATAGGATGAAATGTATAGGGTTTCTTTATTTTTCTCATTATTTCTTGAGTGGTCAATACTGTAAACAGTTCTGGATAAGTCCTTTTGAACTAATGAACCTGGATGGTCTCACCAAATTGTACTGCCAACCTAATCAGCTTATACAGGAACACTAGGAATTGCATTTGAGAAGCAGAAATAAGAAGTGTACAGCAGTGTAAAACACAATAATACAATTGTATTATTGATGGAATATTCCATTGACTGTGTATCCACATTGCAAGAGCCTTGGCTTTCAAACTGCTCTTCATGATTGTGATGCACTACCAGTAGAAGAATTGGACACTCCTGCTCATAGAAAGGTTTTCTTCATTGCTGCTGATTAAGAACCCTAATAAAGATATAAAAATTATGAAACAGCAAACATATATGGAATTATGTATGGAATCAAGCAAAGTGTTAAACATATATTTTTTGCTTTAATAGCACTTATTTGTGTCTGCACATTTTCCTGTATGGTATATACACTTCTGATATTCATATGCAATGAAATGTTCATTGTTAACAACTATTCACTGGTTTTATATTGCACTGGGAAGGTGGCAGACAGCAGGTTTTTTCTATCTATCACCTTTTGATTTTTAGGAATTTCTCCTCACTTCACAACAACAGTGTATAAGCAGCAGCTTCATCTCAATTAATGTGTGCACAAAAGCTCTCATGTCTGTGGTGGACAGCAACAATATAAGTACAGCAGTGCTGTAAATGCTCCATTTTCTTGTCTTGCCTTCATCTATAGCCCCAAATTGCACAAAACAGTGACTCAACACTTGGTTGCATTCTTTTTTAATCTAATCATAAAGATATTCTAATACATGTTTATGAACTAAAAACAGACTCCAATGTTGAAATCAAGCATAATTGTTCAGGAGGACAATACCTCTCTGTTTGTTTTGCTGTGGAGTGCCAGTGTGATTTAAAGCTGCTGACAGGACCAGACGCTTACATTGCAATTGGCTCTCTCTCTCTCTCTCTCTCTCTCTGTCTGTCTCTCTCACTCTCTCTGACATTTGTATGGATGGGTACTCGCTTGTCTACCTGCCTGACACAAAGGGCACACTGTTATTTTTGTGTTTTCTTTTTCTCATACTTTCTGTTCTAGGTTATATCATATCATATCAAACTCTATTTCATATGTTTCTGTCAATTCAGGTTGAATGAGTGAGGGTACGTATCATCTGCGGGTTAATCATAGCATCTTTTCTGAATGGAAAAACCCACCAGTTAATGCTGGCAGTGATCTTTGTCTTGTAGAGGTGTAAAGATCTTTTCATTATCAGCCTTCACTGAACATGACCTCCCTTGAAGAGTCCCTGAAGGGAAAGCACCTGTTTCAGTTAGCGGTGTGGAAGTACTTGGTATATAATAGAAATTGTATTTGAAACGGAATTTTATGGGAATGCACTGTGATAAATGTGATACATAAATACTTGCACAGACACACATTTGATATAGAATTTATATGTATGTATTGGTTGTAAACCTTGATAAATACCTATAATAAAACTGCCACTCATAATTCTCTCTTGTCTGTCATCAATATTGTACTGCTATTCAACACTTCCTCAAGCAATAAAATGAAACTTGCATCAGGGTCATTACTAACAACATTTATAGGGTATTATAAAAGCTTTGTATTACTACACTAGTTTTTCTGTTACCTTTTTAATTTTGGTACTAATGGTTACAGTATTTGCTCCATCTATGGGGAACACCACCAAATAGAGAGTATTGGATAAATTGTTGGTGGATTATACATTTATGTACAAGTGACTATATTCAAGTTGACAAAAACAACATTCATTGACATGGGGGTTACTGTGCTATGGTTTTGTGCCAAGCCAAAAGCTTGATTATTAAAAGTGCATGCCTATCCATTTATGTTATATTTTAATAGTTCACTCATGCATTACCTGGTAGACTTATTAAGCTAAGACCTATTTATACGTTTACTCCCATTTTAAACAATCAATAATTGTTTACTGACCATGTGTCTGGTTACCCTTTTTTTCTATGTGGAAAAATCTAGCACTACTTTCACTGTAGTGGTTTTGTGAGAACAGGACAAATTTCTGGACTGTCAACATGTTTTCCATTGCGTTTTTTGTTAAGTTGCTAAGCCAGTAATCAACAATGAGCACTGTTTATGCTAGAAATATGTTACATGATTCTTTCTCAACATGTTATCAGTTGAAGTATGAAAAATATTCTACTTAATCCTGTGATTGTCAGAGTGGGATCTGGGGTTTATAAAGCGCAGTAAGGAGGGTCTCTCTTTATATATTAATAAAAAAAATTTGTTGCAGTGGTAGAAATCACAGTCCACAATTCTCAACACTATTATATTTATATAACTTGAAAGCAGTTAGACATACAAATAATGTGAATTTGAAAACCAATTTCGATAAAAATGTGTTTTTTTAGAGCAAAGTTCATGAATACATTACTCTACGACTCCAACAAACACCCAAGTTAAACAGATACGTTGTTGTTGTTATTATTATTATTATTATTATTATTATTATTATTATTATTATACTGAGGGGGTTTATGGATTTTATTTTATTACTTTTTTATTTATTTATTTTTATTTGACAGGTAATGTGGACCATGGCAGCAAAAAGTCTGACAACCCATGTGCTAAACCGTGACTTCTGTTTAAGACTCTTAAAAGTCTGGGTAAGGTCTGCCTAAACCAGAGGAAAACTCGCAAAGGGGGTTTTAATGAACACGGATCGAAACGGCCAGGAGACAAGAGACCAACGCCCCGAGATACAGCTCCCCTCCCGCTCACGTAGTACTTTACCTCATATCGAAAGATCATATGAATTGCGAAAAAGGTTTACTTATACTCATTGTCATTCACTGTCGTGGCTGCACATTAATCTAGTAGTTACAAAAACAATTCTCTTATTTCGGTTGATCTTTGGTCTTTATTATTTCTTCCAGCTCTCGCAGCTATATTTGAGAATTTCTATGTTTCCAACGTTCCGCCTATGACTGAATCCCAAATACCTTCTTATCTCCACGTAGTACACTACATGGAGTGTAGAAGCCATTATATCATGCCTGGTGTAGTGCACTTGTGAAAGAATTATGGACTCTATTCAGGATTCAGCCTATTCTTCAGACTGGCTTTATGTCTGGCAGGTTGCGATGTAAACAGACATGCGCGGTCGCCATGTTACCGATTTCTCCTCCCACTTTCGGTCTCGTCACAGGCGGCTAGCACTAGCACGGCTACATTACAAGGCGATAGCTGGTGAAGAGGATAGCAACTGGTATAACTAAACGCTGGATTAAAACAAAGAGGCGAAGAAATGGAATAAACAAGTATCGCGATCCATTTAACTTATGTGAATATAGTCTGCCGACCTGCCATCGTCGAAGGGTTGTATATTTTGACGCTTCATATAACGTTATATTCAAAATGCGACTTACAGTCTGTTAGCTGTAACTGATAGAATACAGTGTCGATGCTTGCAGTTGTAGCCTACGTTGTTTGATATTAATTGCGACGTTCAGCTCTTATTATCGGTATTATTTGGGCAAAATAACAAACGAGAAATTGACAAGCTTCTAACACACGTATCCGATAAACAGCCCAAACAAAACGCTGTTGGCTACATTGTGAGCTAGCAATACTCAACGACGACTGTTTTTGACTTAGCCAGCCAGCTAGCTAGCACATTAGCGCGCGACCTGGCCGTGGACATTGTTGAAACGGAACAAAAGTGGTAATATCGAATCTTGGCTGTTGTTTGTGAAAGTGGACATTAGTTGTATGTGGAAGCTACCTGGACGAGGTGAAACTCCTGTTAAAAAAGGGCCTGTCAACACGGCAGTTCTTGAAGTCTGTATTTACAACTCAGCTAGAGACCACCCGTAGAAATGCATCACCCTGAGTTGGCAGGAGATTCAGCGAGCGCTCGAAAAATGGCGCAGGCAGCGAATTGTCCCAGACGGGTTCCAGCGAACACCGCCGGTGGGTCTTCCTCTGCGTTGATTTCATCATCGGGGGGTGCCAGCCTTAGCAGTAACTTAATGCCGCTAGACGACTATAAACCTTCAGCGTTGATTCAGCCTCTGCCCACTGCTGCGTCCTCACTCGGGACTCAGCACCCTCCTCCCCATAGCCTGAACATCCTCTCGCAGTCCTCTCTTTTGCCCCCAGGTGTGCCCTCATCAGGGGCACAGATAAAAAAGAAGAGTGGCTTTCAGATCACCAGCGTTACCCCGGCGCAGATCTCTGTCAGCACGAATAATAGCATTACAGAAGACACCGAGAGTTGTGATGACTTGGATGAATCCCACACAGAGGACCTGTCCTCTTCTGAGATTTTGGATGTGTCCTTGTCCAGAGCTAATGATGCAGCAGGACCTGAGAGGAGCTCTTCAGAGGACACTCTAAACAACCTCCATGATGCAGAAACCCCAGGAGCTGTGTCCCCAAACCAACCGCCGTTACTCCCCCAAACACATGGCACTATGGTTAATGGTGCAGTTCACCATCATCATACCCATCACCACCACCAGCTTCATGCTGCTCCCTCTGGAAATATTCATCCTGCTTCATCAGCCTCAGGTGGGGCACAAGCTGGAATGCCTCTTGGTAGTGTAGTCATGTCTTCTGTCACACCAAACCCTGGAGCTTTACCAATCATAGACCAGAAAATGCCTTCAAATGTGGGAGGAATGGTGGATAATTCCACTGTTGGCACAGTCAATGTTGGTCAGCCCTTGATTGCTGCTACGCCAGGAATGTCTGCTGGATTGGCTTCTGCAGCATCAGGGGCTCCAGTTAGTGTTAAGCCCTTAGCAAGCAATCTTAATAATTTAAATCCCAGTGTGCCTGGTTTGGGTGGCATAAGTACAACCAGTAGCGGTGTAGCTCTTTCCACTGGCTTGAATAATACTAATAACCAAAATGTAAACTTAATGCGTCAGCAAAGCAGCAACGTAAGTAGTGCCATCACTATAACTACTGGCACCATCGCTTCCGCTGTTATCGGATCATCAAGTGGGAGTCATGTGGGTATAGCTGACCTAACTCAACCATCTTCTGCTGTCCCTGCCTCAAACACTCAGCCTCAGCAGGCCCCAATGCCTGCTCCTCATACCACCAGCTCACGTTTCCGAGTAGTTAAATTGGACTCCACTTCAGAGCCATTCAAGAAAGGTAGATGGACATGCACAGAGTATTACGACAAAGAGGGTCCAGGTTCGGGGTCCTCTGAAAATGCGCCTAGCACCCGAACAGTGGAGAGCATTCGCCAGTTTGTACCTGACAGCTCAGACAGAGAGACTATTAGTATCAGTTCTGTAAGCAGCTCAGTCAGCACTCTGAGCCACTACTCTGAAGGTGTAGCCAGTGGGGATGTTGGTGGCTCCTCAGCTGTACAGCAAGGCTTTCAACCACCGGCTCACATGCCAGATTACTCCATGCCTGCTAATATCTCCAAGCCTCAGATGCATCCACACAAGAAGGCCAACACTGCCACCCCAGTGCCAGGTAGCAGTCAGCAGCAGGCTCCAGTCAACATGGGAGGCTTGCAGACAACGTCTGGTCATCCTTCTCCTGCCGTGCCTCCACAGCAGCTGACATATGCCCAGACAGCACAGCTGACTCCAGCTCAGGCTGTGCCTGGAGTCACTCAGCAGCAGATGGCCTACCCTCCTGCTCCACAGCCAGCTGCAGCTGCACAGGTAGCCCCCGTGCATGTCGCCTCGCTAAGCCAAGGAGGTAGTCGGCCAACTGAGTTCACCCAATCTCAGCAGATAATCCAGGTTGCAGCTTCTGGATCAACACAAGGCCTGCCCCACCTGCCAACCTCCATGACCCCTGTGACCTTAACTGGAAATAGCCAGGTGATGCCAGCCTCTCAGCCACCTGTGGGCAACATACCTGCTGCTATGGCTCAGTCAGTTACTCAAGGCATACTACAACCACAGCAGACGCCACAGATGGTCCAAGCCCCAACTGGTGGTGTCATGCCACAGTTGGTGCAGTCTACAGGGCCTGGAGTTGTACAACCTCCAAAAGGGCCTCAGCTCCCAGCACAGGTCTCTGTGGAACAGCAGGTGCCTCTCAGCAGCCAAGGCATAGGAGCTCAGTTTGTCCCTGTTACTTCAAGTCTGCCCACATCTAACGTGCCTCTCAGCATCCAGAGTGACCCTCAGGCCAGCTTGGTCCAGAATGGTTCCAAGGATGGTGGGGCTCAGCCTGCTGTCCGTGCCCTTTACGCCACCCTTCCCTCACTGATGGCGACGCAGCTGGAGGATGCGCAACGCCTTCTAATTCAGCACCAGTCTCTGCTCACACTTCCCAAGCTAGCAAGTGGTGAATATGCCTCACAAGCAGGCACCTCTCTAGCTCCTGAGGAGAGTGGTGGAGTCAGTGATTTAACTGCCTCAGCCAGTCTGCTGAAGAACTTGCCTGTAGATGGAGAGGAAGATGGGTAAGTCTCATTTGTACTTTAATGAAACTGCCTTTCAAAATGTTGATGCTAGTTTGAATACGTTTGTCTTAATGCCTACCTGCAAATTCTACTGCACAGTAATAATGAATGCTTTTTTTTAAGAAGGTATTTTATGTTGTGCTTCTGCAATATGAATTTTTTTTATGGGTTTTTAGTAGTACATCATTTAATAAGAAAAGAAAGAGAAACAGCCTCACTTTATTGCTAGTAACTGTGCCAGAGTGTTAACTGACGCATTTCTTTGGCTTTGCACACGGTTATAAGCTGTAATAGCCTGGAGGGTTGCAGTGACTTGTATTGTACCCGTCTGAACTTTCAGTTGGTACGGAAGATTGATCCATTGTTGCTTTATACAGGCCAATGTTTTCAGACCTCTTGCATTCAAAAATCAACATCACATGTACATATTTAATATATACATGATTTAAGTAAAAATTAATTTTTATAGCCAATAGACATTACTCATTAAATTATCTACTTTCTTAAGTTTTACATTGTAAGAACATACTAGGAAAATATTTAACCTTTATTATACTGTATCAGTAACGTATTATCGCAGACTTACCGCTTAATGTTTTTCAGTTAGAAAGTCCGTTTCAAAATGTTTAAAATTAGTTGTATATTTAGGTTGTACTGTTTGAAGTAGGGTATATTGCTATAGTCGTGCTGTATTTAAAAGAAAGACCCAGCCTAAATAACTTGCATATCATTATTTATAAGCTAAGTAAAGTATGATATGTGGCATTCAAATTTAGTTTTTTTTACAGTGAAATTCTGACAACCTCTATCATTGAAATGTTGATCCATTTCACTTAACTTCCTACATGACCCACAATGCCCTTTGACTCCCCAGTGATAGGGTGCCAGTGGGATTTAGCACTTCATGCTAGAGTTGCCCATCCAACTGAGAGCAGCTGTTTCATTGCATTCTGAAAGGCAAGCTAGTTAAGCAACATTACACAGGCATTTTGTCTTTAATAACTCAAGAACGCCTGTAAAGACAGTATTTACACATTAATATTACATAAATAATATGACACTGTTTTGGGTAACCATTGTATTTCATTCAATATATGCTAAACTTAAATGGGGAGGTGTTTGATTTAGTTATCATTTTAACCATATGCATGTTGAAGGTGCTCGTGATTTTCGTTTGCAATTGGTTTACTCACGTTAACAAAATGTGAGAGGAAGCCAGTGTGTGATAATTTTAGGTATGAATGTTTTGATGATCAGGAAGTGAATAAGTGCCTGCCCGAAGCATCATGTTGCTGAGTAAGGTGCTGCGGAAGTGACGCGGAGTTGATTCCACAAGATCAAGCAAACGCGGAAAGAAAAATGTGTCTGCGTTACCTCAGGCCCATTAGTATAATTTCATGTGGCCACAGATGGACATGTTTTTTCCGTATTGTCCCAACATGCTGCCTTTATTATGCCTTAAACTGCTATACAACTAAAGGCGCTCATATTAATTGAAAGAATGAAATTGGTCTAAAATTAAACTTGTATGGTGACTGGCTCATCTCTGATGAATCACAGTTACACAACAAAGGCCAAACGTGTGTGTGTTTCTCCATTTCCACATGTCTATGCTGACTTTATTTCACAGCCTTGTTGCTGTTTAGATGAGTGCTCTCTGAATCTCTTTGTTTGTTTTATTTAATATCCCCCACAATACCCTTGATCTGACTCAGCACTGTTAATGTCATTTTCTTAGGTCATGATGTCGACTGGCAGACCTATTAGGAAGATGATTATCTCATGTTTGCTTTTTTAGCATAATCTGCCCTTGGCAGCTATTCAAGCTGTGCACGAGAGTCTCAATGAATCGCTCATTGTGTGGAGATCAAGTAGATTATCTCTCCAATTAATGGGCCCTATGGAATGGCAGCGGAGAGGAAACGCTTTCATTCTGCTAGTTCAGGCCAGAACAGATAAGGTGCATGACTTATGCTGTGATACAGCTGGGTCTCACATTAAGCAGGCTGTGCTCTTAACGTGACAGTGCTGTGTGGTGCTCTCTGTTCTACTCTATTAAGTTAATTGGAAGTTCAGTGAGATGTACACTAGAAAGACCTGCTGTCATATGTATTGCAAATCCACAATATTCCTCTGAAGTGTGTTTCTCATAAGAAGGTAATTTGTAGACGTAGCCCTGGCATTTGTCACATGTTTGTCAATGAGGTAAGAAGGTCCTCAAAAAGCAGAAATGAAAGCTCGTGGGTTGAAGGATCATGAAGACTAAAATGAAGAGGAAAAAGATCTCCAAGACTTGCACATTTTGACTACTTTCAAGGATGGGTTGTTTATTTCTGTCCTGTTTGGATATTTTTTTCACTAGTTATTATAACAGCCAATTAAGGCTAGATGATGTGAGTAAATAATTTGTTGTGCCTTCTTTTGATGTTAATGCCACTTTGAGGTGATGAGTGAAAATAGTTTTCCATTTACATGTGCGTTTCTCAGTTTTCGGACCTGATTGCCTCGAATCTGGAAAAGAAGGAGAGTCTCGTTAGTGTCTGTTAGTTACCTGAGCTAGAAATAGCTTTGCATACTGAGTGTAGGGGTTGATTTACACTTCGGTATCGCAAAGCATGTATGGGCGTCATGTGCAGACGTTCACATTGGCACCTTCCAGCATACTCGCATATTACATGCATACTAGGGCACAGTCTGTATATTTTGAATGATAAACCTGCCTTTTGAGAGCTTAATTTTTTATTATGTGGAATATTAGTTTAATAGATAGCAATCAGAGGTTTTGTTTGCAAGATTTATTCAGTTATATACAGACGAAAATGCACTTTTTTTTTATAATGGATATGCTTCAGAAATTTAAAAGGAGTCTTTTCAGCAAAGTTGCACCAGTTGCATTTTACTTAACCAATATCTGATTGCTAATTTTGTTTTAAGGAAGACCTGCAGATAATGATTCTGGCCAACTCTGATTTTTTTTTGGTTCAATAATAGTAGCAGACTACACATTTTTTGTAACAGTTCTTTAACAGACTCTGTTTCCTGCACTCACAATTGAATAACGTTTATAAAATTACACTCATGAACTAACTTTTACAAATCAAGTAGCAAGGTTACAGAACCTCTTAACTTCCTTCAAATGAAAATTTAGAACTCTTTTTACCTTTTGAATAAAAAAGAAAGCAAATTGCATAAGGTTAAGACCTTTCAGCATTTTGTCCACTATGTTAAAAAAAGCTAATCTAAGTAAAAGTCAAGTAAATTCCTGTCTGGTTTCCCTTTCCAGTGTATTCGGAAGCACCTGTCTTACTTGATTTTTACCTTCAGCAAAGTAGTAACAAATTAATGTATTTTACACAAAAAGAGAGAAAAGAGTGGTACAAATATGCATAGCTAGCAAAAGCCCCTCAACATTCAGTTCACCCGCCATTATTGTTTTGAAAGCATCACTGGTAAACTTGTATCACCGACACATACGTTATACGTCACACTAGACGCTGACGCTGTTGTAGCATGTTATGCCTCTGATTGCGGAACAACAGCATGCTATCTAAAATAACACACTGTGGCAGCATTATGTAAATTTGACCTCTTCCTCTAACAGAGTAAAATATCTGCAGGCAACAGATGTTTTTCCCTTAAGTGTGTAGATTGTGTAGCTTCATGCAATACAGGCGAGAAGGGAGCACATGCACACACGGTCGATCACCGGTTAATGCCGATCAAGACGAAACTCTTCGGGTCCCGATCTCTGTCTGGTCGACCGATGCAACGGTCAGTTTTCCTCCATTAAAATTAAATTGACTTGAATCATAAAGCAAATATCGTGAATTGAATTGTGACCAGATGGTCACATGTATTTACACCCCTATCTCACTGTTAATACTTAACTGTTCCATTGTTTGATTCCACATTACTTTCTTTTTTGAAAAAGCTGAACGGTGGACATTTTAGTCCGTCTAGGCCATTTGCATGATTGGAGAGCTGCTATGTAGCACAATAGCATTTCTAATTTGATTGTGAAGCCCTGCGCCTGCACTAGAGATACACTACACTTTGGGTATCAGGCCAGAAAATGCTGACTCTGATGTTACAGAAAATAAAGCACAAGTTTGATCCGATTCTGTAACCAATATAGCCTGATTCACCACCAGATTCCTGTTGCTTATAGCGTAATACAACATAACACAATATGAAGGATGTCACGTGACCATGACAGTAGATAATGGCTTATCTGGCCTGCCGATGAGTAGTTATTTCTTCCTGCAGGTTAGATGTGTTTAGTTAGAGTATGTTCATCTTAAATGAGAGTGGCTATCTTGCGTGAAATGCTTTTATTAAATACTGCTCCATTTTAAAGCTTAGTAGTTGAAATATCAGAAGGGTGTTGGTATTGGCTGATACTCGGGTATCAGAAAAGCAAAACTGGTATTGTGTCTAGTTTGTACACAAGGCAGGCAGGAGAGTGCGTAAGATCAGCAACACAAGAACATCACCACCCAGGTCTTTGTAATTTGGTTTATTTGACCAGCCTCTTATAAGTGCAGTCTGAATAGTGATATGGCTAGTAGATGGAACAAACCGGCTTGCTCTCTAGAGCTGACCGCACTGTTGCCAGAGGTTAATTAAATCAGTTTTGTCCTAATGATCACTCATATTCTTTGATCTACTAAGCACTTTGCAGCACATATTTGTTCATCTTGTTATATGTTATATTTATCCTGTAGCAGTTGGCAATTACCTGCATATATTCGTGAATGATGAAAATGGCCATTGTCTCTTTTAATTAGCTGGCCCTGTAGTAGGTCTACAAATCAATTTAGATTAAACAATAGTCTACCAGGCCCCTACCACTTCATATTGGATAGAATTGTTTATACCTGGTATTGGGTCTGTCCATGAACAGAAATAATTTAAGCCCCCAGAAAGAGTTTAGAACCTACCCATTATTGTGCTGTAATTTTTTGTTTTGTTTTTCTTTTTTTGTAATGCAGTGAATGCACTGCATATGATAAAAAGCCTCAAAATAAAGATTACTGTTTTTAGATCAGGTGTGCTGTGAGAGCCACTGTAAAGGATCCTCTTTGAAAAGGCAGCGTAAGGCTGTTTTCAATGGGGTATTTTGGCATTTTTTTCAAAAAACACATTAATATGTACTGTATTTATGTAGGTGAAGATTTATGGGATTTCTATTTTTAAAATAGTTCAAGTATTTTTATTTTCCGTGCATGACCGGGAGACATGGATGCTCATGAGCAAACACGATATTGCTGTATACTGAGAACTGGAATCGGGGCATGTTGTTTAAATTGATAATACATGCATAGAAGCATTGAGAAATAAAAATCCACATGGCTCTCAAATTGCTGGAATGTAAAGAGAAGGAAAAACCCTTGATATCAAAGCACCAGAAAGGCACTGTCTAATAATACAGCCTGGTAATGTTAATAGACAACATATACGTAGATCACTTCTGTACATTTGTTCGTTTTAAACAGCTGATCAAGGTCAGTTTAAATAAAAACCGTGCGTACAGAGCTTTCTTCATTTAGACAGTTGCTGGTATTTTATTATAGCTGCAGTGGTGTTGCTTCCTTAAGGTAAATACATTCCTGTGCACATATTGGCAGTTTTCCAAGCTGAGGCTCGCCTTGAGCTCTCTATACATGTTGAGAGCTGAATTGTACAGCTCTGAATGTGGCCTGACAAATGCGATTAGTTTCTCTTCCATCTTGCTCAACGTTGACGTAAATAACTGAAGCACCACCCCAGAATTTGTCATAATAGACACTTATTTCAGAATTCTCAGTGCGTTCTGACAAACTTTCACACATTGCCATGTGTTGGCCACACATTGTCCTCGTTGAAATCAATGGTAAGAGGTGCTTTGCTAACAGAAATATGAAATTGAATTATTTGACAAGAGGCTGTTCGCAGCGGGGCTACTTCCAAAACATGAGTTAGCCAATGATGTATTTAGTGGTAATTTTTATGGTATTCATTGACTCAAGGTGTCTCTTTTAATATTAATAGGCTGCAAAGCTGTTAATAACAGCTGGAATGTTGGTGCCTTTTATTCTTTGCCTTCCTTGGGCTGGTCTGCATGTGAGTCAGCAGAATTGGAATGTTGTCTTGCTGTGGTTTTAGATAGAGCAGGAAATCTCTGGCTGAGATGTACAACCTTGAGCATGTACCCATGTGTTGCTCATGCTCTGTTGCCCCACAAAGAGATTTCCCCTCCTTGTCCATCAGGCTGAGCTGTGTGAAATGAGGTCAGAGAGAAGACAATGGTGGCTGCTGCACAAAATGATGCCTCCACCCCGGCAAGTTTAATTTGAAGTCTTTCTCAAAAGTGTAACATGGTTTTATACATATTTTAATTTTTTTAGAGCATGCATCATTCTTAACACTTAGAATTCATTTTACATACTGGCGTTGTACATGAAGGTTTTTGTTGGTATTCAGACTCTGCAAAATGCTAGATCATGCTGTCTGCCTAACTAGCTAACACCATAGCCTATAGGTAAACAAATCCTCATCCTGACTAGCCAGAAATATAAATGAATGTACTACCCCATTTCCAAAAAAGTTGAGCTGCAGTGTAAAATGTGAATGTGAGGTTTTGCAAATCATATTTAATTGAAAATAGACCAAAGACGACATATCAAATTTATTTATTTTTTTTTCAGAAAATATATGCTCATTTTGTATTTCATGCTAGCAGCACATTTAAAAAAAAAAAAAAAAAAAAGTTGGGACAGGCATGTTTACCACTGTGCTGCATCATCTCTTCTTTTAACAACACAACAATGTTTGGGAACTGAGGAGACCATTTGCTGGAATTTTGTGTCGTCCCTTTCTTGCCTGATAGGAGGAGACCCATTCTTTCGGCTGCTCAACAGTTCGAGCTCTCCTGTTGTATATTTCATGTCCTGATGCCCCTGATGTTTTATAGTGGGTGATGGGAATGCAGTTTGGCATTGTCTTGTTGAGATAAACAAGGTCTTCCCTGAAAAGGAAATTATCTGGATGGCAGCATATGCAGCATATGTCCATGACGTATGGCGGCGTGACCGTAAGCACGCAGCCGCCATTCCGGATCTGATAATCGCGCTTTTTTTTGTTTTATTTTGTTTTCTTGGCATGACTCCGACGGCACGTGGACACCGAAATAAACGGTGTTCATGTCTACCCACGAGAAATATTACTGGATATAAAGAAATACTTTAAAAACTGACCTGCAGAA
>JAQQZR010000035.1:12940866-12989132 GCA_030068235.1 Notoglanidium macrostoma | reverse complement strand
AGAAACGCAGTCTCGTTTCACTGTACACTGTATTACATGTATATGGTTGAAATGACAATAAAAGCCACTTGACTTGATGTTGCTCCAAAACATGTATATATGATGCAGCATTAATGCTGCCCAACATGTGCAAGCTACCCATGCCATGTGCAGTAATGCACCACCATGCCATCATGGATGCTGGCTTTTGAACTGCATGCTGCTGATGATGAGCCAGACCATAATAAGTCCAGAGGATGTGGTGTCTATAATTATAAAAAAAATAAAATAAAAAAAAAATTCAAATTTTGATTAGTCAGATCACAGGACAGTTTTCCACTTTGCCTCAGTCCATCTTAAATCAGTTCAGGCCCAGAGAAGGTGGCGGTATTTCTGAATTATGTTTATATATGGTTACTTCTTAGCATGGTAATGTTTTAACCTTCAAGAGTGGATCCAACACCGAACAGTGTTCTTTGAAACGACACCTTTTCGGATGGGCTAACAACTTGAATTGCTTTGGAATTGGATTAGGGATGTAGCTTGCACAATGCTAACTGGAACCTATAGTTTTCCTTTACTTTTTAGCTACATTGGCCTGGCTTGAAAGTGAAGGAAAGACCAAAGAAGGAAAAATGTAATAAACCAATCCTGACCTGGCTATTCAACTACATTTGGGATAATATGGAAAATTTTTGCAGTTAACCACTGCCTGATTATCTAGAGCTTATGTTATTGTAGTTGTGCATCTCTCTATCTAAAATAAACCCTCTCTGTGTGTGCGCGACTAAATAATAGTGCACTGAGCTTACAGCATGCCACTGTGTGAACTATTAGCACAGAGTCATTGTTTCAGCAGAACTGGCTGTCAGCCATGTCCATGCCCTCCATCCCTGCCCCACATGGTAGTCAGCCCAATCCTTTATAGCAGTCTGCCCGCTTGTCTGAGCTACCACCAAGCTGCTATAGCGACCAGTAGTCTAAAACCCACTGGCACAGTCAATCCTCAGCCAACGTGTTTCTTGCCCGGATTCTCCAAGTACATTTAGGAAGGCATTTCTTAGTCACATGGCTTTGTAGTAGGCATTTATGTTTTGAGCTTAAAGTCAGTTTCTGTTTTTGAAATTAAAAAGGTTTATATAATGTCACATGTTTCAGAGTGATGTGATACTGCACCCTAATGCTGACAATGCTATAACATTACATTTATTAATTATGGGGACAATCTTTATCGAGAGCAAAGTAAAAAACCTGCAAACAGTTGTAGGTACAGTAAGGCAAGACTATTAAGAACAAAATGTATTTTATGACCCATGATTTCATGCGCATATTTTGTTCAACAATTCAAACTTTGGCATGAAAGGGGCTTAACTGTTTGAGAGCAAGGCAGTTAGTCAGAATCACAAGTAGAAGTGGCACATACTGTAATAACTAGAAGGCATCAGTTTTATTTCATTTTCGTTTCACTGGAATCAGAAACGTTGATGGAGCGTTTTTTTTGAGTGAGACTTTATAGACACCTTTGATGAATCATCTGATGGTTGAATTGCTGAGAGGAGCTCCCCTTATTCTCATGTAGGGTTCTCTGAAGCCTGAATTTAATCGAGGTTCTTGCCTGATCTTGTCTGAGTGTGCTGTGCCTAAAACTCCTTCACCAAGCTGGGTTTAGCTCTGTAAATCCTAGTCATGTCCCTCCAGGCTGTGCGCGCACACAGACACTCTCTCACACACACACACGCGCGTGCGCGCACGCACTCATGCACGCTAAACGCGCAGAGTGAGAGAGTGCTCATGGGGGGGAGCGAGGCCTGTTCTCCCACTCTTTAAAGGCTAGGAGCTTCTGATCAGGAAAATCAACACGGACACATTTCTTCTGATATTGAAGTCTTGCTGAAAATTCTCCTGCATCATTACAGAGAGAATTGGCTATAGATTAAATGTTTGCTTCATCACGGCCAGTTGCCATTTAGTGTGTAGTCCCAGCTGGTACATCTCCAGACGTTTTGGGAAAACCTATAGTAATTATACTTTGTGTGTACTTTGGTTGATTCCCAATGCTTCCGAGTGTGTGTGGCAAGTGTGAATGTGTTTGGATTTACCGAAATCTGAAAACTAATTAATTAGGTTTTATCATTCATCATTTCATGTATTTCATGTTTGGTTTTAGGCAACTGATTAAGGGTATGTTGAGACAAAACCTCATGACTCTTGGGAAGACCCTTCACATACGTGTGTAGGTGCTCTTCTCTTTGATGATTTGATGGTGTTTGGCGCACATTTTGACTGGTATCTGCTTGCAAACTACATTGATTAGTGTTATGTCCCTTTTGCTATGGCATGTAAGTATCCAGGGTGTGACACTGCAGTTGCAGTGGTTAGCACTGTTGTCTCACAGCAAGAAGGTTCTGTGTTCAAACCTGCCAGTTCTCCCTGTGCCTGTGTGTGTTTCCTTCAGGTGCTAAAGTTTCTTCCCACAGCCCAAAGACATGAATAGGTCAGCTGACTACTCTAAATTGTCCATAGTGAGTGTGCTTATGAATGGTTGTTTGTCTCTGTGTTAGCCCTGCGATAGATTGGAGACCTGCCCAGGTTGTACCCACCTCTCGCTCTGGAGCCAATCCCGAAGTCAGCTGGGATTGGCTCCAGCTTCCCCTGCAACCCTGACAGTTAAGCAGTATAGATGGTGTGAATGGAGGTACTGTAACTCCATCTAAAATTTAATCAAATGTTAAGAAAAGCACACTTACCTTGCAAGGTTTTGGACACCATTAGATAGACCAACTGCATTTACTGTCCATATCCTTTGGGTGAAGTATAATCTCATTATATCAATGTCAGTATATTATTGGCAGCAATGTCTGGTTTTGGCTGTTTTCCAGAAAATATAGTGATGTTCAACAGATTTCTGAGACACCTCACATGTTTTATTTATTATTATATTATTTTTTTATATAATAGTTTCTGTTTTTTTGTTGTGATGTATCAGCGAGCATGCTTTAACCATGGCCACACATGCAGTGGGTTACAGGGCACTTTAGTAAGGGGCAGGAAGCATAGATCCAGTGACATTCATGCAGTATTGATGGAGAACTTTCCTCTCCGTGCTCTCAGGCCACTCATTCACCCACCCAGGGGTACAGGTAATATGAGTTGCATAGAGAGTCGGACAGACAAGCACACACTGCTGTTGACTGCCTCACTCTCACTTCAGACTCACTTCATTCTTATGTGAATTTACGCAGTAGCCCACTCTCACTCCATGAACTGTTTAAAACTCAATCACTAGTTATGTGGGATTATCAAATGAGCTCCTAGTAACTGGTCCCAACTATCTTTTTTTTATTATTATTATTCATGTCTGACACCCTTAAGATTTCATGGAGAAAATTCTATTATATTAATTATCATATTTTAGAAATCTATAACATCAGGTCAAATGAGACTAATTCTGGTTTGCTGTAGTGATACTGAGAAATCTCAAAGAAAGGTCAAGCATCGTGACTCTAGAATTGCTCAATGCATTCTTGTGTGGCATGTTGCATAGTTTGCGTATGACAAAATATGACTCATCCTATTCTCTACTTAAATGATGAAACACCCTTTAGCAAAGTGCTAGAGGCAAGGTTCATTCTGGTAGTAGCAGTACCAGTCAAGTAAAGGTGGTGCTGGTGATGGATGTTCAGGCTTGTGATTAATCTTGTTCTTGAATGTTAAAGCTATTGTAACTCCTGGCAGGTAGAAAATAATCTTACATGCCAATAACTGACAGTTGAATGTTTATTATAGGTCAAAAAGTTAAATAGGTTTGTGTAATAAGTAACATAGACATTTAATACTTAGAAAACTTATAAGTAATAAGGTGTGTGTGTGTGTGTGTGTGTGTGTGTGTAAAAATATGTAATATGATATAAATATACTCATCACTGTAGTGTTTGAAAAAGTGGCTGTATGGCTCCCCCTGCTGTTTGTTTTTTTAGGTGATGTTTCAGACTTAACCTGAAACAGCTTTTATATTTGACTTGTCAAATAGTGCAGCAGTTAAGGTATAAAGGTTTTGGAGCTAACTGAATTAGTTTTTTTTTTTAAATGAGACTTTTGATATTGTTTAGTATAATACAGTTCAGTCTAATTTCTTTTTTTATATTGCGCCTCATTTTCTTGCAGTGTAAACGGTAGAATTAAAAAGTGGCTGAAGAAAACCATTGCATCTTTGTCAAATCACTGAAGGGAATTTTAATTCATGCTGTATTCACCAGTGGTGCATGGTATGTGGTTGATGATCATGACTCTTCAGAGGCATGTGGTAGGGGGAGGACCATTATTCAGCAGTCTCACTTGATGTGCAAAACACCAATCAAGGCATATATTCTATTAAAGCTTAGAAAGTGTAGGGTTGGGTGATGCAGGTATCAGTCTCATTAGTCTCAGTCGTTTAAGGCAACAGGCTACAGCGTGTAGGATGTCTTCTCAAACAAACACTCCTGTATAGAAAAAAAACAGGTTATAGGGTAAATGGCACCAACTGGCTAAAACCACTAGAGTAACAATTGGAGATCGCCTTTGACTTTTCTGTTAAGGTATGGTTATGAAAACACTCATTTTTTTTTTGTGTGTGTGTGAGAATAGCCTTCAGGTGTTTTCAAAAATTATTACATAATTGGCTCTAGTGCTTCATCACAGACAAGTGACATTTTAGCAGGTTTGTTCAAGGCAATGTGACTTGTTGTAAACAGTAATGTGAAAGGTAGGTGACACTTGTTTTGGGATTGCTTACACATGGTTATACATTGGACTCTTTAAAATATTGAATTGAATTTTATATTCAGAGAGGTGGAATTTTGATTATAGTACTGATATTTTATGAGTATAAACTTTTAAGGTTTAGCCCAATTAGAAACCAGACACTGGACTACATACACTCTTGTAGATCCAATGGCAGCATGAGAAGTACTGTTCCCATATCAGCAAGTTCAGCTATTCATCATGTGTATGTGGGACCGATTAAAACCAATATGCATGGACGAGCTTTCTTAAAACATAAAAATACATTTTATTCAGGATTTTATTTATTTATTTCTTACTTTAGACCAGTGACCAGATAGTCATTTTTTTAGCTTTTAATGCTACATGAGAGGTTTATACATTTTAACACGTACTGTAGTAGGAAAAGCGACTTGTTACTAAGACTGTCTAGAATAGTGTGTAATTATACAGTAAAAAAAAAAAACTAGAGTCTTGTGTCAAATTGCATGACACTAGATGTCACTTTAATTTTGGACATGTGCTGGGTGAAGGCAGGATACCTGCAACACCCAACTAGGAGATGTGGAGTTAAGATGGAATAACCTACCTAAACTGGCTTATGTTCATTTTTTTTTAATGCACCTTCCAGTAATAATTTAAAATATTTTCTTGCATTTTGATATTCCAGCCATTTCCTTAGTATTCTAGTACCATTCTGCTATTTAAAAAATGTAAGCAATGAATTAAATCTGTTTGTCTTGCATGAACAGAACCCCAGTAATTTGATTTAAATAAATAGTAAGGAAAATGATTACAGTATACTCGTCTTAGAGGAAGAGATTCATAGTGATGCAGAGAAGTAATAAAATGCTATTGATCAAGTGCAGGCAATTAAATCTCCCTGTCATTGCAGTTCTCTCATGGTTCAGTTATCTATGATGACAAACTCCTCCAGCCTTACTAGTGTTTAGGTAAGCTGCCATCAGGCTCATAATAATGCATGTGGACATTAAGATTGCAACATTCTGGCTATTACAAATGGTTAATTTTAGCTTTTAAAACACCAACGTTTATTAACTCCATCTGTAACACATCTGTAAAGTGTGTGATAACCACTTATTCAACACGTTTCTCTGGAACATTAAAATCTTAAAATTGCAGAGACATGAAAACTTTTTATTTTTTTCAGAATTGTGGATGTGGATTACTAAACCAACTCCAGTAGCTCAGAGTAAACAGAAGTATTTGACAATGCATAGATGCCATAAAACCTAAGGGAAAGCATGAAAATGTATTTGCTTTTGGTGTATTTCCCCAGTGTTCTCCATTGTAGATGGATAAATCTGCAAAGCAGTTTTCATAAAACATTTTATTTTTATTGTAATTTAAAGATTAATTTAATTGAATTTTAAATACCTTTGCATTTCATACATAGTTGTGTATATTAGACATTTTTAACCGTTTCACTGATTGATTTTAGATTTCTGTTAAGTGTTTTTGTATTTCTCTATATATGTAACATAAGTGTATTGTCTTTCTATCTATTAAAGGTTAATGCTAATCTTATTTACTCAAGTTTTAGATACTTAAGGATATTGTACTTGTCACTTTTTAATATTCTCAGTATATACTCCTTTTTAACTGCAACGTGCGTTAAGCTTCCTGAAAACGCATTAGGATGGGCTGAAGTTTACAGGCCTTGCATTACTTCAGATTTGCACTAGGGGGCAGACTTGCCCCATCAGAGATTCTTCTTTCCTACACCTCTAGTTTATGCAAGTTACCCTTTGTGTTTGTTTATGTGTGGGCATTAAATGTCATTCTGCAAATGACAGCTCTAGTGAATATGGCCTGTGGGCACTCCTGTGTGCTGGCAGTCTCAGGACTAATCATGACTGTTTCTGTTTACTCCCTAAAACAACTTTTGAGTCATCAGAAAAACGTTCTCACGATATACAAGATTCACATTTGTATTTTGACCAGTTTTTCCTTAAAGTAGCTAGTAGAAGTTATCCAGCCAGTCAGTTAGAGATGTTTGTGGTAGTTAATTTATAAGAAAGAAGAATACAGTACAATAGGTTAATACCTCTAATAACATCCAGACACAATAACATTCTATATTTGCTAGATAACTAAAAAAAGTTAAGCATCGAAAAAGGTCTGTATATTGAGTGTGATGTATCCACTTGCGTGCAATATCTTGATTTTTTTCCCCCTCCCCTTCTTTTTTTCCCCCCACCCTGCTGACGTCGGCCATTGTGTGCTGTGGTGAGATGCCAAGTAAGAGCTGTGAGGCTCAAATCTGTAGATACTGTGATGGTGCTGATGAAGTAGCAGTGGCATGAACATGCAAAATGTAATCTGGGAGTCACCGCAGTGGCATTCTCACCATTTCACTTACAAACGTCATAAGCAGTCCATTTAAATTTAAGCTGTTCATTGGCCCTTAACACTGGGAATGTTTCCTTTTGATATTTTGCATGCTCACTGTTAGTTGTAAGGTCATTTCACTGAGAGTTTAAGAGCTTTTTTGCTAAGAGTTTACTGCTTATGGGGGGGGGGGGTGTTAGTCCTTATCAAAGGTTACTTCCTCCTTGTGTTTAATTTCATTCTTTCGTTACCATTTCTTAATTTTCACTGTTCTAATCCTCTTCAGAAAGAGGGCATTAATTAATTTAATTTTAGACTGTTATGTAGTTCGGTAAGTCCCTTAAACAATAACCTTTTCTGGTCAGGGAACTCTGTGTCGGTAATATGCCTTGGATGGGCCACCAATCCATCGCAGGGCAACATGCGCGCACGCGCGCACACACACACTCACTCTCACCTAGGGCCAATTTATAGCAGCCAGTCCATGTATATGCATGTTTTTAGGAGGTTGGGGACACAGAGGAAACCCGCACAGGTAGAATATGTGAAACTCCACACAGATTGTAGCCTAAGCTACGGACTGAACCAGCGATCCTGGAGCTGTGAGTGACATTACGGTGTCACCACTTTAGAATAGTTATTTATCATAGTTATTGCATTAAAATGTCTGTTGGTATTTGTCCTTCCTCTCTCACATTGTCTCTGTCTTAATTGTTTACAAATTAAATTCTCATTTACTAGGATTGCTTTGGTTACAAAGTTCTGTTGTGCATTTATAATGTCTTCCTTCAATTGCATGCTGCATGAAAGTAGTGAACTATTTGTGTTACTGTTATGCTATGGTAATGGCTTGTTTCCTGATGCTTTGGGATCTCGAAAATAAACATGGGAGGGCCCTTAGGCTGTCCTGATCACAGTAGAGATGCAAGCGTCAGCTTTGCATCTGATGTAATCCTACAGTAATCAGAGATACTGGGCACTTTGGATCATCATTGGATGTTAAATGAGGGGGAGAGTGACTTGCAGAAGTCAGGTGGGTCTGATTCAATGGAAAGGTGCTCCGTAATACTAAGTAAAGCTATTACTTCGGTTACCCGTTAGCTAAATATAATCCCAGAGAAGTATATTTTTGCCTTTTTTCCCCTGGCTTTTTGGGATTGATCGAAGAGACATTGCTCAGTATTAGGGACGTATGTCTCCAGGCCATATTGACTTGCATATCCACATTTTAAACACCTTGATACTTGACCGCTGCAATAACCTAGAAAAAAGCATTTGTACTTGACATAACCGCCTTGTTTATGAAGATGTGTAGACTCTAAAACATCTTTTTCAACACTGAAAGCTGTACGTAAACATGAGGGTATCCACTGAAAGTGGTTTACAGTTTTCACCTTTGCAAATGGTGATGTAAATGGACATGCTGAACACTGTTCCCTTTTATGTTCATCACTTGATTATAGGAATGGATTGTATCTTAACAATGATTCTTATTATTGAGGTCTCATTAGTGTTCTGGCTTTTAGCCTTTTCCGTGTCCCTTTCTTACTCGGACATTCTTCAGACATGCATGCCCACTGCTCCCTCCAACAGCACACCTTCGTTCTCTTGCCAGGCGTGCGGAAGGCAGCAATGTGCCCGCTCACTCAGGGCTCACACCCTGTTCCAGCCCTATCAAAAGGACAAAAAGCAGAGGGGTTAATGAGAGAATTGTCTAACCATGCGCCACAATCCTGTGCTCAGAGAGATTGGTCCAAACTCAATCCAAATATTAACAGCTTTTATTTAGTTTCACTTTTTTTATTTTTTTTTATTTATTCTGTATTTGTTCAGGAAGAGTTAAGCAGAGCCATAAGCTGTTGGGATTTTTCAGTCACAGATGGGGAGCAATTATCTTTTGGACCAAGAGATTCATTTTGAGAATGATCCTCCTAAGTGACCTTGAATTCTGTGCTTCATTTCATCTGCTTTTGAATCAATGATTTATTGAATTCTTTGAATGGGATTTATCAAGCCTTTCATCTGGTTTCGATTCTGCAGTGTGAATAGCGCAATGTAAATCATAATGAACCTCTCAGATTTTCTATTTAAACATAGTACCTTTCATTGTAAGTTTTGCACTGTACTCAACCTATAAGGCATCTGAGTTGGTTTGATGTACATCTGAACCACATAAGACGTTGTCGTGATTAACTGGCTTTATATCTCTGTTAGTTGACTGAGAAGACACATCCATCATATGCAAGATGTTTTGCATCTTATAGTTAGATGTACTGAAGCCTTGTAGGATGTAGCATTGTGCTGGGTTCACATTAATTTAAGTCTTTGTAGTCTGACATTATGTTTTTGCTGTCAGGTTTGGCATGCGGATTGAGACGCTGCAGGTGTGCTTTCATGTTCAGGCCAGCACAAGACTAAGATGCCCTTGCAGAGCACAAGCACTTTCAACAGAGGGATTGTTGCTCCGCACAAACTGGATCTTGCCGGTTGTTGTCTGTGAATGTTCCTCTTGGAATTAGGGCAAACCAATAGGGAGAGGAACAGTCGTCACGATCTGACGTGACAGATGGAGAGAGAGGAAAAGGGCGGGGAAATGAACTCGGTGAATGTAGGAAAATAGGCAGCTCGCTCTATAGTAATAATAAGGTGCCAGAAAGAGATTGGGAGCAACATAAAAAAGAACACTGATTATGTAAAACTGGGCCAGCTGCTTGATTTGATTTTTTTGGGGTGGAAATAGTACTGACTGATATTTAAATCGGTGTAATTTGGTACTTTTTCCAAAGGATTTTCCACCAATCTGTACATTTGGGGTGCGGAGGAGTTTTGGGGGGGGTTGTCCAATATTGATGTCATCATCTGCACTTCATCTCAGGATGAAAGCGTGCCAGCAATGACCCACAATTCTCGGTCACTACTGGTAATCCTGTTTTCCCAGTGGTCACTCTCCAGTCTAAAGCAAATGAGCTATATGCCTTTTGGGGTTAGAAAACCACTCTGTCTTCTGTCATATGGCTGTTAGTTTCATGTGGTGACACTGGGGAAAGTAAATATCTCCTCCTCACAAGCCTGGCTTTCGATCGAGTGATTTTTCCTGTTGGGAGCTTTTGGTCAGCTTCTGCATTCATCCAACACGATAAATACACATTGCAGGGAAAGCGCAGTATAAAACGGAGCAAGGCATGAGATGAAGGATGCCGTTAAGCTTTGCAGAGCAATGTTTCACAATACTCCCGCTATAGCTCAAGCCTTAAATGTATTTTATTGTGGGACTTGCCTGTAATGTCTGGATTTTTAGCTCACTGTTATAAGCCAAAGCTATAAAGTCAGAGCATTTTGAAGCAATATATAGTTTAATAAAATATGCTTGGGTGGAATTTCCTTACTTGCTTTAATGTGGGGTGCTGTCTATGAAACGTTTTAAGAGGCTGTAAATTGGGGTCTCCTTTTTTTCCAATATGAAAAGGTGGTGGAATCACAGTATGCCAAGTTAAATACTATACATTCACATTTTTTGGTGTTTTTTGACTGTTGACAGTTTTGCCAACATACAGTTGACATGATCACATTAGGAGTTCAAGTGGAAGTAATGCTTGTGCATGACTGGCCATCTGTATCAAGAACATCATGTACAGTACAAACAACTCCCATCATGGTTAGCCAATTTAGTGACATCCATACTATTGTCACTTCATCAGTCAACTGGAGCTTGTCTTCGCCACACTCTGTGCTAGTCTGCTTCATTGGAAAGCCTTCACTGTACTTGCTTGTGTTCGAATCTTGGCTAAAGAACAGTACATATTTAAACAGTTCCAGACTCATTAATAATGTATGCCCACATTGTACATCACAAACTGACCTAACTGTCGTTTTATATACAGACTGCACTGGTTTCAGTTATAGGGATGGGACATGTGAGTTTGTATGGATTTGGTAGCTATGACAAGGCCAAGAAATCTTCTTGTGGTGTAACGGCAGACACTTTATTTGTCTTTTTCCTTTGAGTTCACATCAGTGGTTTCTCCCATGTCGTCTTTACCAACCGTTTTGCCTTCAAGCGAGTCCTGTACATACCAGATTTCACTCCACATTACTTATTCTTGCTGCCTCTGTATACAGATGAGCACAGTTATGTAACGGCTAACATGCGAGATGCTTTTCACTCTTCCTCAAAAACTAGAGCACAACAACCAACAGAGGATTTCTTATATATTGCCTATGGTTGATCCTTTGTCCAGGAATGACCCCAGGACAATGAAAATGGAAAATTCAGCTACTGGTATACACATCAATGAGAACACTTTGTATGTAACATGAATTGCTGATTAGGAGGGGATATCATGGACTATATTATGGATGGAAAATTTGTAAGCAGTTATTGTCTGCTGAATTTGAAATGAATTATCTGGTTTAAAAAATTTAATACTCATCCTTTGCTAGAATGTCTATAAACCCCTTTAGTATTTAGGCATTAGTCTTTTATTATTTGTGTTTACTTCCCATGCACATTGAAGTAGTTCCCTTTTCTCCATTTCTTGCGCATGTAGTGAAACTTGCTGAGGCTGTCCAGTCTTTTCTGTGTGTGCTGCACTGTGAGAGTGGGAGCTGGAGAATACAGGATGAAGCTCTGTTGTGCAACCTGCTGCTGTCAGCCCAAATGGCAAAATGACGTACACTCGCATGCTGAGAGGCAATGTGGCACTCATTTCTCTGCATCACAAACAATCATGTGCTGCTGATAATTTTTTCGGTGTACCATGTAGTCGATATTCAGCACTATTTTTAAAGGACACTTCCATATATTACCTCTCCACCCTAGACCAGTTCAGGAAGACTGGATAGACAGCACTTTTGGGCTTCCAAGAATAAGTTTGTACTGTGCCACTCAATTCAGTCTTGCATCAGATGGGTTCTAAGGTATTTTATTTTGGCCAAATTTGAAATAAGTGCATCCATGTTTGTTGACAAATATCCTAGCAATTTTGTTCATGTTGCTTCCTCTAATAGATGAACATGTTTAGCAGTGTAATATAAAAAGCTTTATTACTGTTTTGATTAAAAGTGGTGTGTGTATAGATAGATAGATAGATTTAGCTTTATTTGTGTGCACACACACACACACACGCGTGTGCGCGCACACACACATTATCTATTATATAGAACAACCCAAGAGGCAGCATATAAAATTTGCTACCATTGTTGGCATGATTGCTGTTTGTATTTAAAGTACTAATCTATATTTTAAAAAGCATTTTCATAGCTGAGAAAGCAGATGTCATAAGTAGAAGGTGAATGTGATCGTTTCTTCAGTAAAATACAGTCCATGAGAAATATCCAGGTAAATTTATTTTTATTTATTTATTTTAAGTACAATATCACGGTGATGTAGTAAAGCTTAAAAAGGCTAGAATCCATATCCTTATATGAAAATGTAATACTAATTGATAATTCCACCAAGAGGAGAGTACGGTCTGTGCATTCTACTGAATAACCTTAGAAATCTGCTGTGTTTGTTGTACGAGCCTGCAGCAGAGTCTGTGTTGATGCTGATGTATTTGAATGCATAGAGCCTCAACTAAACACAGCTGCATCACACCACCATCCAAAGCACCCACCCAGTGTTCTTTGGACAGGTACCGTCTCTCCTATTGTTGGGCTTTTCTGTTATTTTAACATGAACAGCCTAAGCCTGTGTGACATGCGCATGGTTTATCAGACATGGTCACTTTAAGCCATTGCTGGCCTACAACGCTGATGAGAAGTGACAAGATAAATCCAGGCTGACGTGTAGGGGCCCATCTCTCCACAAAGCTGCAGTTGGAGAAGAGATATGCATGTTGCATTGGCGGGAAAAGAGGAGGAGGAGAGAGTAGGTTGGGCTATGTGAGATTTGGGTGGCCACTGATGTGGTGTGGGCAGCAGCCTCCAGAGCATCAGTTTGTAAAAACACTGATCATTGGGAAGGTCTTAATCTGTGCTGATGGTTTATGTAACAGGGAGTCACATGATGTGACATCACTGCTTGTCCCACTCTTGTTTTCTGTCAATCGCTCGTAACTCTGCTTGTTAGACATACAAAGGCAGCACAGAGGAGACAATTGAAAAGAGGCACATGCAACCCTTGGAATCTGCAATATAACATACAGCTCGTCCTCATGTGTATGTCCTTGAGCCTTGCGGACTATAGTGGAATGAATTTTGTCATTGAAGGATTGCTTATTGACGGATCAATGAGAGAAACGGATCTCCAGGTGCAGGGCCAGGACAGGATGGCCGTTAAGCTTTTATTCTGGGAGTTGGAAAAGCATCTGAAGAGGTAAAGCTAAGAACTGTAAAGAGCATAGGTCTTGTGTAGCATTATTTTTCTGTGGATGCATCTATTTATAATCGTGTGTGGCAGTATGGTTTTTTTTTGTATTTATATTTTTAAAAAAGTAGCTATAGGAATCCTTCCTGAATGGAAATGCTATTTTTTTTGTCTGTCCCCTTAATGCGCAGTAGTAATACAGGACAGTATTATAATTAAAGTGGTTATGTTCTGAAGCATGTGTGTGTTGTAATGTTCTTCTCATTCACTGTCATCGAGATGAAAGTCTGTGTTGGTAAGATAAAGATGTCTGTTGGGACATGATCTTTCTTGGGGTGTGGTGTGTAGTGGTTGGTCCAAAATGGTAAGGTGGCTTTAAGTCACCATATTGAGATGAACAAACAATAGTGTGTTATAAGTCGTTTAAGCCTAAGGAACGGCATATGTGCACTGGGGTCAGGCCACAGAGAAATGACCTGTATATTTGGGTGCTGTAATTGCTTAAAGCCTGTTCCAGTCAAAGTACCTAGGAAGAGCTTGTCCCTTGTTTGTTGTGCTATCATGTTTAATTGGGATAACCTGGTCTATATTTATTGAATACCAAGAGACTTACTACTCTACCACCATTATCTTGAGGCAGCCTTATACATTCTATAATTACAGATATGTTGCATTTTGAAATTTATCAAATGTGCAGTTTAATGTGGTAGCTATATTGTGGCCATGATCTCGCCCTGTAAAAGTTTTCTTTTCTACCATTTGAAGTAAATTAAAAGAACATTAAGGAGTTCGAACATGTTTTTAGTAGCTTCCGTGCAGGTTAAAATAGAAGCCTAGAAGTAGGCTTCCAGTTCCATCTAGGGGTGAAACAAGCAGAGATCATTAGTAGTATTCATTCCCTTCCCAGAATGCATTCTTGGTACGCAGAATGCATACCTGTAAATGACACCTTTCTCAGTCATGTCCACTGATTATAGTTCCATTAATTCACCAGTTTAGTTTACCTGCTATGATGAGATCTTATACAGAACAGTGTCTAATCTGCTTACACTGTTTCTGTACTAAGCTTTTTGTATTTAATGTAATTACATTATGGTCAGCATTGTGAATGTCATTTTTGATGGTCATGTGACCTGGTATAAATACTCACTAACAACTAACCGTCTCTTTCCAAAGGAACGTTTAATGAAGTACATCTTATTTTTCATCACAACAATAATTAAATTTTTTGCTGTGGTGGTCTGGTCAAAGCATTTGATTTTTCTTAAGTGACTATGCCTGTTGGCTCTGACCTGGCGGGCTCTTTACATGGGGTTGCTAATGAAAGACAATTATCTGTGCCCTGCACTGGCTTCGATATTATACCTCGTACTTCTGTGCTCATGTTGGATTGCCTGTAAGTTTGTGCACAGCTTTACACTAGTCTCAGCTTTCTACTAAAAACTTTTTGGGTCATCTCCCCCCCCCCTTCAAATCATTAAATCATTTAAATGTCTCCGCAATCAGGATGGTATAAAAATGGTTAACTCGCTTGCTTCTTAAATTAAGTAATGAAATTTTTGGCTTTAGAAAAAAAGTGAATGTATTTTATAAGCATTTTTTAGACCTGTTAGAAATTATTTAATAGCCAGCTATTAAAACAGATGTCAGTCTGTATATGCTGAATCTGTGATAGCATTTTAAGATTCTGTATGGCTTTAGGCACAATGAAATGTTAAATGAAAAACGATCTGCTTTAGATAATGTTAGGCTATATATTTTAGCAGGCAGCTTCTTAGTGTTAATACTCTTTGTGTATGCTTGGATATTAAAATAAATACAGTCGTGGTTTATGTCTAGCGCAGATATTTTAATTTGTTGCGCTGTTGTACAAAATGCATTGTTCTTGTGTAACCGGAACTTCCTTACTAGGAAGCAGCGTTTTAAATAAATTATGCGTGATGGCGCTGCTGAGTCCCTCGGTGGAGGCGTTACCGCATAGATTAGTCAAACCGTGTTCCTCCTCCACCAATAGGGTGCAGCGCTGAGCTGTTTTTCTCGGATAAATTATGCAAATAGTGCAGGCTGCAGATTTTCAGCACAGCGGAGATGAGCTGACCTTGGAGATCCTTTGTGCGGCGGAGGTGGATGTTCGCTCTGCTGATAACCAGCCTTTCTTTCCGAAGGTCGACTTTTCTCACCAGCCGATTCAATGTAAACCGAGGCGAGACTATTTAACACCCGCGCATCGCTTAAGAGTTGCATTTTTCTCGCTTCCGTGTCGGTGTATATGGACGAAATAGCATGAATTCTCAATGCTATTCGGTGGCGATGGATCTTGGTGTATGCCAGCTAAGAAATTTTTCAATATCTTTTCTGTCATCGCTGCTGAGAACCGAAACTTCCTCCGTGAGGCTCGACAATAGGTAAAAAAAAAAAAAAAAGATAAAGAAAAGACAAGTGTATGTGTTTTAGAGAAAGAACAGTCAACAGTCGGTAGTATGGGTGGAAATACTGTTTTCTGTAATTAGCCAGTGGTGCTTAACACAGCTCTTTAGTATAGTTTTAAAACACACTATCTTTGTTTATTACAGTGCCTATAGGATGGTAATGCCGTTTCAGTAAGGTCTGAAATCTGCTTGCTTATTTGCACTCGATCCATTTCTCCGTGAAAAGGATGCTGCATAGATCACTACTATGTATTTTTGCTAGTAAATGTAGGCTGTCTTTAAAAAAAAAAAAAAAAAAGCGGTCATATTTAACGAGAGTTAATTGTTTTTTTTTAAAAGCTATAGTGTATATATACATAAATAACATGGTATAGTTTGCGTATTAAATTAACATTAAAATGTATTTTTGCCTTCAACGGCGTATTTAGTGTTGTGGGGTTTTTTTCTGTTTTACTTTGATTAATCATGGCTGTGTTTAAATTTATTTTTCAGTTCTTCAGGTGCCAGTGTTGTGGCCATTGACAACAAGATCGAACAAGCAATGGTAAGTGTGTGGATTTCTCTTCTTGATATCCATAATAAGGCAATGTTGGCGATAGAATCAGAGTGGATTTGTGCAGTAAAGCGAATAGTAATGTGTGAGGACAGAGCTGATGACAGAGCTGCATCAGCATCCGTAACTGTCCAGTGAATTACATAATCAGTAAATAGACACACGGTGGTGCACAACACAGGCAAACGCTTTGGCTTGTGGCGCGATGCAGTGTCGCTTCATCTCCCTCAATACTTCAGTTCATTCCGATTTTGTGTTTGCTACAACCGATATTAGAAATAGTGCAGCTGTCGTGGGGGTTTTTTCTTTCTCGTTTAAAGTTGGGGAAATTTGACTTTGAATCTTCACCGCTTGTAATTATAACGTAAATAATAAATTAAAAGTAGTAGTTAACGTTACGAATTGTTAATATTTTATACTAATTATCAGTTCCGAAGTATCCAGAAGCCCAAATAATACTCGTGCCTCTGCTAACGTTTTGAATGTGGAGTCATATTTCCTACATGAAGCCATGAGCAGGAGCAGTACTCGGCCTCACGCGAGCCTGTGCCTCGTTACTGTTGCTAGGCAAAGGCCAAAGCTTTTACAGGCGGTTATAAATATCTCGGTCTCTGATTGGCTGAGCTCGGTGTGGGACGGCCATTTTGTTTTCTCTGTGACGCGGAGTGTAGCAAGAGCCTGTAGGGCTGAATGCAGGTATTCCCTAACTGAACATCTGCCCATTGCTTTCCTCAGGATTGCATCAGTTTGGCCCATGAACGCTGCTACAAATGGACTTAATCATTTGTCCTGTTAACAATTAAGCATTTTAATCATTTTATTTTAAAAATAAATGTTTTCAGTCAACAGCATGGGAAGAGTAATCATGACAAAAATGACCTACATATCTTCCCTAAATCCATGACCAGTACTGTAACTAGAGCTGTTCAGGTTTCTACACATCTTATTGATTTCCTTGTGCTGGAGGTGGTTTTTGTCCTCACATTATGTTAAACATGGAATGCTGCATTGCTGTGTATTCTCTGTCTTCAGGATCTAGTGAAGAGTCACTTGATGTATGCCGTTCGAGAGGAAGTGGAGGTGCTGAAAGAGCAGATCAAAGAACTGATAGAAAGAAACTCTCAGCTGGAACAGGAAAACAACCTGCTGAAGAATTTAGCCAGTCCGGAGCAACTGGCGCAGTTTCAGGCCCAAGTCCAGAGTGGTTCTCCACCATCGTCCACGCAGGGAGCACAGCAGTCAGCAATGCCGGTGCAGCAGCTCCCTACACAGAACTCTGGACCCTCAGTGTAACATCCAAGATTCCTGTGAAGAGGAATGAGTAGTCAACTGAGCTAAGGCAGACTTCACTTATAGAACACACGTGCCTCTTGCACAAGAGGATTATGTCAAAGTTTGCACATATTTAAAGTCTAAGAACCTGACAAAGGCTACACTGCATTGCTGTACACACTGCTGACAGTCCAGTAGGTTGCTGACATGTTGGATATTGCCAAACTCCATGGATTGTGACTGTTGGGAGAAAGAAAAATTTGAAGTGGACACAATTCAAATCACTGTGCCTGTGTCTAAAGGATTTTAAGCGATGTCATTTTCAGTGGTAACTCTTGGCTTTGTAATGGTGTTTCCATACCTCACTTACTTTTGTATTGGAAATGCTGATCGGTCTTTTTTTAAGACTTCAAAAAGCAAGCACTTTAATGATGACAAATGTGAAAATTCTTTGTTGAACAACCAATCAGTGCAACATCAACTATGTAGAAGGTGTATGAGATGGTGTCAAAAATATTTGCATTAGGTTCATCATTATGCCTGGGTGAATGAAGGGAGTAAAGTTGCCTAGGAGGGAGATATTGATTTTCAGTATTTAACATGGAATTCCTTATTCGATCTATTGCGACACAAAAGCTGCTGTTTCAGTGCAGTGACTCATGAAAATCAGAGGAAAAAGATGTTGAGCTGAGAGAATGGGTAGAAGAATGAATGTGGGCTTCTGTATATCCTTGTATATTTAGTGTAAGTAATCTGTAAAATAGTGATATTGTGAGAAACACTAAGAGACACTATTTAGGTTGTACAAACTAAAGATGGGGTTGTTGGTTTGCCTGAGATATTCGACTTTTTTATGCTGTTATACAAGAACGGAGGTTTCAGTCTTAGGATATTTACAGGACAAAAGACAACTACTCAACTTCCTGGCTGTGTTAACACCTACTGTAAACCTTGTTCACTTGAAGTTATTTGAAGTATATTGCACCCATGTGATTTGTTTCTGTTTTTGACAGTGAAGTACTCTGGAGATCAAACCTTCAACTTAGTTATTCTGAATATCATTAATAACTAATATGCATTATTACTGCATTATATATATAAGTTGTATGCTTATGTTGCGTGCATGTCTCTCAAAACCGGTGATAAGGTGTAAAATAGTTCAATTGCACTTCACAACTCCCAATAAAATGTTTAAGGAACCTTGGGTGAGAACATTATATGTGGTGTTTTTTTTTTATATATATATATATATACACGTGTGTGTGTGTGTGTCTGTCTGTGTGAGCGAGAGAGAGAGAGAGAGAGAGAGGCATAGGTGAGGTAAACTACCTGAGTCGTTATCTCTACAATTTACTTGTCTTGCTCTTTTTTTGGTTTGTTTGGGGTTTTTTTTAGGTCAGGTGTCCTTGCAAGAAAAGAGGCAAGACCAATATAGACTAATATAGCCCTAACATTTCAAGTCACATGTAATTTACAATTTCTTTCTTGTGACTCTTCAACATATTGGGCATCTAGTAATTTGGATCTAAAACCTGACTGCAAGTAGATAACCAAACTGGCACATTAGTTTCATGTCAAATGGAGTAGTCTTATAGTTATTGTGCCACTGTACTAATCTTTTTCAAACTGTACAGAACAAAGGAGGGCATGTACAACCACAATACTAGGCCACACAGGAGATTTGCACTCTGACTTCGGAGGTGTCGTTTTAATCCAGCAAGATGGAGCTCCTCTGGTGTTTACACATTTTAGTGAATGTGTACATAACAATCTTAAATATTAAAATCTCAAAAGATAAATGTAAATATTGCTGTATAGCAGTATGTCACAGTTGTTTATAATTGTTATTCACTTCATAATGAAATATTCTTTCTCATGGTTCGGATGAGATGAAACCAGACATTTTCCAAATGTATAGAATTTATTTTTCAAAATTGTCTTTCAGAACACCAATAGAACAAACAACATATACAAACAGAATGTGGCAGAGCATTAATGGTTACAAAAGCACATGTTCTATTGCACAAATACCATCCATGAGCAGACATGAGGGGGCAAAGCCGGCCACAATGGTTCAGTAGAAAAGAACTTGTTCCCGTCATCCAGGTACATTGTAAACAAGTGAATGGCAATGTCATACTGTACACAGGACTCGGCTCCTTAGCATACAGCTGACAATCAGAATTGCAGCCTCCAGTTTTCCCTACTACTGTGCCTAATGGGCGCAGATCTCATGGATGTGTAGAGGAGGTGCAGTACTCATATGCCCATTCGGATGCTCTGAATGATTTGAAAGATGGCTAAGAAAATCAAAAACAGATGGTCAGAGATTAGAGCTAGAAACATATAGAGTTTTTAGTTCTACAACTGAAATATGGTAGTAGATTTTTTTCATATTAACATGGCATTGAACATTTAATCTATACAGATGAGTGACAGATTAAAGGAAAAACCAGTGGCTCCGATGTGCAGTGTGGGGAATTTTGCTGGAAGGTTTGGGTCCATTTCGTCACTGTAAAATGCAGGGTCATTGCAAATCAATATAAAGGTATTCTGACTGATCACCTTTAAGCTAATTTGAAGTATTTCTCTTTCATTCTGTCTTTTGTTTGTATTTCTGCCATTTTCTCCCCAATTCCATCTCCTGCCAATTCTCACCCAGCAGCTAGCAACCTGGATAGGTGAAGACTAACACTTGCTTCTTCCAAGAACCATGAAGCCAACCAACCAAATCTGCAGCTCATGCTGTGTCACAGCGCAGAGTAACAGACGCTGAGGAAAGCACTGGGTATACTTGTCTGCATTCATGAGCTCCCAGAAGTCAACTCTGTCACGTTCCTCAAACCATTCCTGAACAATTCTTGCAGTGTAGCAGAGTGCATTATCTTGCTGAAAGAGGCAACTGACATTAAGGAATACCATTACCGTGAAGGGTTGTACTTGAGCTGCAACAATGTTTAGGTAGGTGGTACATGTCAAAGTAACATCCATATGAATGCCAGGACTCAAGTATTCCAGCAGAACGTTGCAGTTTAGCGATGCACACACACCTGGCCGTCCACATGACGTAAAAGAAAAACGTGACCCATCAGACCAGGCCATCATCTTCCATTTCCCCATGGTCTAGTTCTAATGCTCAAGTCCCCATTATAGGTATTTTTGGTGGTGGACAGGGGTCAGCAAGGGCACTCTGACTGGTCTGCAGCTACACAGCCCCATACGCAGCAAGCTGCTACGCACTGTTTGTTCTGACACCTTTTTATCATAGCCATCATTCATGTTTCAGCAATTTGTGCTACAGAAGCACTTCTGAGGGAACAGACCATATATTTAATGTTATGGCCGATCAGCATATTTTGGAAAAAAATCTATTTCTCAACCCTCTAGTACAGTTCTAGAGATCTGTGCCAAGGGACACTGAAGCTGTTCTAGCAGCTTGTGGTGGCCCAAAACCTCACTTAAGGAAGGTTAAACTGTTTTTACTTTAATTTGTCAGCCATTTGTATGTGTGAAAATCCAGGAGTTTGAATTGAATGTTACCTGATCCACAGACGACAAATACGAAGAGTGCCAAAAGCCATGGACCCACTGGATATTTCTCCTCTTGTGGTCTCTGCAAGATGATCAGAAAACAAGAATTTGCATTGTATTGGCTTAAAAAATGAACAGTAACAAGTACTGAATTATGCAATTCCTGTTCATTGTCAGTTTAAATAGCCATACAGTTTGAAAAATACTTCTGTTGCATTCACGAACACAAAAGAGCAGTAAATGGCACACATAGAGACAGCCAATAAAGTTTGAAAATGTAGATGATTGTACAATAATCACAGTGGCTCAAGATGAGCCAACTAGTTATACACAGTAATGCCTTTGAAGCAGGGGTGTGTACTACTATTTACAGAGGACCAGTGGGGCTGCAGGCTTTCATTCTACCAAAGCCAAAGTACACCTGATTACGTTCACATAATCAAACGACTGATGAGTTGATCAGGTGAAATGTAAACCTGCAGCCACATTGAACCATTTAGATAATACTGCACACCTGTTTTATTGTTTTAATAAAATTTAGCATTGTGCTTGATTTATCATGTGCTTTCTTTGTTGGTTATAACTAAATAGCACATGGCATGACTGAAATGAAGAGCTTGGAGTGCAACTTCATCGCTAAAATGTCTGGTGAGCTGAGGCATTTTCACCGTAGAATTATTCAGCCAATGTATTGGTTCATGGCATGTTACACATTGCCTGGTTAATATTACTATTCTCCGATATCTAGCCATTTCCTGTATCTGGAAAGTACAGAGCTTTAGTATCTTAGTTGATTCGTCAATTTCCCAATTAAAATATTGTGTATATAATGAGAGCACATAGTCAGTGCTTTATCCTACTAAACCTTTTTATCCTATATATTGCTTTATCCTGGTCAGGGTTGCAGTGAATCTGGAGCCTATCCCAGAGTGCAAGGCAGGAATTCACCCTGGATGAGACACCAGTCCATCACAGGTTACCATGCACACACTTCACAAGTATGGTTTGAACATGGTGTAGCCAATCCACCTACTAGCATGTTTTTAGGAATTGGGAGGAAACTCATGTGAACATAGAAGAACATGAGAAACTCCATATAGACAGTAAATCAAACTTAGGTTCGATCCCAGGATCTTGGAGGTGGCAACATGACCCACTGCACCAGCATGCCACCCTTTGGTACTTTATTGCCTCGCAAAATGGATTACAGCATGAAAAAAAAAATCTCATCGACAACACAAGAACACAACGCTGCAAAACTACGACTTAAGCACATACAGCAATAATAAAAATCAGTCTGCTATTATTTTAAGGACAGGGCTTATTTATTGTTTAACCTAAAAATACCTGTGAGAGAAAGGACTGTCTTGTCTTTTGAATGGTCAACCTAAGAAGAACAGTTTAAAGTTAAATTAGGATTAGATTGGATATGCGTCTCCTTTGTTTCTTTGGCCACATGGAGTCATACTCTGAGCATCTCAAAATGAAACTGCTCTTGGACGTGACTTCAAACAAGACGGGACACGGAGTTCTGGTATTATAGCAGTCAAGTTAAGGCCAGTGACAGGAAGGCAATTAAATGATAAGTAAATAAACAAAGTATTAAGGGACAAAATATTTTATTTCAACTTCTAATTGCCATCCTGCATTCTTAGTTCTGAATCATGATCTGATTCCAGCTGTCCAGGCCTAATGTACACTTAACATGGTCTTATTTATAGCTACATGTATGAGAGAGTGCTACCACTGGTCTTTATAGCAGTTGGGGAAAAGCCTGTATGTCACATCCGTTTATTTCACATCATGAACACTTCTACTGGATGTAAAGGTTGTACCAGTACAGTATTGAAGCTTAAATACTGGTTGGTGGTTTTGTCAGAAGCCCAGGCTGCTTTTTTTCTTTTCTTTCTTTCTCACTTTTTTTTTTTTTTTTTTTTTGATAAATAACTTGGCGCATCTCATATCTGGATAAATAATTAACCCAGAACTAATTAATAGCTTACATAGCTTTACATGTAGTAAACACGATGTAGGCTACAGAGGACCCCATCGAAATGACTGCGTTATCTATTAGAATAGCAAGCTAACAGTAGTCACTACAGAAAATGATGGTACTGATAAGGAAGGTATTGTTTCTTCGCTGACGTGGCAAACGACTGACCAGAGATAACAGCAAAAAAAAATCTCTCATGTCCAGACACCTCCTGGAGAAGGGGGTTTGTTCGTTTAGCAAGGCTACTCTTACTAATATCCGCTGTTAATTTTCATTTCCCGCAGGATAGAAATGTGTCTGTCTTACCAGGGTCTTCGCCACGTTGCCCCTCTGCGTGATGTTTTTGCTGTGCTTCTCGTTGGCCATTCGGATCCTCTGTTTGGCGACCATCTTCTTGTCAGACGGAAAAATAAACGCCTCGCTTGCTAAAAAAAAAAAAAAAAAAAATCAGATGGTGTTGCTAATTATCCGCGGTGATGCTAAACCTTTTTTTCCTGCACCTGCTCCCTTAAAGCCTGGATATAACGGAGTGAAGGGCGCCTCCATCAAAAATAGCGGCTGAAGGAGAGAGCAGGACGCTGATCTTGATGCGCTCCTTCTTTTCTTGCATGGAACTCCTGCTTATTAGCTATAGCTTCCTCCATAACATATAGCTACTGGCATAGTATTCTGATACAGACTACTGTTTAGCAGGTTTAGGACGTATCTGTTCAGTTTTTAGCTATCTGGCTGTTAGTTACGATGGGATGAAATAGGACAAATGGGCCAGTGGATGTTTTCTCTTTCTCATCCTGTAAAAGATACATAAAATTCACTCATGTTTTCTGCCATCACCTCATGGATCACCGAGCTGTTAGTTAGCCTGGAATTAACTACGCTTGCCTATAACTTTAATTCAACATTATTTTATTTTTTGGCATGTAGTGGGCTGTCTGTGGAAGAAGTTCCCTATACTGAAGTATTAATAGTAGACATTGTTATTACCCCCATTACAAGAATAGGCTATGTTCTTCTTTTATAAGAAAGTTTTCCCACTGAGTAAAAAGAAATTAAATAGTAAGAGCACAGGAATGAGCATCAGCCAAAACATATCCATATCTGACCAGTTAGCAACTGCCAAAATTCAAGCTGGTAGATCATCTTTACCAGCTGGAAAGCTATTTTCCAGCTTTCTTATTACTTGATTTAATTAATTAGTACATCCCTGGGATTTCTAATTGCTTTACTGTTGTTTTATTTTATTGAAAATAATTTATCTGAAATCTAGCATTAATAATAATGAGTAATCTGAACAATGTTGTGATTCCTCAGAAACGGTTTCCTTTATATCAGCACTAAGCAGCTGGAAAAGATGATCTACCAGCACAGTCTGTGTTTTGGCAGATGGTAGTTGGTCACGTCCATCTGGATTTTTCGTCTGTATTAATATTGATACTGTAATGTGGGATTAGTGCATTCCTACAAACAAAACAATTCATGGTGTGTGTATCCCGCATGGGTGCTGGTTAAATATGATAGACCATGTCCCAATTTATTAATCTTTTTGAATTATTTTTCACAAATTTTCATTCCGATTTGTTCATTTTAATTGTCATTCCTCACAGGCAGAGGTAATGTTAGGAACAGAATTTAGTTCCCCCAGAATCACAGTGCTACAATTACCATGAAAGATTGAACACTTTATTAGGAACGCCTGTACAGCTTCATGCAATTATCTAATCATCATATCATGTGGCAGAAGTTTAATGCATAAAATTTTGCAGATACAGGCCAGCTGCTTCAGGTAATGTTCACAACAACCATCAGAATGGGGGGAAAATGTGATCTCAGTGATTGTTGATGCCAGAAAAGCTGGTTTGAGTTTTTCTATAACTGATGATCTCCTGTAATTTTCATGCACAACATTCTCTAGAGTTTACTCGGAATTGTGCAATAAGAAAATTCCAGTGAGCGGCTGTTCTGTGGTCAGAAATGCCTTGTTGATGAGAGAAGTCTACATAGAATGGCCAAACTGGTTTGAGCTGACAGAAAGGCTACAGTAACTCCGATCACCAGTCTGTACAACTGTGGTGATCTCACACTGAAGAGTATGTCAAACCTTGAGGCAGATGGTCTACAACAGCAGAAGACCATGTTATGTTCCACCTTTGTCAGCCATGAACAGATAGCTAAGGCTACACTGGGCACAGATGCACCAAAACTGGACAGTTGAAGACTGGAAAAATGTAGCCTGGTCTGATAAATCAGGGTCAGTTTTTGGTACCAACAGAATGAATTCATTCGCCCAACCTACCTTTTGTCAACATTCCAACCTGGTGGATGTGGTGTAATAGTGTGGGTAATGTTTTTGTGGCATACTTTGGACCTGTTAATAGCAATCTATCATCGCTTGAATGCCATGGCTTATTTGAGTATTGATGCTGACCATGTGCATCCCTTCATGGCCATAATTTACCCATCATCTAATGTCTGTGTCTAGCATGAAAATGCATCATGTCACAATGCAAATGTCATCTCAGACTGGTTTCATGAAAATTACAGTGAGTTCACTGTTCTTCAGTGGTCTTTCCAGTCACCAGATCTGAATCCAATAGAACACCAGGGATGGGATGTGGACTTCATATATATACAACAGCTCTGACCTGTTGAGACATGGACTCTACAAGACGTTAGCAGTAGATCTTTTAAGTTATATAAGTTACAGAGCATGACACTGCCTCTGCCAGCTTGACTTCTTCCCATGGTGCATCCTGGTGCCATCTCTTCACCAGGTAAGTGACACACATGCACCTTTCTGTCAAGGGCAAGGGCACTCTGACTGGTCTACAACTACACAGCCCAATACTGTGATTCACTGTGTACTGACACCTTTCTATGATAGTCATCATTAACTTTCATTAATTTGTTACAGTAGCTCTTCTGTTGGATCGGACCAGACAGGTTTGACTTCGCTCCCAAGCTTCATTAAAGGCTTTGATGACCTTATCCCCAATTCACTGGTTGTCTTTACTTGGATCACTTTACTAACCACTGCATACCGGGAAAACCCCACAAGACCTGTCATTTTGGTGATGCTCTGACCCAGTCATCTAGCCATCATAATTTGGTCCTTGTCAGAGCTCAGAACCGACTCGGATCCTTACGGTTACCCATTTTTCTGCTTCCAACACAACAACTTTGAGAACTGACTGTTCACTTGCTGCCCAGTATATGCCACCCATTGACTGGTGCTATTTTAATGAGATAATCAGTGTTATTCATCATCTGTAATATATATCTATCTGCAGATATGCATGACAGTTATGTTAGCACAAACAAGCACAAGTGCATAAGTGTCTTTTATGCACCTCCACTCAGGGTTCAAAAGCTCACTGAAAACAGATGGGCATCCCTATCCCACCTCTGCTCGCACTCCTCTCCCACTGACAGCTGCACTCGGCACAGTAGCCCTCTGTCTCAGAGCCAAGCACAAGCATCAAAATAAGATCATTTTTGCTTTTTATAATTCCCAACAATATTATCTGTTAGGGAGGTTCAAAACATAATAGTTCTATTGAGAGCAGTTAATTTTCTTTTCATTCATTGTAGTATCCTGCAACATGAACTAGTCACCTGACTGAAATTACTCGCACGGTGGACTAATAGCGACTTTTCATGGATATTTTAACAATGTGGCTTTTGGTCCAGAAAGGTCTGATCTAGATTCAAATCTCTTTACTCCTACATGACTTCCCTAATTATGCTCTCAATCTCCATAAGGGAAGTCTGTGTCCTCAGCAAGAAATGTATTAACAGGCAAAACCTGCAAATTCAAGTGACTAAACAAAAGGAATAAGGCTTTGGAAATTACAGACTGCAAATATTACAAATAGATCGATGTGTGGTGTACAGGTCAATCTGCCTTGATATGAAATAACATGTATGTAAAACATACATGAAGACCTAAAGCCGATTTAACAACACCCCTATGGCAAGCGTACTTTTAAGATTCCTTATTAGATCCTATTCTAAACTATTCAGAATGCTTTGTTATTTCAGGTTTACTGAGTTTACCAAGTAACAAGTGAAAGGAAAAGGTAATGCACCAGCCACTGAAATTAAAACTGTTAAAACAGATAAGAAAGAATATTACTATGAATAGTTAAAGATCACAAAGAATAAAAGAACCAGTGATTGGATATGATAGCAAACAAATGTGAAGCTTTCTCTTCTACTATTTGAAATTATATGACAGCTTGTTAGCTTAAACTAACAGTAATCAAAGTGAGAATGTGACAAATGATGTACATTTTTGAAGGTGAGGGCATACTGTGAGACATGCACCTCCCTCATCCTGCTAAATTAAGCACAAACATACGTCCTGTTCAGCCTTCTGGGATTTGGACATGAAAAGCTCAGGCATAAAATTAGGTTGTGGGCTAAAGTGCTTCTGCTCATCTCTGGAGTACCTCTTCACTGCTCACGTCTCTCCCACACCTCTTGTTCTCTCGTCCTCTGTAGCTGGTGGAGCAGCTTTGTAAGCCTGGCACTGTTTCACTGAATGCTTTGTAGAGGGATAGTATAGACCTGTCCCTCTGGGACACACTGAATCTTAGAAGTCTGTCACAGCTCTGTTCCCAGCACCATTTGAGTCTTTGTGACCAGCTGTGCCATCTAGGGGGCTATTGTATACCTGCTGTCTCTCTGGGAAATTATAGGTAGCCTGTCTGCATGGAAGAGAGTCGAATAACAGGTGGGCGGTCTGAGAGAGGAGTCAATTTCTTTGTGGAATACTGATTGGTGTGGATAAGATGTAAAGTTAGAAGTAAATAGGCATGTCTGCTTGTGCAAAACATGCTTTGTTAACTAAACATGCAGCCGTTCCTTAATTAAGTTCTTCTTCTTGTAAGAATGTTAGGAGAATAGTGTGTCCCAAATGTCAACTGAATTTAGGAAACTTTTAATTGACACTGTAGAAAAGACACATGGAATTTCAATCACCTTGAAATTGCTGCAATAAGAGAAAAGAAAAAATGGCAGGATGGGAACCCTTGGAACAGTATGTTTTTAGGATATTTGGTTGGAAGCAAAAGTGTTGTAAGGAACATTATCCTATAAGGATTTCCATTATGTCTTGTGTCTAGGTATCTATAGCAGGGCTAGCTCTCCACTGGACAGGACTTGTAGAGTAGGTCACATTCATTTAACCACCATTTTACACAGGCGTGATTTCTGGAAAGCTCAGATAGATAGATGGATGGATGGATGACAAAATGAAATTATAAATAATATTTTTTCTTGCAGATAAGACCATATGACTTTACTGCAAGAGTACATTTTAAAAAGTAATTTCTTATAGATTTATAAATTAGACTTACAACATCAATTCTTTATATGACTATGTTGCCTCACTTCCTTTTTAATTAGTATAATCCATCCAGCTAACACTGCTAATGTTTGTAATGGAAAATTAGCTAGCTAAGCATTGAATAATACTGAACAATACATGTGCAAACTAGTGTGGGTTACTTTAGTGACTTCTACATTTAAAAAAAAAATTTTTTTTACTCTGATATGCCCAAAATGACTTGCTACACCTTAGTTTTTGTTTTTTGTTATATCTTCATTTTTAAAAAGTACTACTTTACATTCAACGATATGTAATTTTACAACATGGTGACAGAGGTCAAGTGACTTTATACTGCTAGGTATAGAACGCTGTCAATAGACATCTAAGTTGATATGTTTTATGTTTTGGCTGAGCAAATCATGTCTTATTATTTCTTAAAAGGTTGTCTGGGTTTTTTTGTGCATTGAGCTATTGTTCTGCAGCAGTCATGGTGGAGTATAGTTTTATCTCAGGTATGCTCTGCAGCCTCCAGACATTTTGACTCAGCGTCCCCTTAGTCACGCAAGGCCAGACAGAGCTGACAGAATTTGAGACTGGAGGAGGAAAACACAGCACGTGTGAACGAAGGCACATGTTACTTGAATTCCACATCATGACTATGAGATGTACACTACTGTGAGCAAGAGAACAAGAATATAGCCATTTGAGCCATGTGGGAAGAATAAAATAATCCCCAAGCTCAAACCGAACATGAGATCTCTGCAGAAAAGTTTGCACATATGTGGTGATATATTTGTGAAAGTGAGTGGTTTGTTAAATTGCCACTTTTCAAGTGTAGAGTTAGTTCCAGACTCAACAGCACTTGAGTTAGTAGATTGTCTGATAAACATCTGTCTTGGGCTGAGTACTCTGATGTTTTGAGTCAGGAAGATGACCTCTTAGAAGAGACTCCTGAAATGAAAGATTATGATAAAACACTGCTGAATTTGGTTTTACCAGAAACAAGTAGCTAAGTTTTTTGTAAGAAACAACATGGTGTTTATCTTAATCCAGGAGACAGACCAATAGATCATGTTCTCATAATATCACCACATACAGCATGTACTAGTGGCTTGGAAGTGGGATGTAGGTGCTATTTGACAAAGTTTACAGGATAGGCAAGATTAACTTTGGCCTTACTTTTGCCTGGCTGTATTAATCTTTTCCACTTGAATATCTTATTAAAAATGAATTTTAATTCAAAGTGTTACTTAAATTTCTTTGAATCCGAACCCTGTTCAATTAGAACAATTAGGTCACACATCTATACATGGGTCCATAATATAATTTTTGTCAATACTTGTGTTATGAAAAGAATGATAGGTTCATGGTTTTACACACAGGCAAATACTCAGTTATTGCCATAGATGGCTGTATGCATGACAGGACAGACTTAGCATGAAAGAGAGAGAGGAGCATGCCGTTCAAAGGTTATGCATTATTGATTGACTCTTGTGTTTATGGATTGAAGGAACAGAACAGGGTTCACACGCTAGTATGCAGTCACACCCTTCTTGGGAACTTACAGGATTGGTATCGGACAGAACCGCTCCCAACAATTGAAATTACTTCAAAACCAATGTCATGTCTGACAACTTTTTTCAAAACCAACTTTTTGAACATATATAATATGTGTAAACAGTTATATTAGTCTAATATATTACAGCACAAGAACCAAAGAGGTCTGTTTGGGCATGCAAAGCAAGTCTGTCATAAAGTTGAACTGCAATTAGTATTTAAGAGCATAAGAAAGGAAGGCACTCACAGTGTGGAGTCCAGAGATGCTTGTGGATTCAGACTTAACCCTATAGCAACCACACAACACACAATGTATAGGAGTGTTTCCTTGAGCTCCAGGCAGGGGAGTTTCACTTTTCACTGAAGTTATTTGTAATGATGGAAATTCTAATTTCAGGCACAGTAACCCAGTGAGTAATTGGGTGAAGTTGTTTTGGTAGGTGTCATTAGTATAGTGAGTAAATGAACTAATAGGAGGGTTTGTTTAGAGAGAAATGCACCAGGCTTGTGGCATGTTCATCACAGGGACTAATGTAGCAGAGAGAAACAGAGGCAGAACTAGGTTCTTGGCAAGCTATACTGACTATTTTCTTTATTTTGTTTCATCCCACAAGACCATCTGAGCACAGCAATACTAATCAAATTGAAGGGCACACTGAATTCATAAGAATTATGTACTCGGAACAGTTATGTACTGAGTCATTTATATGTATTCAGATTCTAAAATGGATTTGTTCTTTTCTTAAACTTATGTAAACATACATCCGCTCATTCCTTCATTCATCTTCAGGAACTGCTTAAGTTGTATATATTCACAGTGGTCATTCTGTCCCAGGCACAAGGTGGGAATACACATTGGATTGAATGCCAATCCATTGCAAGGTATCGCTCATACAAATTTATACACTCATTCCTACCTAGGGACAATTTAGCATAGCCTATCCACCCACTTGTATGCTTCTGGAGCTTGAGGAAACTGGTGAACCTGCAGGACACCCAACCAGACAGAGTGAAAACCTGCACAGAAATGTACAAGCAGTAACAAGAGCTCAGGATCAAATCAGGGGATGTGGAGCTGTGAGGAGACAAAGCTATCCACTACACCACCATGCTGCCCATAAACATGTATTGTAAAAGTCATGATAATTGACATTCTAATGAGAATTTTCCAAAAAATTATAAAATTATCAAAGAAAATATATAATACTATGGTGGTAATAATTGCCATTATCTGTCATTAATTGCTATTATTTATCATACATAAGAGTGTTGCTCTGTTTGTGGTAGGAAGATGTCTTTCCTTTAAAAAAGAAGGCACAAGTAACAGAAGCCTTACAAAAGTGAAATAAGAAAATGATTATATCAAGGTCAGGTTATTTTTGCACTATGATCCAGTCACAACAGTACAGATTGTTTTGACTTGATCTTGTTGATGCTGGATATTTTTTCACTTGACCATGCAACAGGACCAGAGGCGTGTGGTAGGTTAAAATTCTGTAAGATCAGACACGTTAAAATGACATGTTTCATGCCAAAACATAAATATTTGCATACTTGAGTTCTGCTCAGGGAGGTGTACCACAATCAAAGGACATTTGTGTCTCTTATTTAGATAAACAGCTAAGAAAATTGCTTCCTTTCAGTGTCCCAGTATCCATTAATGGCGAGTGCTTTTCAAAGGAAGGCTTGGAGTGTCTCACAGAGCCAAGATCAACAGAAAACATGCAAGTCAGGTTTCCACTGATTCCAAGGACATGTTAAAAGGCCAGAACTAGGCCACATAAAATGGAAGATGTGTGAGCTGGGGCACTAACCTGTCTGAATGAGCCAGTGTCCATCTGCTGAAGCTACCAGTCTCAGTGCCTTACTGTTGACCAGGCCACAGAAACTAGTACACTTTATGACATACCAAACATATACTGAGATCCCTGCCAACTTCATGAAAAAAGCGAGGAAAAAGCAGAGCAGTGTCCTATTTATCTAGCTTAACACCATCTAAGCCCATCTCCCACAGCTACTGTGAATCATATTTATGCACCACATTTATTCTTCTTTTCTAGGCCATTGGATATAAAACCACTAATATCTTTTCAATCCAGAGAAAAAAGGCAAGTGAGAGAAGTGAGTAAGCTATTCCATGAAATAAGTTCTGTATTCCTGTCTCTTACACTACTTGAGAAAAGAAATGCTCCTTAGTGATGAGAGAATCTTAGTGATGTGCAGGAGCAGTCTGTAAAGTTTCAACTGAAACTTTAACACCACAGGCCAGCTTTCCAGGAAAAGGTATCTGATGCCTGTGACATCATCTGCTCATCAGGGTTTGTGTTCATCCACAGGTGCATAGCTGCCACAGTTAGTCATAGTCTCCATGAACAAACTCCTTTGGGGGTGGGTGAGGGGGAATAATGGGACCCAGAGGGGATGGAGGAATTATGGTGAGCTCAAAAGATAAACAACACATTATAAATAGACAGTGTAGACTGGGCCAACAGATACAAGCTGCACTGGTAGTGAGATAACACCCATGCGGTTTGTTGTTTAACTACTTTGGGTGATATGTATTGTGGACGGCTTGGTCGATAGCAAAAAATTGGTGGTGAGATGGGATAGTTTGTCCTTGAGAACTGAGACTGCTTTGGGTGTCCCAGAGTATAAATCTTTGTCTCACTAAATCACTAAGTTTTGTCTCAGTAAGTCACACTTTGACTAACTTTACTAGATGCTCCTTGGAGCTGCATCTGTGTCCCTTCTGTTTCTATTCTGGTGATGTAATGTGTATACAAGACATTCCCCATCCAGGTGTGAGTGAGATGTCACTCAGATACGGACATGGTGACAGGTAGGATTCACGGCAGCATGAGAGAGCTGTCGTCCATATTGACAGCAACCTGCAGCTCATAGCCTCTCAGTGACTCAGCACAGGAATGCAGAGAACGTCAATTCTACTTTATAGCTGGCAAATACACACCAGACAATCAGTACTCCTTTAAGGAGCTATGCCGTTGGCTTACGTTCAGCCAACCAACTACTCTGTGCTCTCAGAGAGTGACAAAAATGCACTTTCCATTGGAAATTATATATCAAGTTGAAGAGAGTTATCCAGATTCACAACCATTCAGCTGTATTCACTCTCAGTCAAGCTTGTATTCCATTATAACACTTAGTGCACCTCAGAGATATGACAGTTCATAGTCATGTGATAAGCCTTTTGGCCCTTTGGTGCCACATATTCCACACTCAGACAAACAGTATACCTCAGAGGGAGCCTCATGAGACTCACCCTCTCAAGCCACATGTGGAGTTTTACCGCAGAAAGCTATGTATTCATGAAAACATGTACCGTGTGGTGACATCCATGTGGAGATGCAACTGATAGATTTGCAGAAAGCAGTGACACCTGAGTCAGGCTAGCATAAGAGGAGAACACAATTAGGTTTGTTTTGCTTCTAGCGTGCTCTGTCGCACCCTTTACTGTTCTCTTATGTGTCATCTGATGCTGTCACTGATCTGATGGAGTAATGAACACTTTGGCATGGGAAGCTACAATGTTTCACCCAACACAATTTCATCTTTGCAATATTCCTGCTGACAATGACCTATGGTTTGGAATATAGCATAAATCCTGTGTAACAGTAAAAGTAAACCAACCTGTAACAGGGAAAACAGGTAAATTCAGGATCAGACGGACTACTTAGGAGCTTTCTACAAGGTGATGTAAAGCTATAGCCTGTAGGCCGGATCAGTTACCATGATCGTTTGGCTAATTAATAAAGGTTAAGTGAATATTCCTGGTACTGCAAGGTACTCCAGCATGCAGGGCTTCCCTCACCCTTCTTCTGGGAACAACATTCTGAGAATCCTAAACATATTTATCACATCCAAAATAGTAGTTATTGATCATTATCTCTAATATACAAGCCATAATAATGGACTGTAATGTGCACATTGATCATTGTGAGGTAAGAGAGTAATGTGTATGTACAAATCGAAGAGACCGCATAGAATTTTATATTTAGTATTTTATTTCACAATTCACAGTTAATCACATAGGAAATAAAATTATGACCTATGTAAATACATATCCAAAGATGCGAATGATATTGTACTGCACAATATCTCATAATATCTTAGCAAGGGAAAATATCTTCAATAGAGTTGATTTTATTTCTCACTGAGATTATTCTAAAACAAATATAAAATTTCTAAGCCCATTTCTAAACGTCATATTTTTTTAGTCATGAAATTGTTCTTTTTGCAGATAATTGTGCTTCTTTCGAGAAATAAGTTCTATAATAGTGTTCTATCTGCCAAAAAAAACAAGACAATTTCAAGCTCGATATTAGAATTCTTGAATTGGCTTAATAATCTTATAATTGGTTTATCCTAATTTTATATAGAGAAATTTTTAGTTACATTCAGTTGTATGCAAGATATTTGCACATGCTAATATATAGTTTTGCAGTGTTCAGTTCGCAGCACTGTGTCTGTGACTCTGTGACTGTATCACTGAGGACAGGATTTCTATTTTACAACTGAGCCTGCTCTATTTGGACAGACAAGACCAGGCTCATTACTGAGTTCAGTAATGAAGTCCCAGCTGTGCAGACATAGCTGCTTTGTTTACAGACAAAATAGTTTTGTTGAATCCAAGAGTTGTTTTATAATCTCCAGTAGTCTCACAATCTATTGTGAGGAACTGTGGTGGAGTGCACCAGGGTAACAGAAACTTGAACCAACTTGAAGTACATTCCCTTTTTTTTTAGGTCTGGTGATGACTGATGAAACACTGTAAAAATCCTATTGTACTGTTATATCATGTATGAGACTGTTTCAAGAATTTCAGCAGCCAATTGTGATTGTGATTCAGCAGCCAATTATTGTATCTGATATCAAGTTGTGGCAGTGACTTCACCCAAGATCATTAGTTTCTTTTCAGCCATTTTGAAATAAATTGTGCTACTTATATAAAATATCTGGTGTTGACACATGGGCTCATCCTCAAACATGGAATAAAGAAAAGTGTGTCCTGAGGGTAATCTATCACAGAGACAAATTCCTGCATAGCAAGCCCAAAATAGGCTGTTTAAGCAGTACACACACAGACACGCATGCATGCATGCACGCACCATAGCACACATTGTATTTACATGGATGTGCATTCTGCACTTGAACAAAAATATTTGAAATGGATATTCCACTGTGACTGTGTTCTCCCTGTGCCTGTGTGGGTTTCCTCCAGGTACTCCGGTTTCCCCCCACAGTCCAAAGACATGCCCATAGGTGCCCATAGGTGTGAATGTTAGAGTGAATGTCCCCAGTCACTGGGGTGCACAAGTTAGTGCAGTTTTAGTGCCAGTCCCAAGCCAGGATAAATTTGGGAGGGTTTCATCAGGAAGGGCTTCTGGCGGAAAACCTGTGCCAAATCGGATGTACAGTCAATGGATTATCTGCTGTAGCGACATTTTGGAGCAGCCGAAAGAAGAAGAAGAAGAAGAAGAAGATATGCCACTGTGACTGTGATGCTAGGATGGATGACTTGTCAGCATTGCTTTCTATGGGCTGGTTTGAAATGTAGAGAGAAAAAACAGAGAATAACACATAGCTCAACTGTTCCCTCAGGGAGTCCATGCTGGAATATGGGTCAGTGTTGCCATGCTAAAAAAAAGTCTTTCTCCACATCTCCAGCACAAGTCAACCTGCTGAGTGTGAAGGAAAAAACAACCCTCTACTTGTTAACACTCATCAGTTCTGTAGACTTGCATTAGGGCAGGAGCTAGAGCGAGCCAGCACAGAAACCTGACCAACAAACGACCTATTCAGCTCTGCAGTAGGGGTCACCTGCACCACACTGATACTTCCTGCCTGTGCTCTAAGTCTCAAGTCTTCAAGAGGAGAAATCTGCGTCCAAAACAGCTGGCTGGCCCTGCCCTTCCTACTTCCTGGTTGAATGCAAAGAACCAGTTTAGACCAGTTATCCGCAGAGTCTTTTTTTGAAGTGGGATATGTTTTAATTATATATATATATATATACTTCAAAAAGTACTGGAACAGTTTTTGTATTTTTACCTCTGTACACCTCCGCAATGGATTTCAAAAAGAGCAATCAAGATGTGATTGAAGTATAGACTTTCAGAATCAATTAAAGGGGTTTAACAAAAATTTAGGAATTACAGCCATTTATTACACAATCCCTTTTTCACAGGTTAAAAATTAAAGGAACAGTTGATGGATAAGCGGTTTCATGGCTAGTTATGGTCTGTTTCCTCATTATTTCTTTAAAAAGAGATAAAGAGTCTAGAGTTTAATCCATGTGTTGAATTTGCATTTGACAGCCATTCATGGGAACTCTCAATAAGCTGTGTGTGTGCAGTGGGTATAAAAATTTCAATAATTAATGTGAAAAATAATAAGAATTAGGGGAGATTCCACCACACACACTCACATTCACACCTATGGACAATTTAGAGTAGTGGGTATCAGCATGTCCTTGGACTGTGGGAGGAAACCAATGCATGCACGGATAGAATATGCAAAGTCCAGACAGAAAGGCACCCTGGGTGACCCGAGGATCGAACCCAGGATCTTCTTGCTGTGAGGCGACCGCGCTAACCACCACACCACCATGCCGCCCTGTAGGCTATTCATCTGAAAGAAATGTAGACATACTGACAAAAGTTAAACTATATACATTTTAATGTTTCTCAGCCTGAGGAATGTTTTAATATCCTTTTTATATCCATGGCATTAGATTTTTAAATTACACGTTTAATGCAGCACTAGCCAAAGGGTCTGAGACGTCGTGCCAGTCAGAAAGTTGGGGCTACATACTGTTTCCGCTGGTACAGTTTCATAAGAGTTTCAGAATAATCAACCCGTTACAGTCTTCCTTCCAGCAGGCCGACTCAAGCTTTTAATTCCAGTCTTAGATGACTAGGGAAAAAAAGCCTGTGGTCCATTAGCAATGTCATTAAATTGATCAGAGTTCAAAAACAAAACAAAGGCAGTTTGATGACAGTTTACTTTCCATTGAGCGCTCAAACATATTCATCACTATACCAGCTGATACCATTAGAGCTAGTAAAACAAGGTCATTTCTTCTAGAGAGAGTGGAGAAGAGAAAAGTGACCCCTGATTAATTGCACCTCTCTTCTATGAGCCAGTGGGCAGTGCAGAACGGCCAGACAGAACTTGCTGACACGCCTCAGCCACCCAGGCTGAAGAGGACACTCAGCACTCTTTACAGGATTGCTTTCCCCAGGAACAAAGCCAAAAGCTCAAAGGGTTCATGGCCTTTATTCTTGAGTAAATGTGGCCTAAGGTGTAATGGCTTAAATTTTATACAACATAGCTGCTTTTTCAAGCCTAGAAAACTACAACTCATTAAAATAAAAAAATATTGTAGGTTATAACAAGAGGTACATATATTATATATTTACATATTATATATATTTAGACAAAGTATATAGCAAAAGCACTCCTTCATTCCCATGTGGATATAATAGGCCACTGTGTTGAAAGTTCCATACAAATCCTTTAATACAGATTTCTAATTTCCTACAAAAGAAGTCAGTTTCAGCATGTAAACATCATGGGGGATGATACGTTAGTCATTTGACACAAACAGTGTTACCTGTTGATGATCTACCTTTAAATTGTTGAAACACACAAAAAAGTTTCATCAATGCCAGCTGTAACTTTGTCTTTAATATCAAATCAAATATTAGCTGAACTGCTATGGAAGTACTTATTTCCTCACTAAAAACTAGCCTGTGCTTAGTTTTATATACAGTCATATAAATTAAATAAAAATGACAATGACATCATTTAAGTTTAAAATGTGAATTCTTCACGCTTATAAATTCTGGTGAATAAAGAACCGTGATTTCTGTGGCTACATTTCTCTTAAATTTCTCTAACCTGACTTAATTCAGCTCTTTAGTCATCTCTGGAAAGAGTACAGATAAAATTGAGCTGATTAACTGTGGTGTGAGAGATGTGCCAGGATTTTTATTTTCTGTCACTGCATAAATTTCTTTATATCAGCTAGCCTCTGCAGGTAGAAAGCTGCAAGGAAAACTGCTGCATCAGCTTCAGTGCAAATGATTCACTCTGCAGCACCAGTGATCCAGTCTGTACTGCAGAGAAGCCCTGCTGCCTCTGGATAAGTTCAGGTACTCCAGTTATGAGTACTGATTCTCTACTGGGGCTCTAGGACACGACACTAATGTTCTTGGCCATCGTTGAGCTAAGATTCTCCCAAGCAATGGTCCCTCACTCTGACCAAGGCACCTCAAACCTGTCAGCCTATCTGAGTTGATAATGAGATTTTGGGGTGGTAATGATTTAATTTCTCAGTCTCATTATCTTATTTTTCAGACACAGTTGGAACTAGCCTCCTATCCAAAAAATAAACTGCATTATATAAAGTGTGTTATCCTAGACTGTTTACTATTTACATAACATGACCTTTCTTTTTCAGAACGCCAGAGACAATAGATGCCACTGCCTTCCGCATACTACTAAAATGTCTAGTTATTTGCTCTCTCTATTTAGAAACCAATGCCTTTGTGTACGTCATATGAAAGCAGACATGGTCACCATGGCATGCTATAGGAGAAAGCCAACAAGTGAGACAGACATTTGTAAATACATGCTGCAGATTTAAAAAAAAAAAAAAAAAACAGCTTAAAACATTTCTTTTTATTATAGCTTTTCTCTAGTTTATATTTCTTGTATTACTGGACATTTTATGAACAATTATTTATGTGTTTTATTTTCATTTGCTTTAAAATAATTTATTAATTTATTAATGTTAATGTTTGATAAACTGAAATTCCCTTTTTTCAGATTGTACTTAAGTTGGTTTAACCCAGTTAACGTAAATTTAAAGCATTACCATGTTTGGAAAAAGAAAAAGAATAGAACTAAAGCATTGTTTCCACCCCTGGTGAGAGGAACTCTCCATTTCTTATTATATTAGGTTCCTGACTTACAGCTATTTAAATCTTCCCATTTATACACATTGTTACTAACTAAGTTACTAATAACTGTTCACAATGGAAGGACGGAGAGTTGTTGCTATAGATCTCATACAGTGTGGCGACTTCTGCCATTTGAAGTTATCTTACAAAGCATGTTCTTACTTCCTTTATGTAAGCATGGACAGGATGTGTATTTATGGCAGCAGGACCGAGCTCCGTGGGTGGCTCATACAGCCGTGTGTATTTGTAGAGTTTGTATAGGGAAGATGTCACTGGCGAGGGTGGAAAGAGCGATTAGCACTTATATAACTCAATCCAAACACAGACAACTTTGAGCTCTGAATAAAAGATTAAAAAAAAGAAGAAATACAAAAAAAGTTTTATTTCTGTATAAGCTGAATTTTATATTTTCTAAAGTGTCTTTGAGAAAGAAATAAAACATCTTTTTATTGTTTTGTTTATGTTCTTCATATCATTCTTAATAATACTTTAGCTGACTATCAATTTTGAGTTTTCTGTCCATCTCAATTAAATAATATTCACACCAGACATGATCCGAACCAACACTGTACAACTATAACCAGTAACATCTTAAGTCAAAAATCCTTTTGATCTTTGTCCTTAAATGCACAGTACACACAGTACCTAGCGGAGGGCACCTCCACTGACATGACTTGATGATTTGCCTTCTTAACCTCCCAAGCTACAGTAATAGCCTGACTACTCAGTAAGACAACATGCTCTGTCTGCATTACAGCACAGAAGTTAAGTAACTGTTGCATGACAGGAGAGTAAATGAGGATGCTGTCTGTGTGGGATTTCTTCTTAACAGCAACCCCTGCATTTCGTACTGTTTACTTTGTGCATTTTGGAAGCTCTTTAAGGGATGTCTTTCAGCTGAAGCGAATTATTTGCCAAGAGCTACTACTTGGACTTTGAGTATAAAAATCTGACTGGAAAACTGGCACAATCTGGATGCAAATTTGCCATGTAGCAGTCTTACAGAGTAATGAAAGTAACAAGAAATTGCTGTAACACAGATACACTGTAATTATCATAATAAATCAGTAGATATCACTCAACATGTTTCAATAATGTTTATGTGAAATGAACTATAAGGAAAATATTTGATCTAGTTTCAAGCTTATACAGTATAAAATAGATGCGCTATTGTAACAACAGCTGAACTAGAGCATGGTTGCTAGTGTGTGGTAGTAGTAACAGGCAGTGAAAAATGGAGCTTGTTAATTCAGAGAGAGAGAGAGAGAGAGAGAGAGAGAGACTGTTGGGGGGGGAGTGAACCAGCAAAGCTTTGTTTCACCCTCTGTTTCATCAAATGAGAAATTTGTGAGAGGAAGTGGTCTTAAATCAATGCTTTATAAGGTCACACTATTTCATTGTGCCCCACTGACCCTTACGAACTACTCAACTACCTGACCTACATATTGTGTTGTTGCATAGCTCATGTCCATATATGTTCATAATCTTGGTTTTACCTTATGATAAAATTACCCATGCACATGTGCTAAAGTGTCAGATATTAAACATTATAAAGCACTCCATTGACAATCATTCATTCAGCCAAGAATGTAGCTTTATGTGGTCACACCTAAGAACACCACAATCTATAAGTGCAAATTAATTGTGATAAGATTATGTATTCCTTCAGGATCAAATATCTATCTATCTATCTATCTATCTATCTATCTATCTATCTATCTATCTATCTATCTCTATGTGTATGCAAGTGTGTGTGTGGCTTATAATACAGGGGAAAAGTAGGTCTACATGGATGTAATGATGATCACATTGTTACTGTAGATGTTGGTCAACAAGGACAGACCAAATCTATGAGCTACATTATCCCTCCCCACACACACAAAAAACACATACACCTATGACAATACATATAGAATAATGTGACCAGAAATAATGTTTCATAAATATCCATGTACACAGGAGTGCTCAAAATCCTTGCTGAACGAACAAGCGTTGTTTGTATATGATGCTATTCTTTTCTTTTCTTTTCCGCTCACTTTGCCCTGATAAATATTTTTATATTGTATACTGAAAGGTTGACCCAAATAAAATAATTGAAATGCATTGAGTCATGGCCTACACTGTATTTAATTTAAAAAAAAAAGCAACCATATTTAATCAACTTAACAAATCGAATTCAGCATGGTTCAGTTTTTTTAGAATCTGGGATTTGAATGTTACATTAAATTGTATATATGTGTGATTTCAGTTTCTCATTGTCCCTCGGTTCATATGAATGCAGGTACCTGCACTTTTAATCCTGTTGTAGACACAAAGAAGACCATAAACAAGCCTGAAAGGAGTGCCCCTCCCATGGAGTGCAAGGATAGCATATGTGTGCCTGCACAGCTCACGCTTTTGAACTGCGTCCTCACCAAACCTCCACTATACCACAAAGGCAAGCAATCATCACAAGGCAGTGCTTTTTCAGTCACACAAAGGACACCAGCAGTTACACAGCTACAGCTATCAGAGAAATATCTTACACAGCATGTATGTAAGCACACATTTACAGTTCTCTCACCCTCTACTAATAAATAGATAGGCCATGTTGTGGTTAATACGACAGGACATAGCTGAGATGTTTATAATGACAGGGCAAAATGGCTGATAAGGGCTGTTTGTGAGGGAGCTAAATTGCAGCTGGATTGGAGCCAACATTGTTAACATCTCATACAAAACAAGCACTTCATTGTTAAAGCAAAGAGAAGAGAGCCACCTAGTGTCTGCTCTTATACACACCTTGTGTTTGTGACGTATATAATCTACCAGGCTGAGCAAAGAGCAGGCACAGAATAGAAACAGTTCCATAGTGGTCCTTCGGATAGTTAAATGTTTTTTGGTCCCTAATTGGGTTTCCACTCTGAAAGTGAAGCCCTTTGTTGTAAGGTTCTATTTATAGACCTTATGGGACAAACCAAAGAGGATTTAACTCCTAGATTTAACCTTTTTTAGAGTGCACAATAAAACTAGAACTGTATACACAACACCGGAGGGGAGTTAATCAAAAATGATTTTATTGGTTACAATTTTTCCATTTAATAGTACTGACATATTTCATTCATTCATTCATTCATTCATACCTTGGGGCAATTTAGAGATGCCAATCCAACTACTGGCATAATTTCATACTCTTAGAACCTGACCTGCCCTATATATATCAACTACTAGAAATAGCCTACTATAGGAAATTAATATTTCACGTCCCTAGAGAATTATCAGTGTTATACAGGGAGTGTACTTCTACACGGAGAAAGCCTAGAGGTGGTGCTAGCTAATGCTTGTATTAATGAATTCAAACAGAAGTGTACAAGTAGCTGGTTCTACAAAGTGGGCTACATCCATGCAAGTCATCAAAACATTCATCAAAGCAAAATAACTGCATCTTACTACCAATGTCCTCTGACACTTGGAATGCAAACCGCAGTCTTTCAGAAAGTATGAGATGAGGTAAGTGGTATTGCACCAATATATATATACATATATAAAATATGTACACATCTTACTGAATCCTAAGTGCTGTGAATATCTGTGCTATTTGCTTCTGCAGCCAAATGAGAGGCTCGCATTGTATAGTACTGATTCTAAGGATCTAATTGTTTAAACTCATGGGGCTCTTTGATCCATAGAAAACCAATCTGAGTGCCAAAGTTGAGGCCATCTCTAACGTGTGAGAAGAAGGAGTCAGGATGGCAGGAAGTGCAGAGGGTGATGTTGGGTCTGTTTGTCACGGTGTTATCCTGGATGTGCTCTGGGAGGAGACCGCCTTTCTCCAGGAGGACCCTGAACCATGTGTCAGAGAGGAAAGTAGGAGAGGTTTCAGAAATGCTATGGTAAGTGACATTCCTCATAGGATGACATCATTACCAACAAAATGAAGATTTCAGCACGTCTCTTGGCAAATCATTTTTATAAGTCTTATATATATATATATATATATATATATATATATATAATATATATAATTAATCACCATCATGTGACATCTCCCAAACATATGAGTAATTGCCTTTCACCAAAATTTATATCTGATTATTCCAGAGCATAGATCATCCAAAACCCAAACATAATTTTTTTACCTAGTGGCAAGTCTGATATCCACATAAGGCATGGTTGACTCCATGTCTCTGACACAGTCTGGATGGATGGCCTGGAACTTTCTTGCTGAAATTTGTTCCAGAGTGAAACAGCAGGGTCCAACCGAAGGCCCAATCACAGCCACCACGTTAGCAAGCTCACTGCCAAACTCCCTCACCATGGCATTTACTGTTGCCATAGCAACTCCCATGAGGGTTCCCTTCCATCCTATATAGACGTGACAAGGAAAAGAAAATAAGCATCATGTTTGAGTTGGATTTCTTACTAGAATTCTGTTGTGTGTTTTTTGTGCATATTTACAAATACACTATTTATTATTCATAAACCAAAAATGTTCACTCCTTCGGTGGAGGGCATTTCTCAAAAAACAACAAACAAAAGCATTTCTGCTGTTATACATATTTTAACACTAAGAAACCCATTATACATGATTTAAATCGTCTGAGTTCTACTGCATTACAATTTGTGGAAGCCCTGAACTGTGAAAAAAACAATAAACTGCAAATTTGTTTTTCAAACACGTATTAAAAATGTATGAACATAATAATATAAAAACATATAAACTGTCACAATGCACAACAGTAAATCACCAACCATAATAACAAATGTAAACACAACAAAAAAGTAGTCTCGTGTCACATACTATGAAATTAGCAGTTGAGTTGGGATTTTATACACATGAGTTTAGGAATGTTTTGAAGGAAATGGCTTTTAGAGCATACAAAGTTAATGGCTGTGCTAACTAGGGGTGGGAATAAATATATGCATGTCTTTAAGAATGATTAAGATCTAAGTGTCATTTTAATACTGTTGAATATATATTTAGAATTACTGTGGGACTCATGGGGAACTGAGATAACTCCCATACTAATACCACACTTGTAGATGTGAAAGTAAAAGTGGAACATGAGGCAAGTCACCTGAATGTGCTACTCCAATGACCTTTCCCACAGGGTCAGCAAAAAGCAGAGGTATGCAGTCAGCTCCTGGGGCTGCTATAACAACACCTGGCTGATTAGTCACAATTCCATCATAGCTCTCGGGTTCTGGCTTGTTCATTACCCACACATCACTGGCATGGTTAACCTAACAGACAAAAACAGAAGCTCCAGTTTTACACTCATGTGTAATAATGCTAAGCCTAGACAAGTTTACTGAAAAGTCTGTCTCAGTTAGTAACTTAACTACTGGATCATTATGAAATGTAAAGGCATATGATGTCTTGCAAAACTACTTAAACCAGAACTCAGATTTACATGTCTCATAGTGGCAGGGTCTACACAGTAACGCCTACAACAGTTTGTGTTTATTAACTAACTGTGTAAAATACACAGATCTATTATATATACATATACAGAATAAAAAGACAATTAGTAACTGACATACAGACTATATTATCTAAGAAGTATATGTACATGTATGGTACATACATGTAAATAAATTGGTATGAAAAAAGAAAGAAACCCTAATGGAAACATGAGCTTGAGTGGCTCAGGAAATCTGTTATTTCCCTATGCTTCTTGTTTTTGTTATACCAAATAAAATTAGTACAGGGTCAGGAGACCCACCTTGAGGAGGTGGAACTGGTGAGGCTGAAAGCCAGCATGCAAGCCAAGGCGGCGTAGGTTCTCAGCCACTACAGCACGTGAGTCTTTACGACGAGAACTACTGAACAGGTTTAGAGAGCTAAGGGTGCTGATGTAGGAAATTCCGCCTGTTCTTGTGGTGAAGCCGTGTGCAAAGCAGTCTTTGCAGAAACAAGGAAGAAAGGTTTGGTGTTTGACAAATGTATATACAGTTCTTTAATACAAATTATTTCCTTAGAAAAAGTAGTGACATTTCTCAAAGGATGAATAATACAGATTAACAACTTAATTCACAAATTCTTAATTAAATTCTTAGCTTTATTAAAGTGTCTTTCACATAAATGCTTATCACTGTCCCAACAAGTGTCCTTAAAATGACTTGTCTTCAAGTAAATGGGTTCTCTGTTCTCTGTGTCAATCCATTGTTGAAATTCACTAGAGATGGGAAAGATAACTAGAGACCAGTCAAGAGCCATAACATATCCCATCTGTTTAAATAGTTGATCTCAGTCTTCAGTTTACTATCAGATGTTTACTAGTTAGTTGGAACGGTAGCCTACTGCTCCAGAGGTTTTCAGCTTAATGTTTAGCTATCTACCACAGCTCTACGATTTCCACCGTAATTTCAACACCTGTACTGAGAAAAGAACAGAAAAACCACTTATGTGGAACTCAATTTAAAGACCTTTACAGGCACTTGCTGAAGCTGTGATCAAGAAGCGTGTTGCATTCACAAAAGAAAAAAAAATAGAAACCTTATATTTTAATTATGATTTACTATCTCATAAAATTACAAGAAAAAAACTGATATTTGTGAGAAAATATCTTGTAACTATGAGGTCATAATTATGACAAAAGTTATGGTAAGTGAAAAAGAATAATAATTTCTCATAAATTAGATATTTTCTTGTAATAATTTTTTTAATAATTTTTTGAATTTTTACTTTATTTTGTGAATGAAATTTATTTATCTTTATTCATCACTTCCATAAGTGATAAATGTTTATGCAGATTCTTTTTTATATTATACCCCTGTTCTTCATCCAATCATTCATTATCTATACCGCTTTCTCCATCTGGGTCGCGGGGAAGCTGGAGCCAATCTCAGCAGACACTGGGCGAAGGCGGGGTACACCCTGAGCAGATTGCCAGTCCACCACAGGGCCAACGCAGACAAACAGCCACACACGCTCGCATTCACACCTATGGGCAATTTAGAGGAGCCAGCTGACCTAATCTGCATGTCTTTGGACTGTGGGAGGAAACCCACGCATGCACGGGGAGAACATGCAAACTCCATACAGAAAGGCACCCTGGGTGATCCTGGGATCGAACCCAGGACCTTCTTGCTGTGAGGCGACATTGCTAACCACCACACCACAGTGCCACATCCCTGTTCTTCAGTGTTCCTTAATTCAGTGAAACTCACCTGAGATGAGTGAAGACTTCAGGAGGGTGATTTCTCCCCGGAGCGCTGGGAGGCGCTGTAGGAAGCCGCTGATTTGCTCTTTAAGCTGGGTGAGCTGGGGGTACGTGTCGTTGAGCTGTGTGAGTGGACAGGAGCTGGTGTCCAGCACGGTGCTGTAGGTGAAGGTGTAGAACTCGGTGAAGAGCTGCTTCTCACACTCCTGCAGCTCCACGCGCCGCGCACTGCACGTCATTACGTGCACGTGTCTAACCGTCAGCTCGTCTGCGGCTCGCTTGAATGCGTACAGTACGGCTACGGGGCTGCTTTCGGTCAATACTTGGACACGTCTATGCAGTCCAGCGCATTTCTCCAACAGACAGGTCTCGGTGATTTCCTCGGAGCAGCCCGCGTGCTGTTGGAGAACAAGGTAAATGGGCTCGCTCGTGCCATTTCCGAGAGAGCTGAGTAACTTGTTCACGCGCTCCTCTAGACACCGCCTGTACCGAGGACAGTTCGGATGAACCAGATCCGCAAGAATGACCTGAGCAGCCATCACAGCACGGAGCAAATATTCACCGAAAACTTAGACGTGCTTGAAAACGCGCTAGCATTCAGCTAAAGCTCAGAGCAGTTCCAGGAAAGCTTACAGGATTAGCTGTTAGTGTTTGAAATGAGTCTGTCTTGTGAAGTGCAGCAGCATGTGTGTGTGCTGTAGCTCTTTACACATCTTTATTTGTAACCGCTGTGAATGTGGAAATGTATGTATCTAGCTGCGAGTGGAAGCGCTAACACTTCCTGTAAGCTGACTGGAAACACCGCCCCTTTTTGGAAATTCCTAACAGGAAAACAGAGTTTATGTTTAGTTTGAGTTTATGAACTTCAAACTGCAGGCATATAGAGAACCAGTCTTGTCGCTAATTAAAGTTTATTATTTTATAAATATAATAAGTGTGAAGTTTACAAAATACAATAAAAAAAGAAAAGAAAAAAACCCATTATCCGTGTTGCACTTATCTCCAGGTGGTTTTAATCATTCTGACATTTTCTTATGCAACATGATTCACCTTTCCTACCTTACACAATGCTAGTATTTTCTCATTTCCCCAAACACATTTTCAACAACTCATGACATTTAAAAAAAATATTATGCAGTTAGTTTTTTTTTCTCATGAAGTTTAAAGCTGAGTTAATCACAAAACAAACCACATGTGTTTTAAATAAAGAAGAGCAGGAGATTGTCACGTAACCCTCTTATGCACCAGGAACTGCTGAGTTTCCAAAGGTGTAAGGAAACCCCATGGTAACACCGACTAGACCTCCTTCCTCCTTGGAAAACCCAACATTAACCCACAAATCAGATACCATTATGGAGTATACAGTGCCATGTTGACACAGCAAAATATCCAATGTTGAATTCAGCCTAATCATTTGAGTCAATTTTTGAGTCCAACATTGGCCATTTTGATGTGTATGCTTTTCCAGTGTGCTTACAGATTACAGATTTATGCATGTTATGTAAGATTCATATGCACACACACAAATGTTTGTACTTTCCATGCCTATATAGTCATAATACTCGTAACTACACACTCAGTCATCCACATTCATTTTTACTATGCTGCACCACTGAATGATGGTGTGAACTAGGTCAGTACATTTAACTGTGTAAATGTACACTATGTAGACCACTAACTCATTTTGTTGTGTAATATCAAACCCAGGTAAGGAGTATTATCAAACATGGTCACTGCATTATTAATAACCGTTACTTTGTGCTATCAAACCCAGTCACTCAGCATGCATCCTATTTAAATTATATACCACATACAATTATAATCTTTCAATATACAGGGTGAAGTTATAATATTTTTCCATCCATCTATCATGTGTACCTCTTTATCCGTTTGGGTCTGGGGGAAGCTGAAGCCAATCCCAGCATCTTCGGGTGAGAGGCGGGGTACACCCTGGGCAGGTCGGCAGTCCACCACAGGGCCAACACGGACAAACAACCACACGTGCTTGCATTCACACCTATGGGCAATTTAGAGTAGCCAGTTGACCTAATCTGCATGTCTTTGGACTGTGGGAGGA
>JAQQZR010000035.1:12924071-12938550 GCA_030068235.1 Notoglanidium macrostoma | reverse complement strand
GTGTGTGTGTGTGTGTGTGTGTGTGTGTGTGTGTGTGTGTGTGTGTGTGCACGCGGGTCCATGCAAATTCTTGTGAGTATGTGGTCTATTTGCAATGTGTGCAATGAGTATGACATGCATTCTTGAATTCCGTATATTTCTAACAGTGTTTTAATAGTATTTTAAATAATGTGCACCAATATTCACGAATAAAGTCGGTTCAAAAGGCAGGATATTTAAAAAGTTAAAGGTCCACTATGTATTACCACAATCATAATTATTATCAAATCACAACCACCAGCAACAATATGTGATTTTATAAGCTTGTGTTGTGAAATCGGTGTTAATAATCATTGGGCTGGAATGTTATGTTGTTATTATAGTGACCAGCAGAGGGAGTAGGAAAACCGTAAAACTTTCCAGCTATTTAAGATTTTAGACATCTAGATTTTCCCAGTGGACATGCGTTCAGTCTTTGTCCCCAATCATTTGGCTCTCATTAAATGCCTTCAGGTATCTAGGCTACTCAGCATCACATTTAATCACATGTAGATTGATGTTTGTGAATAAGCAATTGTTTTATATTCACGGACTTTTAGTACCATACAGATTTTAGTCTATTATTAGCATACGACTATGTTGATAAATGTTGAAATATTATTTTTTACAGTGGTTATTTTTGTGACTTATTTCAAGCCGACCTCAAATACAAGACATGACACTCCGGTAGCCTAATCAAAACATTAAAAAATGAGACAGCAGTTATATCTAGGCAAGCATTTAGGCTATTAAATTTTAATTTATAAACAGTTGAGTCATTATAAAGACGAACAGTGCTTTCCCCAAACAAAGGAATTTGATGTTGCTCTCTTCCTGTTAAATAAAACACGTCAAATGATGGTGAGCCAGTGAATTATATGCATGTGCTAGTCTAATGAAAAGGATTCGTAGGTTGTTCAGGACTTATCTGGACGCGGTATAGGGAGAGGTATTTATGAATCATATATGAAACTTGAAACGTCCTTGTCTCGTGTTTCTCTATGGAGAGGGACGTGCACGGCGCTCGGTGTCGCGCGCTTCACTGTAGCTGAGTGGAGACTGGAGCGGAATGTGGCGCTGAAATGCAGCACGACTGAAGGAATATACACACACATACACGCACCACCACCACCACTACCATCCAGCAAGGTTCATGTGAAAAGATTACGATCGGAGATCACATCGACGTTCAGCCACGCACGTTTTCCTCACGGTAAGCGCTGTTTCCATGTGCGTATGATGGTTTTGCGTGTTTGCTTCCTGCAAACCGATGCTTTGGCTGCTACACTTTACCCGTGCTATTCCGTCACACGGCGCGTGAAGCTCAGGAACGCACCAGGACTCTTCAGGAGATCAGAGTAGAGTAGAGTGGTGTGTGTCTGTCATTCCTAGTCTCTGACACTGTGCCTTACTTGTTGAGGTAGAATCTGGATTATTTCTAACGTGTTGAATGTTGGCTACGGTGTTAATTAGGCTACTAAAAGACCAAATGTTTTATAATGTGTGTTGAGACAAAGATAAAGCAAGCCCGTTGCTGATGGGGTTAGATCCACAATATATATGCGAGTTAGCAAGCTTGAGTTAACAGCTTTACATATAACAAACTAGCAGCATGCTGAGCATATCCACTAAAGCTTTCTTCAAATAAGTTTACAGAGAGGCTGTAGAGTCTTAGAGCAGCAGCCTGTTTTAATCTAAATGCACCGCAAAGTCTCAGACATATGTGATATGGGTTGCCCTGTTGTGTTATGAAGTATGGTGGTGTTAAACTGTTTAAAGAGCTTCGAGATGTGAGGAGTTGAACAGGGACAGTAACGCAGATAACAGTCTTTGGACGCAGTTGCGTGACTCTATTGAGCTCCGTCTCCATGGCAGAAGCCCTTAATGACATCATCACCTGGGAAACGCATTCAGCACCATGGAGAGAGTTCCGTTCACAAACTACACTCACACACACACACACACACACACTGGATACTCCGAGCTGCAGCTCTTACCTGGGCTTGTTTTTAGACTCTAATAAATGCTAGATAAAACCTTAGACTGACAGACTGTGCTGATGCTGCTCTTAATTACAGAGACCTATGCAGTACAAAAGAAAACCTAAACTGACTGTTTATTCATCATGAACAAGAACAATGTAATAATGAACAGTATTTATAATCTTGTTTCATCTATATGTTATTCATTAATTCCTCTTCAGTAATCGCTTACTTCTGGTCAGGGTCATAGTGGAGCCGGAGCCTATCCTGGGAACACTGGAGATGAGGCAGGAATGGGAAGCTAGTCCGTCACAAGGCACCATGCATGTACACATTTACACATATAGTCAATTTAGTGTTGCCAATCCACCTACATTTTGGAAAGAATTGTAACAAATATCAGTTATATTCAGGAACCAGGAATTTCCTGGTATCCAGACTTACATTCCTGCCTCTTCCAAAGGTTCTTAGTTATACCTTTCATAATAGCTCTACTGAAATTAGCGATTAATGTACTAACTATTTTCCACCAGCTGTGTACAGGTGTCCTACAAAGCTAAATATAGATTAAGTGAGCTTTATTTTTCTCCTGCCTTCTTTGCATAATGAATTAAACAATGCAATTACATATGTTGGTAAAATGCATATGCATTAATGTGGTGCAGTTCCTTGCTTTGTTATAATGTAACATCACTGTTTTGCCCATGTTATGACAAACAGGCCAGCTGTTTTATACACTAAAGGTCTCTAGGCTTCTTGGAGGCTGGTATATATACTTTCACAATTATGCTATGACCAAGAAACCTCACTGATCCCTGCTAGACCCACTGAAATTAAATGATCAGTAATTGCTATGGCATTTTAATAGAGTGTATTGCAGTTGACTGTTTCTGGTCTTTTTAAAAATGTTAATTCAGCTATGAGACTGAAAGGTCTTTCTGCTGGCCTTATCTTTTTGAAAAACCCAGCTGTGTTTTTCATCGATCTGAAGGGTGTCCAATTATGTTCACTTACAGCTCTGCTGATACTTGCCTTTTTTTAACAGCCTGCATTTTCATTAACATTTTCCACTGGCCCTGCATGATCAACCAACTAAAGCGCTTGTGTAAACATTAGCTGGAGAATATTTACACTGCTGTGGGTGCATTGTGTTGCATTACACGGATTTCATTTTCACAATAGGTCTTCTGTGAATGCTAAAATTCAATGGAACTGCACAATTTCACTTCCTGGCTGCATGCAGATGAAAACTGAGGTCATGTTGATCCCTAGCTTTCACTCAGAAATTTAGAAAACAGGGAAGGTGATGGTATTTTCCATGGCATGTTTTTGCATTTCTGTTGGCCATCACACAAGTTGTCTCCTTTGATTAGTGGAACCTGGCATCATTGCAGTGTTGCTGCATGAGTTACTCAGGCTTACTTGTCTCCTTTTCCATTCAGCAGTAAAGATCATTAAAGATGGGGCCAGATTCATCCAGCATGCTAGATTAAAATGGCTTTGGTCACAGCTGCTGTTTGTCCTGAGGGGTCACTGTGTCTTATTGCATTTCAGTGCAGAGGATATGAAAGCACCCTTTGATGTCCAGGGTATTTTTTGTGATGCCCACTGCACAACAATCAGCTCCATTTTCTGGAAGCTGTGGAGCCTTCTACCAATGGTTGGCATCAAATCAGGTTAATTTAATTTATAAGAATATGAGTGGGAAGGCAGTTAGGAAATGCACTTTGCTGCTTCTCATCTGCTGGAATAAAGGCGGCTGGTTTAGTAGAAGACGAAGGAAGATAAAGCTAAACCATGAGGGGGGTGGGGGGAGGGAGGAGACAGTGTGGGTCACAGAAGACTGCACCAGTTAAACTACAGTGTTCCTCACAAATGTACAAGCACAATGCAATAGAAAAGAAGTATTTACTGAATGTTGTATTTTAATGAAAGTATATGCTTTTCACTCTTGAAATAATTAATATTTAGTAAGGCTTGCGTTAGGCACATTTTCCTTCAGTTTATTTTTTATTGTAATTACTTGTTTTAAGGGCTGAAGTCAATTAGCCATGGTTGAAACTTAATGTGCTTTTTAATCTCCCTTTCCTATATTGGTTCTTTTTTTTAATAGAACAACTATAGCTGTCTATTAAAATGGTAGTTTTTTTTCCCACTTTTGTTCAATCTTCATCAGTTAACAAATCCCTGCAACAAAATTCTCATTAATGAAATAGTGTCACATTACCTCAAGGTATATGTGACAATGAAGCCTTGATGTTTTCATTTGTATATGTGACACTGAAGCCTAGATGCCTTATGCTTTAATTTGTCTTGTGGCATGAGTTGAGAGAGAGTCTTTCAGAGAGTAATATGGATAAACAGGGGTGTTGTCAATATTGAGCAGATCCTCTGTCTAACTATTACCAGATGATGTCTAGGGAGGACTTTTCACACCACACACACACAGAATCATGTTGCTTTTTCACAAGTACAGCAGAGTACCGTACTGGTGTGGTTGAAGTTAGTTTGTGGTGTCTGTTTCATGTTTACACATTTTACTCTCCAGATCTAAGAAGACCTTACAGGCTCTATACATTTATAAACTCAGTAGTGAATTCACTTATAATTCTGTGGAAATAAGACATGTTTTTGCTGTCATCACGTTCTGATACAGAGTGTTGTTTACAGCTTTTTTACAGTGCAGATTTTCTTTGCATTATAGAAAAGAATCCATTCCTGGTAATAGCACATGGATAAATTAAGTTCAATAACAAGATTTAATCCCATGTCTGTAAAACCACATCGCAAGACATTGGGCTTAATTATAATCGGTGGTGCCTGTAATGCTTTATGAATGATGTGGTATGGATTATTTGGACGTTGAAGTAGCTGGAACACAACAAATAGCTGATAAATAAAAGGAACTGCATTGTTGTTATCTTTCAGTTCTTTTGACTGTTTTCTTGATTATCTATGTATCTTGTTTAAATTCCGTCCTTGTGCTGTGAAGGTTAAGATGTGGTGTTTTATGCTGCATGTAAACACAAATCAGAGGCTGTGTGCAGGTGCAATGGAGCAATGAAGTATATGGGGAGTGGGATTACTGTAGCAGAGCCCCTGCTGTTCCCCTGACAAGCGCTGTGTGTTGTGATTAGGGGTCACTTTGAGGAGAGCTATAACTGAGCTTGGTAGAAGGTCACAGGTCTCCTTCAGCCAGAGGCTCCCACAAACCACCATGTCCAAAGGCTTGTGGCAGGGCGACAGTGAGAAATGAGCTTTTACAGAAAAGAGAGGGGTTTTTTTTCTTCTGGAAAGAAGACAGATTATTTTTGTTCTTTTCCTCCTCAGAGGGAACAAAGAGAAGAAAAGCTGAGGTGTAGTCTGCCATTCCATTTGTCTGGCAGAGAGAGAAAAAGTTCCTGCATAAGTGAGATGTTCCTATGTGCAAAAGAAATGTCACTACTTTTGTAGTGTTGATTCTTAGACATTTGGAGGGTAATGGGTTTTGCCTTGCTCATTTATCCTCTAAAATTACTGTAAGGACTTAATCAATCCACACAGCTAAATGAGAACTGTGGTAAAGGTCTGACATGCTGCATTGTGCTCAACCTTTTCAAGGGCAGCCCTGATCTCTTCTCTCGACAGCTCCAATGACAAAAAAAAACTGATAAAGATGGGGGATGGGATTTGCTGTAGAAGAGCAGTCTAATGGGCAGCACTGGACCACTGACTCTCAGTCTGCTAAATAGCCCCAGGTTTCTCCCTTCTGCAGCTGGAGTTGATGAGGAGCCTGATTGAGCCACAGCTCAAATAGTCTCCAGTTGGTGTTCGAGATTTCTCTAGCATAGTCAGTAATCAGGGAATTTCCCTGATTTGCCTTTGCCTTTTATTTGGCTCAAACAGGAGACCAATTTGACAATAATTCATTTTGTGTCCATTTCAAGCTACAGCTCGATTTCAGATGACAAATATTGTTTCATACATCCAGTTTTGTTTTCTGTCATTGGAACATTATGTTAGCAGTGATTGTGTTTGCACAAGAAACATTTCACTGACAGAATTTCACCTCTAGACTGTTTATTTTCACCTAGATTACTCTGGGAATTGATATGACCTGAAGGCACTGGAGTAATAACTAAGAATAAAAAAATATGAATCAGCTGTGGATTGCGGCACTCGCTCTATTGTACTGGGGGTGGAGGATGTTGGAGAGGCCTCAGATAATGGTATTTGGTATGCACAGTGAATTGCATTCTAAAACTATAACCCAGTACTGCATCACCTTATTCATGCACTGACATTAACACAACTCCTGAACCCATAAATACAGCCTGTGCAGATCACTGGAGATATGCTAGAAATCTCTGCTTTCAGATGTGCCCTTCAACTCAGACATGAAATTTAAAAAAAGTCAAGCGAGCAAACATGAGAAATAATGAGGGAATTACAAATAAAAGGACAGGGCTGGGTTGTCTTTTCACAACAAGTGGAAATTAATGTATCATTCATTTGTACCTGTGCTATCTATAGTGATTTGTGTATGCCTAAGAACAATGCCTTGTCACAATTCATTAACTAGAAATAAGATAATTCACTAATGAAATGCTGTGAGAGACAAGCTTAGTCAGAGTACATCATTAAGAGGAATAGATCAGTATGCTCAGCCAGATCTACACATGTACCTGCCACATCTGCAACAATATCTACTGAGAATTAACAGGTTGCTTAGTAACTACACACTTCCTTAAATTCCTTTAAGTGTAAATGAGGTGCATTTTTGACTGCTTGGGCTCTTTTGAGACGGCACCTATTTTATGTCTAGAATGTGAAGTACCAGCATGGCAACCCAAGTTGATAGGTTAAATAATGAAACTGGTGATGGTGCTGTTCATGCTCAATCTACCTCAAACAATTTGCGCAGACACATTCTGTTTTCCCCCGAGCACGAAGGAGCAGCAGCACCTGAAGAATGCAGTGTTTTGTTCCTCGATGTAATGGAGTTCTCTTTCTGATGGGGGAAAAAAGGCCCAGCAGCGAAGCTTAAGGTGCAAACCTAACTGGCTCTGTAATTTAACTTCCATTTGGAAAAATTACTCAGTACTGAGGCATGCCACAAATTAAATTTATAGGCCAATTTCATTGTTTCATTGTATTTCAGCAACATAATTGCTTTGGGATATGGAATATGAAAAAAGTCTTCTGTTAGTAAATGAGAACACATTTGATTTTATGTCTATGTTTGGTCATGCCAGATTCAATGGTGCATAATACTGAAATAGTTTTGTGCTAGATTTCTGTTGTGATTTCTCTGAATTAAGTCTATAAGGCCACTAGTCTAGTATCTAGGTCTGGTAAATACTGTTTATTTGCCTGTAGACATAGAAGGCATCCAGTGTTCAGATTGAGATTTTTTTTGTGTTGCTGTGGTGTTTTTCCATTAATGTTTTAGCAACTGGCTCCCCAGGGGCTCAAAAATAGGTGTAACATTATCCCTCCCCCCATTGCTATAGCTCTGAGGCAGTGTGGGAACTCTGCATTATGAGAGCTACAAAGTAACACACATTCTTTCTGTGCCTTCTCTGTGACACACACACACACACACACACACATATTTTACACTTTGCATAGTAACAGTGTACTATTATAATATCAGGGCCAATACTGTTCATTCTGAAGGCAATACATCCGTAATATCACCGTGATATCCAACAGGAATAATGATTTATGTTTTAATGACTTTTTGCAGAAGGAGGCTTTTTCTTGAGTAACACCTTGTCACACAGGGTAAAAACTGTAATCCTCTTTATTAGAAGGAAACTCCATGTATATTTCCATGAAAATTTTCTTATTCTATATATAAATGTCGTTGGCATATAAATGCATATATATGTTAGTAGTCTAGTATTTGCAAAACACAGTAATTCAGTTTACTGTCAGGTTTGCAACTCTTGGAGTTCTTGATTCTTGGGCTGTATTGTTAATACAAGTTGAGCTTTCCTTCCAGTACCACCTTCCGTTCAGTTTAAAGAGTGTGGCACCAGAACACAGAAGTAGTAGGGCTTTAGGAAAACAGAGAATACAGGGACTTTATATAATGGGTAAAGAAAGTACTTTTATCTGGGATTTGTTGGCTTCAGTGGAAGGAACTGTGGAGACACCAGGATGCTGACTGAACAGCTAATAGCAGAGTGGCAAAACCTATGACAAGTAAACCACAAATATCCGATGAAGAGTCATAACTGCTGGACCTCTATTTATGTAATTTATCAGTGACATTTCTAAATTGCCTGCTTCTTGAGATTTTTTTATAGTCATAAATGATTTAAAATGTATCTCTTTGGATTCAAAAGCTGAGCTTGTAGACCCCTAGTCTGAATTCTTATTACTGATCATAATCTGTGCTGTCAACATTTAAAGGCCAAAAAGCTGAGACATCTGAATTATTTGACGAGGTCCAATTCTCCTGTGTGAATAATAACAGTAGTTTAAAGTGGAATTTCAGTGCACGAGAAGATAAAAATCAGTCAACCAATACACATTTGCTGTACTAGAAGACATAAATGGACATCTAAGCTTTTGATACTGGCTATGCTCTATTTACTCATGGTGCAACACAGGGAACACAAAATCAATCGTGCGTCTTGAGTGAAATGTTGAAATGAGAAGTAGATACATGTACTGTTCAGATCACATTTCCTGCACTGGTTCAAGATATGCTGTACAGTGAACAGACTGTATGATTAAATTTGAATTATAACCTATACAGCTCTCATGTTTTGTAATGCACAGTATTTAGTATGCATCTGTATTTTTGTGATTGTACCTTAAGGACTTCTACAGCCACCCTGAAAAGCTCCATCTGTTTTCTGTTTTGAAGTTAATAGTGGATGGAAATGATTGACTTGGGTAATGTGGTAAATTTCTGAGTGCTTACATTGGGTTTGGATGTTTGCCTTTTTGGAGGTTGTGACGAGTGCCACCACACTCAGCAGGCTACCAGCCTACCAGCCGTGCAAAATTACTCAGGTAATGACCAGTGGAAGACGTGGCAGTCTCCATTAAGGTTATAACAGAGAAGAGAAGAGGAGGAAAAGAGTATTCAAGGTTATGTGCTTATTTATGGGCTGAATAATGTTTGCATAGCAACAGTTCCCAGAGTCCCCAGATCTTTTAACATAATCCCTTTCATGCTATGTTTTGCTTTGTGGGCTGGGACATGAATCTGGATATAGATGTGTGTGTACTTGTGAGATGACTTCAAGGATCTTTGTTTGAAGTTTAGTACAGCATAATGTCTTGGATAGTGATTATCATACAGTACTTAACTACTTTTATTTCACAACCTAATCACTATAAAATTCAGTAATTCAAGTTAATATTCCAGTTTTAATATTTAAATTAGGAAGTGCATATGAGTGCATTATTTGGATTGAACAGTGTTCTAAATAAATACAAATGTATATATGAATATAAAGTACACTATATGTTTTTTTATTTGTCTTTGTTTGCTTTTTCTGTTTTGATACATTTACAGTTTCTATAGTAACTGCCTGTTCAGGGTCACTGCTGTTCAGATTAGGCTAGTTTGGGAAATAGAACCAATAACATTTGTTCACAAGATCACAGGCAGATGCGGCCAAAAAATTAAATAAGTAAAAAAATAAAAATACAAATCGGTTCTGCGCACGTCTCTAACTGAGACCAACATTGAGACAACCGAGACCATGCTGACAGTGCTAGGATTTTTATGTCTGTGTTAATCCCTGTTTGCTGTTAAAAAATCTTTCACTCTTCTGGGAAGGCCTAGGCAAACCAATGTCTTTATAAACCTTGCTTTGTACACAGGTACATCATGCTGGAACATGTTTGGAGCCCTTAGTTTCATTGAGGAGAAATTGTTATGATACAGTATGCGAAGACCTTTTATACAATTCTGTTCTTAAAAAGTTGTGACACATACTTTTGGTCATGTAGTGTATTTTATGTTATGCAGTTGGTTCCTGAATACAGTACATTAATTTACTCTACACAGTGTTTAAAAAAACATATTCACTGTTATCACACTACAATATCACTATCATGTAAGGGTTACTGCTGTACTGAGAATAATCCACCTCTCAAATACTATCTGGTTTGTAGTGACTTTATGGGGGTCATTTTTCTGGACAACTGACTAACTGGACAAATTTTGTAGTTAGTAATGTTATATCTACAAAATGAACAAAATGAAGATATGGTAGGCATATCTTCTAAAATAGCCAATGGGTATATGCCAAAAGGTAGGGGTACATAATAAATCCCCAACTCTGTGTATATGCATAATTAAGAATAACTGATGTAAGGGTCTGGAGAAAAATCAATAATGTCAGCAGGAGCAATGCTGATGTGTGATGTTGATTAGTATGAGAGCTGTGAGATGCATATCCCTGCCTGACTGAAGGTGATTGATCATGACTAAAGCACTAACACCACCTCTTGCCTCCCAACAAAGCTCCAGTCAGGCCAGCTAGAGAAGATACTCATTAAGAGTGTTCATAGACATTATGATGAATAGAGGGGAGTAGAGGAACAGACCCTGGCTGGACTCCAATCTGGTGACTGTTTATCTCTGTACATTTCTCTGTGTCCAGAGCCCATCACTGCAATACACCTCTGCTGCTTCACAAGTCTGTTAACATGTTGCCTCAGACCAGCTTCATTAGCTCTCTGTGCCTCATTGGGTGAAAAACATGCAGGCTTGCACTGTTTTATGGAGGAATACATCAGGCCTGTCCTAGGAATTTTGTCATTCTTTTATAAGGTTATTTATACATAATCCATTTAAAGGGAACGCTGCTTGTGTTGTGTTTATGGATGATTAGATTTTATGAGTGTTTGTGAACTAATCTCTGAATTACTATTCCAATATGTAATGTGTTCCAATAGTCTAATGTAGAAAAGATGTCTCACCTATTGCTTCTAGCTAATGATGAATTTTCTTCTAGTTCAGAAGAGTACCTGCTGTTCCCCTCCATATGCACAGGCACGCTACACAGCTCTCTCTGATCTAACAGTGGGTTGCCTGACCACAACTGTGCTCTACCATATGTGTATTTCTGGCACTACTTTGTCCTCACAATCAGCCAGGATTTGATTTTGTTTTCACAGCCGTATTTTGTGACGTTTCTCACAAATTTTTGTGCTTTTTCAAAAAAAACAAAAAACCCCGCTCTTCAGGTTCTTTCCAACCTCCATTAGCACATATGGTGTGAAGCCTATTCTGTTTTACAGCCCTTCTTCACATGTGATTGATTACTACATTGTGTATATAGGTCACGTAAATGTGATTACATTAGATAGACATTAGTTTTAGCATTTTGTCTTATACAATCATTAAATATCATCATTATTCACATCTTTCTGTTAAAACTCTTAGTGCATTTCAGTAGTTAAGTCTTCCATATCCTGACTCATGTGTCCTTGTAAATCTGGATTTCTGGGAAGATTGAAGTCAAACCTGGCTCGTATTTTGCTGCTACACCCAAAACAGCGTGCCGCTTGGCTGCATATAGCACCTTCTGCTGGGACATGGGCCTTGTGTGTGTGTGTGTGTGTGTGTGTTTAAACTGGAGTTTTAAAAAATAGTCTGAGAGCTCTTTGCATTCTGAAAGCTATTAATAAAGTACATGCTTTAAGAAAGAAAGGTTTATAATCAAGAATTATAAATGGGCGTTCAGACAAAATGTGTTAACCTGCAGTATACAGAAGCAATCTTGCATGTCTGTCAACTTACTTTCCACATGCATCAATGGACAAGAGCTGCAAACATACTAGAAGGCTAATATGAAAGTTTTGTATTGTGCTTTTAACAATAGACATCATGACAAATAAACTTCATAAAAATTCAAATTGAGATAGTGGCAAGGAAAAACTCTGGGATGACATGAAAAAGAAACCATCAGAAAACTCAAACCTTTAAAGGACTCTTGTCACTCAGACAGCTAAAATTAAATATCCAGTGCTACCATGTAACCCAAACACCCAAGAGTGTTTAGCCTGTTAGTTTCACTGCAGTTACTGAAATATTGATTATACATATTTGCTGGATAATATGCTTTAAGATAGAACTTTCATTATATGACCAGTTTGTGGATACCTAACCATAGTGCTCATATATATTTTTTGAACATCCTTTTCCAGATTTAGTGTTATTATATTAACCTTCACTCTTCCAGGGAAAGCTTTTGATTTTGAAGTGTGGCTGTGGGCATTTGCCCATTCAGCCAAAAGTTAGTGAGGCTGAGCACTCATGGCAGGCGAGGAGGCCTTGGGCACAGTCAGCATTCCTGTTCATCCCAAAGGTGTTTAGTGGAGTTAAGGTTATGGCTCTGTGCAGGACAATTGAGTTCTTCCACTTCAATTTTGGCAAACCGTGTCTCATGGCGCTCGCATTGCGCACAGGGGAATTGTCATGCAGGAACAGATTTAGGCCTTTTAGTTCCAGTGAAGAGAGATTATAATGCTACAGCATACAAAAACATTCTATGTCATTGCGTGCTTCCAAGTTTGTGGCAACTGTTTGGGGAAGAACCACATATGGGTGTGTTGATCATGTGTCCACAAAGTTTTGACCATATAGTGCAATAAGAGAATAAATGTGTGCCTGAAAAATGGAAGAAGAGGGAATGCCAAAAATTACACTGGGGACAATTTTCACTGGTGAAGAATAAGAATTGCAGAGTGCAGCTTTAATATCACATGTATGTGCTCTGTGTACACATGCTGATCCAAACAGCAAAGTGCATGCTTAGATCTCAGGCCAGACAGGAGCAAACTGTAGCCACCTGTCGCTGCTTTATCGAGTCCTGCTGCCAAGCTCCAGGAACTCTTCCCTTAAAAGGATCAATATTACTCAGCATGACTGGAGAACTATTGATCCCCTTTGCTTGTAACATTTTTTTCTGTTGTCATTAGTTAAGATTAGAATAATGTTTTTTTTTCAATGCTTTCTGGTATAGTTCACCAACTACCATAACACATGATGCCACTATTAAAAACACTTATTTCTCCATGAAAACATCCATGCTAACATTTGTCACAGATGATTTTCTTTTATGTTCTCTTATTAAAAAATATGGAATTGATATAAATGGAGAGAAAATGATCTAGTACAGCCTTGGCTTGATTACTGTTTATGAGGTATTATTTTATACACCATGCAAATAATGTCTCATTCCTACTGAATATTTCAGCACAGGGCCATGCAAATTGTATAGTGATATTCAGAGGTAAAACCACTTTTTAGAAATATTGACTGGCAGAATCAAATAAATCCATGTAAGGGTCATAATGTTTGTGTGTCCTTAAGAACAAATGACAGTGTTTTATTTGCATAAATATGAAGTCTGTTTCTACAGAGGCATGAGATGATAGTGAAACTGAGCTAAGCACTGCAGGCTGAGCAAGCGAGACAGGTGTATAACACCAACGGCTGCTAAAGAGAAGAAGCAATAAAACTAGATTAGCAGTGGATTATTTGGCTGTCACGCTAATCTGCATTTTTTGTCACCCTGTTACAGTCAAGCACTGCATAAGAAGTGTACACAAACACAATCACACACACAGTCACATGGTACAAGGTAAAAATTAAGATAATAATAGGCTTGGAATTTACATCTTGATATATTTGTGGCCTCTTGTAGTGTGTAGGTGATGAATTGGCCTTTTCCTCCATTAAGCCAGGGTAAACCTGCTGAGATTTATGGCGACTATTAAAGCCAGAGATGGTCATTCAAAGGCCACTCATCTTGTTGATATATATAGGAGGAGAGAGAGAGAGGTAGGGACACCAAGAGTAGAAAAACACAGAAACGTGCACGGCTGACAAAGGTAAGCACTGCAGTGCCGTAGTCAGTCATGGTGATGTTGTCGCATGGTGAAGAACTGATGACTTGTTTTTCAAGGCTAGTGCTGTGGGCTGTTCTTTTCAGCTTTGAGCAAGAGGCACAACAGCGAGGATGTGAAGTAACAGGTATGAAGGTACAAACTGAAAAATTGGCCTTTCTTATCTATTCAAGGGTCTGCATTTGATATATACCTGAGTCTGTTCATTATTTCAAATTCCATCATTCAACATTCTTAGCAGCCCAGAGACCATCAAGCAAAGCTCTGATGATCCTGCATACACTGTGCGCACAATCCAACCAACAGAGAAAGAGAAGGAAAGAAAGGGAGAGCTGGTTTGAATATCGATGTGAAGAATATGTGTCAGAGGCTTCTTTTTTCTTCTTCTTTTATTGTGTGCGTGGATGTGTGTAACTGCACGTGTGTGTAGTTCAGCCTTCAGGGATTCTTTTGATTTTGTTGTGGAGGAATGTGCAGTGCATGATCTCATGTCTAGACCAGCTGTCAGGCACAAATCCACTGACTTCCCCTATATACACACATACATACATACATACAGTACATACATACATATATATATATATATATATATGAAACTTTGCCATTCTTTGAGT
>JAQQZR010000035.1:12912723-12923971 GCA_030068235.1 Notoglanidium macrostoma | reverse complement strand
TATACTCAAAGAATGGCAAAGTTTCATTTCATTTTCACTCTGCATTTGATTTCTAGACAGGAAAAACCTACGCCTACATTTTCTCTGTCAAAACAGCATATCAGAATCACTCTCAGAGTGTGAATGTGAATGTGGATCAATTATTATTTTTTTCTGCTATTATTTGAGGTTAGGACCCCCCCAAAATTCAAAAAGAATATATATTAATTTGATTGATTGGAATAAATGGGCCATATTGATGAAGTTAACAGATGTATGACATTCTGCATAAGCTATGTGGTCATTTGCTCACTTTGTATTTCTCCAAGCACAAGAGATGTCAGAAACCTTTTCCCCCTTCAATTTACAGTCAAGAGTAACTGCTGCTGAAGCTAGCTAGACTCCTTCAAGACCTCAAGACTCTGTAACATGTGTGGATGAAATTTATAGTTTTGATTTGAGCTGTGATGGATGGCTGTGCAGGTTCATAGAGTGTTCTCTCTTGAGGCACACAAACACTGGGTCTGGCCAGGATGGCAATATAATTTTTTTGTGTGTAGATACATCAGTTAAAACACATCTGTTTATAGAATTATACATATTTAGTTCAATACATATGGAGCCAGTGTTGCAAAAGTTCATTCTGAGATACAGCGATTTGAAACAAGAGTGCATCAAACAAAAAAAAATACATTCCTTAATCTATAAAGTATCCATCATCAAAATATTATACTGTAAAAAACAATCAATATAACTTTGCAGGTGCTTAAACATGTGCCATGCATTCATTTCAATTTACACATCAAGTTTACAAATGATTTTCTGCAATTTAGATTTTCTGTTAAGATGATGATACCTTTCAGTGGCTTGGCTGCAGGAAATTCAATGAAGATAAATAATTTATTTTGGAGATGATTAACTGTAGATTTAAAATATCCAATGAAACACCTTTTCATTTTTTGACCAACTGGACTCATTTTGTGGTGACAAACCCTATATGTATTTGAAATGTCTAGTTTAATATATCTTTCCAATATTAGTTACACATGGACTAATTAAACTTCTGGTTTGAGATAGGTTTGCTGAGACTAATAGTGAATTAGTCCTATAGTGTCAAAGAGGCCAAAAAAAAAAATACTGGGTATCAGTTTTCAGTGGAAATTCCTCATTGCATCAAAGAGCTAAAACAAATTACATTCTTAGGAGATTGGAGTAGGTGTGAGTTTTGGAGCAAGCACAAAGAGGCACCTGAGAGATTATTTAATGTATGTAAATTATTCAGGGCTGTAGGCGTTGCCCTTGACCTTACTCTAAGGTATTACATCCTGAATACAGTGAAAACAGAACAGGATTCCTACTGAAGCTTAAGCAGAGAACTGAACCTTTTGACCTGCTTACTGCTCCTGAGGCCTTTGCATCGCCTGGCAGAAACATTTCAGGTTAATACTTTATATCAGTGGCAGTGGAAACAAGCATGTCATGCTCAAGTCTGCTCTTACTCAGGGTATAGCTCGGTTTTTATTTGCTCTCTAATCTCTTAAATATGCTGGCCAGCCACCTGCATGTTAAATGATATTTGTCTCTAAATGTCAGCTTTCTATTAAAATCCAATTCATTAGTCCACACATTTAAACCTTATTTTTGTTCGCTTGGCTCTTTCCCAGTATTGGTTGTATGTTGAATCAGACAACTTAACCTTTTTTGCCTGTTGGAGTCCTGAGCCTTGATAATTAAATTCTGCACAATTGTCATGGTATGTTTTTGAATACTTTGTGATTTGTTAAGCATGCATCAAAGCAATGATCAACTCCGCAATCCTTCAGTGTGTTCACCAGTGTTTATGTATTTATGTCTTGTTTTCAAGGAAATTTCTTTTCTCTTTAAGAATACTGCTGTAAAAGAAGTATGAACCCCTACCCAAACTCAGTATTAATCTGTTAGCTAGCAGGAGAAGCACAAACAGGGTCATCAGTGGCCATCTTAAATACTTGAGAACTCTTTGTATAGTATTTCTTTACAGTTCAGTGTATAAAAGTCTGAAAAAGACTAATGGGTTTGAGGGAAAAAACTGAATGGCTGTGCAGAAAAAGAGAGAACATTGTAGAGGCTCAGGACATCCTTATCTGATTCCTTTCCAGGCCCTCCTGGGTTTTCCTTTTTTTAATCGGTTGTATATCATTTGAAAATGTTCTACTGACTCGTTTAATAGGCTTCTCTATGCCACAGTGGTCTTGTTGAACCCAGAGGAATTGCTGTGTTCAAAATGGCATACACTTGTACACTATATTCTTGTTGGCTGCAGTTTCCTCAGAATTGTTTCGTTTTGTGAAGTTGTGAGTACAGTGCTGAGGTGGGAATGGCATTACTGGCGTTTAAAGTAAACTCCTGAATGAATTGCCTTTGGACGCTTCTTTTGTTTGTTTTTCACTATTGGTCAATTTTGTTTTTATTTCATGAGCTGTAACATTCCTTGTCTGTGTAACATCATGTACATAGAGGCATTCTTCAAAAAGTACATTCAGCATTTTTTTAAAGATGCATAAAATGTGTTGCCATTTTCCTCAAATTGCATACATACTGTACGTATTAAACACACACACTGATCTGGTGAAAATCAGGTACTATCTCATGCAGCTAGTTTTTGACTTACTTCAAAGATTGTTATCTTATCTCATGGTTTTATTCTAATGAAAGCTGAAAAAATACAGACTCCATGTCTACTGTTTGAACTAGCCAGCTAGTTAGCTATTTTTGCTAAGAAAGCTCCTGGTTTAAAAATATAGACTACACGTTTTAGGTGCAGCACTCTAACTACAAAGGAACTTTGTCCGGTATCACATTCAGAAGACCCCTCTGTGCCATTACATGATATAATAGACTGTTGATGGAAAATTTGTTTATGCACAATATCTTGCTAGAATCTTAGCCTCCTAAAAGACTGGATCTTAACCACAGTTTCTTCAAACATGGGCAAGTAATTGCACTAGACTCAGATTTTCAGGGTCAAGATTCACAAAGAAAATAACACACCAACCATTATCGATGGAATGTTTAAACTGATTACAGCATTAAAATTAACTGCAGATATCAATGTCCCAGACTAACCAATGCACTCTAAACAGACCAAGTATGCAACATGAATTCTTCAGCTATTTCTTTTTATGGTATCGTGACAATCTAGACATTTGATTGAAAAACCAAGTTACTGAAAGAATAAATAACGTGGCTACAGTGTGAAAAATGTATACAAATTGCCGCTCTTTTTCTCTGCATCTGAATCCAGTTAAGCACATGGCAGTAGTAAAAAAAATAATAATTAAGTACAAATCTTAATCCTAATATTCTCAGAATATATTATATGCATATGTCTATAATGTGAAAGAATTTAATGTTTCATTAGGATTTTCCCTTCACACAGAGAGATAGATGCATAAACACTTAGTAACTAGTGTTTTTTATGACTATGATAGCATGCCATGCTGTGATTATCAGGCAGTCAAAAAAAATCCTTAATGGCCTGTGCATACCAGACATCCAAGAGGTCTTTGTATGAAAATAATTGTGGATAAAGGCTATTTAATTCGGTCATCTCTCTGATGTCAGTCACTGAGGGCATTGAGAAGTGAGGCCTACAGATCAGCCCAGGACATGGTAAAGTGTGAGCCAAAACATCTGGATCCCTCATCAGACCACTGGAACAGAGAGAACTCAAGAATCAGATCACTGTGAAACCCAACAGCCTGTCCTAAAGGAGCAGGGGAAAGCAATGTAGTGGGTCAGGCTTTAGAGTCCTTGATTTTCTAGTCATTAGCTGAGAGTGGGTTTTAACGATGAATGCTGTTTGTAACTTAGTCTGTAAACATGTGTTTAATGACTTTATGACATATATTCTTATACAATGGTGTGCACAAGTTGAGACAACAATCTAAAGCTCAACAATTTATACTTAAGCTTGACACTAATTGGAAGGGAAGGGAACATATGGTGCTGCTGTAGCTCAGTGATTCTGTCACTCATACTGCTTGGTGCAGATACCCAACCCTCTAATGAATTCAGCTCAAAACAGACTTGAAAGTATGTCATTAATCTCTAAAATCGTTTATGCTGCATACTCAGCTCGGCCACATATTTGCAGTACAGCACTGAAACATTATAAAGGTTGTGAGTGGTAGCAGGAAGAGAATTGACTTGTGCAGCACTCATATTAAATAGAGATGTGTTGTTCAGCATTGTCCTCTATTATGCCCACTCTGCTTTTTCTTGGGCGCTGGCCAGCTGATAAATAACCATGTTGTCCTTGGGTGTGACATGCTTGCAGGAGCCCAGACACACAGTAGCAAATGGTCCAATGGTATGCTACGCTGTCCCATGCCTCCTGTTGTGAGCGTGTGTCCACCATGCTAAATGTCTTTGCGGTGCAGAAGAGTATGCAAATGGCGCAGCAGTGGAGTCAAAGGCAGTTCGGTTATGTGCTGAACAAGGCTCCAAAAGGTAGGAGGAGATCCAGCGTAAAATGCTTGTTTGTCACTACATGCCTCAAGGCATTTTATGACAGTGTTCCTAATCAACGACTCTTATATTCCTGCGAATCAGACAGTATTTCACTCCTATGTACATATGCAGGTTTTGTTGTTGGAGTTTTTCCTTCATCAATTCCCTTATCATCAGGCTCAGCACTACCTGGATCAATGAACTGTTTGCGTTTTAGGGTGCATACACAATAGTTCTGTGTGGGTTAGGAAGATAGCATTAGAAAGGGACCTCAGCTAGAGAGGGACAAGTTATACTCAACAGCCAGGCTGCTCTTTCTGTCCCTAATGCTTTACGAAGTACCACTTCTCCTTCAATTTGTAACATTCAGAGGATGACTGAGTGACAGAAATGGGGCTCACTTGCAGTCAACCCTGGCCTTCTCCATATCCTGGATCAATGGTTTGAAATGAGCCTCTAATGGCTAAAGAATATTTGACAGCAATGCAAAAGAGGAGGGGATAAGCAGTGGAAAGGGGATTTTAATGAATACACAGGCGGTTCCCTTTTCTGGGGAAATATTGGGTCTGGCTCTGTTCAGTAAACAGGACCGGGCTAGGCTTCTGGAGCTCTGCCAGGGTAATTTATATTATATCTGATGTTTGCATATACTCTAACTGCATGGTGAAGAGAGACTCACTCTGTCATGGCACTGCTTCATCAGTATTAAATCAGCACAGCTGTAAAAGCCATTAGCATGTCTGGAGAGGATTTTACCCAAGCATGATATCACTACAGTTTTCTGGTGCTCTTTTTATGGGGATTATATCATCATCATTTGCAGGTTTCTGTCCTCTTTCAAATACATTATGGAATTTGTTGTAAAATGTATTGCTCATATGGTGTTTATTCACTGTTGGAACTCTAATGGCAATTAACACCTGCTTAATGTTGCAAATGGCTACAGTAAAATATAGCATTCATATCGATTCATACGTTCTTGTATGCATTGCAGCTGATTGGACTAATACAGTGGGCTAAGTCTTTTTCATCCTACTCATTTCCTCTTTTCTGTCAGTATGGACCCCCAACCTCATAACTCAGGTTTACATAGCTGTGTGAAATGCAGCATGATGCTAATTGGGCATGCTTTCTGTGTGTGTGTGTATGTGTGTGTGTGTGTGTGTGTGTGTTTGCGTGACAGTTGAGACAGCGGGAGAGAGATAGGAGATGTAGAGAGGGAAACTGTTTAAAATGCAGAGCAGTCATGGCTGGAGGAATGCTCCAGCTCATTCTTGCCATCTGGTCACTTTTAGTGTGACTCAGGGCGATCGCCTCCTCACATAACACAAGAGGCTGTGGAACACACAGACACAGCTTTACGTTTGTACATTTTTTATGTGTTCACCCTGTAAATCACTGAGATGCAATACAACAGCATCAGTGAATAGTCTTTGTGGCCACTGAGGGATAAAATTGGGTTCTGGTGCAGAGGCTGTGATGAAGGAAGGCACATGCTGAGGGTGTTGCTAATTTGCATTGGTTTTACAGCTTGACTTGTTTGACTTGGGTGTAGTTTGTTGTGAATCCTTTAACTTAGGTATATTGAAAACGTATTGAATATATATCAGATGTTTGTATTGAATCTTCTGATAATCATGTTCACATGCCTAGTACACCTCTATGGAAGAAATATGTTATTGTAAGCAACTTGCTGAGGTACATGCGCATTCATTCTCCATAGAGATTACGGTCATTGTTGTGAGTGGCCAGTGGTGCCTGGGCCTGAGAAGCAAGAAACAACAGTGGGAAGGGGGGTATTCAATTGCAATCTAAAAACAACTACTCGATATGATTTTCTTCCTGTCAATTTGTCAATTTTGGAGACAGTCTTTGTTACAAGGGCTCTCTGCTGAAAGTACAGATAATATTGTATGTTCTAATGGAACTTGTTACTTCATGCTTTTGAAATGGGAAGACACAATATTCTCTCGCTGATCAAGCGGTTATAGTCGTAAGATCACTGTTGCTAGGCAACTGGGAAATATGAACAGCAAGCATGAACTAGTTTATGATTGAGGTTAAATTTAGCTAGCTAGCACAAAAAGGTGGGAAGAAAGCAAGAATGTTTACTTATTGTAATTGTGTGCAGGTTTCATGTATCTAAGCATGTGGTTTGGTTGCAGGCATGAGCTGAAGTACTTTGACTTTTAGCATTCTTGAAATATATGGAATTCGCACAACTTCTGACATCTCCATACACAGACAGTGTAAATGCAGTTTCATAGTGACAACAAAACAAAACTGTTCAGGAATATAAACAATTCCCTAAGATTGGTTGGTATATTTCCAAGAAAAGTATCCATGTTCTAATTAGCACTTTATGGAACTGGTCAGGAGTTTGCATGTTCTCCCCGTGCATGCATGGGTTTCCTCCGGGTGCTCCGGTTTCCTCCCAAAGTCCAAAGACATGCAGATTAGGTCAACTGGCTACTCTAAATTGCCCATAGGTGTGAATGCGAGCAGGTGTGTCTGTTTGTCTGTGTTGGCCCTGTGGTGGACTGGCGACCTGCCCAGGGTGTTCCTTCCTGCCTTTCGCCCGAAACGTCTGCTGAGACTTGCTCCAGCTTCCCCTGTGACCCAGATGGATAAAGCGGTATAGATAATGGATGGATGGATGGATTGAACTGGTCATTTAAAAAAATAATGACTCAATCACACTACTGTTAATTTATATATCAATTTTAATAGACATTCATAATTTTTCAATAATAGTTTCATAAATCTGCATGTTATAGTGTTTGCTGAGTTAACCTGTTCATCCTGCACATTTTCAGATAGCAGTTTCATTTAAACTACTGTATGTGCTATCAGTTTCAGTATATAGTACTTTGTAATTTGACCAAGATTTGTATTTGGGATAAGTGGTGTATGTATGCCAAAGTTGATATTGGTGAGTATTTAGCTGTATAATATATGCGTATATGCATTATGCAATGAATAAAATACAATCAGGTGTATAATCAATAATCAAGGCTTGGGTAGTGTGGTGCAAGCTGACATGAAACAGAGTTCCGTTACTACCCAGAATTTGGTTATTTTCCAATAACAGCATGTCCATTGTGTTTTATTTAAGTGTTTTATTCCTCTTATACCATTGCTACATTCTATAGAGACTGGAGACTCCTTCTATAAATGGTGAACAAACCTCACAGAAAACACCACTGTATGAATGATGGCACATATTCAAATCTATTTATGTGGAGTCTCTGTGTATGTTGTTACCATAGAAACAGTATCCTATTAGAATGTGCGCATTAATGTAAACCTTGCAGCTGGCGCAACTCTCAGTGCTGTTGTAGAAAATGACCAAACAACCTGGTCAACCTTCTGACCAATCAGAATTGAGCATTCAACAGCGCTGTGGTATAAAATATGTGTTACATATTAATTAAATTTAGGACATCATAATAATGTCATTTGTCTATTTAACAACAACAGGGTAGTATTATTATTATACAGTGTACATCTGTAATTATAATGTTAAAGAGAATCCAATAAAATGGGTGAGTATAACAAAGTTTTTTGGGATTTTTGTTTGTTTGTTTGTTTGTTTAAGAAAGATGAGCATAATAATGATGACAGTCCTTAGGCCTCACAGCTAAAATGCTTCACTGAGTTTATTGTATGTATTGTATTTATGTCACTAAAGACGAGATTGCTGTTATATGGAGCTCTAGTTATGAGATTTCTGAGTGTCTGTCCCATGGAGAGAGCCAGAGGGCAAGTGAGTTATGGAGGCTATGAGACAGACAGAGTGCCTGCAGGAGGAGTGAAGCGAGTGATACTGATAGATGAAGCCTTGGGGGAGAGAGGGGGAAGACGTGACGAGATGCCTTATGTTGCATGCTGTTTTGTGCTGGGCGTTTACAGACAAAATTGCTTGCAACTGTTTTTTTTTTTATTGACAGCTGAGGGAAATTTTGTTCTGACAGCAGAAGCCTGGCAGTCAATGTGCTCTCTTATTGTTCATGCCAGGATCTATATGCTAATTAGCTTTGTATCCTGTAATAGTCAAGCTAATCGACCTATTCCTCATGTCGAAGCTTTATGACAAACCCTGCATGCCCATAGTCCAGTATCACAAATGTTTAGCAGCCCAACTGGAGAGATTAGCACTGGGAGAAGTGGCAAGACAGTGTACACATCAACAAACAAGAACTGAAAATCAGCTGTGATTAACTGCGCATCAACACGATGAACAAAGAGAGAGCAGTGAAAGAAATGTACGCCCACTCTGTCTTTCCACTTTCATGTTCATGGCTCTAGGGGAGCAGTTTCGACTGAAGGGGTATACCCATAGACAGGGCAGATGAAAGGCATGGACAGGGCACATGATGCATGCCAATGCTATAAGAGCACAGGGCAGTGGATCCCTGTGGCCAGAAAGGAAGGATCAGCAATAACCGGCAGCACTGGGCTCCTGCTCTCTGTTGCTATAGCATCTGCCTGTCATGCTTCACTGACACACACACAGGCTTCTTCAGACTGACTAGGTTTGATTAGTGATCTCTGTAGAAGGACTAAGTGCTCATGTACATGTGGATAAGATAATTTTCCATGTGCCTGGAAGAATAAGTATCTTTATATGGCATATAAAATTTCCCTTACTCAATTCAGAAGAAGCATATTTCAGACATGCTGATGTTGAGAAAGCAGTCACTGGAACGACCTGCCCTTGAGCTCTGTACAGGCAGTACTGTCACTCTGAATAATGTTAAAACTGGCGACAAGTCTTTGTTCAGCATTGGACACATTCCCATTATATAGAACTGTAGAGAATGTCTGTGTGCAATGAGAATGTGTTTATACAATTCTGTAAAGGTAAAAAAGTCAGGTTTTGGAAAGTTTAAAGTAAGGTACATTTTAATTAATACATTGTGTGCAAAAAGCCATTTTTATTATTATCAGTTAACTGTATTGACAAACTAAAACAGAAAAGCTAAGGTGAAAGGAACAATGAATAAGAATAAGAATTCGTTGTATTAAGCTGATGGTATAGTCTCATGCGGGGGGTGGGGGTGGGGGGTGGGGGTGTGTTTCTTAAAGTGCACATTGCATAAAGTGGCATGCTGCATGCTTTGCTGATTGATCACATGGTCATAAACAGCACTAAATGTATCAGAAAAGACCGTCAGAGGGAAACTTCACATAATAACACTGTATGTATTCCAACAGAAATAATATTATTGTAATACAATGGGATTGCACAGATTATTAAACTCACTAATAGGATTAGGTGATGTGTGTTTCACATCAAAGACATTTTGGGGGAAGGAGGCTTTAGAAACAGGAACTGGATAGGTGGGTCTCACTCATCACTTTAATACATGCTTTTCAGATATTTGCATTATTATCCGACACTATTACATCAGCTTTGCAATACGGTGCTTTTGCAACAGTGGTGCTTGTTCTGCATGCTCTGCTTATTGATGCAGGCATTGTCCACACATGGCTGGTTTTGTAAGACCCGAGTGAATATTCAGTACACTTGCATCTCTCTGCAGGCAGCCTATTCTTTATATCTACATTCACAAAAAGTGGTAGGAGAGTTGCCTCTCTTTGTTCTAGTTCACCAGCGATGCATTCTCAAAGAGTATCCCAACATGGATACTGATTTTTACGATCAGTGAGTAGCTGTAAGCCAAGCATATTTGAGACATGGATCTTAATAAATGGCTATTAAATGAAAGCAAAAAGGCTGAATGTCATTACTTGGGCTCTTACTAACAACTATGTTTAAAAATACCCAAGCTAACAAGACCTTCTTAGAGTCCTGGTGTATTTATAATGACTTATGGCAACAGGACTTAAATGAATCTTGGCATAGCACTTCTCATTCTCCACCATAGGAGGTTTCTCTTCATGAAGAGACATGAGTTTAATGGTGCCTTTCTAAAGGCATTATTAGGTGCAATTTGTTCTCAGCAGTGAGTGATATTGTGGTCATGACCCCTTTTCCAGTGAAAGGGATGCTCCTCTTAGCCTGCTGGTCTTTTCAAAGCTCTGTTCAACCCAAAGAGTCCAGGCTGCCCTGAAATAGGAGACAAATGTTTGGTCAGCGGTGAAACAGCAGGGAAAAGCAAACACACTGTCGGCAAACCAGAGATTGAGACTGATAAATACACTATTTCAAACACTTGCGTGAATGTTCAGTATGCTTACCATAATGTGATCGCATATGATTCCATCTAGAATTTGCATCTAAAAATCTGTCATTTAAAAGAGACATCCACATAAACATTAGATAATTCACCTTGCCTACTATTATATTGAGATGCAAAATAAATATCTGATTTGAGCTGCTATGATGCATTATACTGTAGAGTTAACCCAGCCTGACACTTGCACACAGAGGTGGCACGAAGAGACACATTGCTGTGTGCCAATGAGGGAGCTAGTCAAGAAAGAGCTTCATGGGGCTTTGTATCAAGTGTGTATGAGCGTGCCATTGTGCGTGTCACTGAATTCTTCATTCTGATAGGACAGAAGCTATTGATTAAATTTCTTCAAGCAATTCTGACAGTAGTGCTGACTGCAAGGCAAATCCCAGGTTATTAATTCCCTTGCTCTACTACAGTGCATCTGGAAAGTATTCACAGCACATTACTTTTTCCACATTTTGTCATGTTACAGCCTTATTCCAAAATGGTTTATATACATTTTTTCCCTCAGAATTCTACACACAACACCCCATAATGACAACATGAAAAAAGTTTACTTGAGGTTTTTGCAAATT
>JAQQZR010000035.1:12900530-12912623 GCA_030068235.1 Notoglanidium macrostoma | reverse complement strand
TTTTTATTTTTAATAAATTTGCAAAAACCTCAAGTAAACTTTTTTCATGTTGTCATTATGGGGTGTTGTGTGTAGAAATCTGAGGAAAAAAATGAATTTAATCCATTTTGGAATAAGGCTTGAACGTAACAAAATGTGGAAAAAGTGATGCGCTGTGAATACTTTCCGGATGCACTGTATGTTACTGTTTCTATTGTAACAACTTACATATGAACCTGTATGGTGAACGCTGCACATAAATGCATTAAAAACCATATGTAATTGTTGCTAAAGTGGGGGAACATTTATTTAGCATTTATAAAAGGAGTCACCAATGTGAGTACTTTATAACAGTTAGAGATAAGCTCTTCCTTTTTTTCCAACACAAGATAGTCTTCAGGGAAGAGAGCTTTGAGGTTTCTCAGTAACATGACAAACTGCTTTTTTTTGTCTTATTTACAACAAGAGAGAGAGAAAACATAGATTGGTGAGAGAATCACTTTTTATAGCTTTTATAAAGTACGTAGTAACAGGAGTTTGCTTGTTTTGCAGCTAATTAGTGTCATAGCTAATTGTTGTTTAATAAGAGGAATAAACATTTCAGGAAGTTCTCTTATAGGAAAATAGTCAACTTTGGGGTGGTATTGGCCCTCCATGGCACCAAGCCATTTTTTTTCTGTAATGGCTTCCTCTGTTTTTTTTTTTGTTTGTTTTTTACATGACCCCTCATAAAGCTATGACTAGCCCAGTGACAGCAAATAGCAATATATGCACCATGCACTTAGCTTTTAAAAGGCTGTAATGACATTTGCTTCTGGTTTTTACTCAAACCCATGTCAAATAATGTTCAAGCTGGTTCCAGTCAAAGCCTCTTCCCTGAATATCCCAAGCAAAACACATGATACTCTGGTATATTCAATTATTATTAACAGTGTCTAAAACAAAATTGTAGTAGTCATGTGTAAGTAGGTGTATAATAGGTGTATAAAGCATTGTGTGTTTGTGAAATCCATGTTGCTTTGGGAGGTGCTGATCCAGCCTCTACAACCCAATCATTTGTCGAGGTAATTAGGGTAGCAATTACTTATATCAGCAAAGCATAATTGATTGAAATTGAGCATATGGGTTTGAGGACAAGTCATCAGTGGCTATGTCTGTATAGATTAAATCATTTCTCAAAAAATGAAAGGATCAAAAAGTCAAGGCACACATTTTTATCAAGCACTAATGTTGACAGTATGCTGAACTTTTTTCTCTGATAAAGTGGGAAAGAAGCAGAAAGCTATTAAACTCTATTTACATAGATCACTTAGATTTAATCATTTTTCTTATCATCTATAATGAAGATCCTGAGAAGCAGTTGGGATCAAGCTGGACACTTACATTTGTGTGACATATTTATGATTCCTGTCCATATCTCTTCCATAACTTCTTCCTCTTGACGGTGAGCAGGGTGCCACTTAAATCATTCAAAGTGTCAAGTGAGCTCATGAATAATGAAAGCAACACAGGTTGTGGAGTAAATATTTCATGCCGTGTGAAAGTGAGTAGAGATTGGTTGGAGGGGGTTAGTGTCCATGGCATGTGTGATGTGAAAGATGTATGGCAGGGCAGCAGGAGTAAAGGAGTAAGGTGTTGACATATGGTAGGATGTTGTCTTGTTGTCTTGGGTGTATTATGAGAAGCACAGAATGCTATGTCAATTACTTATGCTAATTATTTTGTGAATTACTACATAGAGAATATGTGATTAGCTTGTGCCTTTTCATTACTGTAAATTGATTTATAAAAGCCTTCATATGCAAAACTGTTTTAATGCAAGTTTGGATATTTGTTAAACCTCCGACTTGCTTCAGCAGAAATATATTTGGCAGCATAAACATTTCCTCATTAAGTCTGGACCCTTAATGTAAAAGTAGTGATATGATTGCTTTGATTAAAGGAAATTTGTGTTGCGCTCCTAAGTTGATTTCTGTGTGTCAGATTTGAATAATGATCATTACTGCAGTGAGCTTGAAAGTAGCAGAGAGGAGCATGTTTTGCATACTGATGACAGCCCTGCTTTCTCAGCTCTGTCAGGAAAGAGCATAGTGCTTTCTCCGTGACCAGGATCCATCACCCTCCTCACCCATATTAAGCAGCATAATTCTGTTTCATGGGGACATTGATTTCCTAGATGATATAATGCATGCAGATGGAGCTAGGGTGCACTTAGAGCATATTGGAGAAAGGTGGTAAAGGAGAGCGAACTGCAGCTGCTATCAGGAGACAATCCAGAGGGGTGGAGGGATGATGATCTGGCCAGTTCTACACACACACACACACACACACATGTTAGTTTTATGTCTTTGTGGGGAGCTCTCATTAATTAGTATGGGCATAATCGTAACCCTGACAACCCTAACCAATACCCAGCCCTGACCTTAACCATAAGTAACCAAACTAAATATGAGACTTTTGGCTATTTTGGGGGTTTTTTTTTTTATTCACAGATTTTTGTAAAATTGAATTTTCCCTTCTGGGGACTGTCACATATCACATTGTGGGGACATTTGGTCCCTGCAGTGTAATAAAAACATGGTCCACACACACACACAAACACACACAACCCCACTGGACATCTGATGGATTGCAGGATGACGTGTGTCAGATTGATGGCCTAGGGCCAGATGGAAGTCATTTGTGGAGGGCGCACTGATAGGCGGACTGGCTCTGGAGAGCCACATGTCCTTGAGGAGTATTTGTTATGCATTCTAATAGACTGAATCATAGTAAATTCTGCTTACCATGCAAGAGCAAGATCTAGAATCAAATAATACTAATTATTATACTCTTTCAAGCATTCTGATTCAAGGACCCACAAAATAGACAGAGTAATTTGATGATCTCCTTCACCTGCCTACCAAAACCCCTAATCCTTTTAACCTGTTAGTGATACATCAGTGGAAGTCTACAATCACTCCTGGCTGAGGTGATGTCTGATGTCAACTACAATTACATAAACAGTCATAGCATTATCTAGTCATCCTACAGAAGTGCTTTATAGTTTTCATTATAAAAGAGAGAGAGGAGTTAGTATGAGTTGTTACAAAAACACAAGTCACAGAATGGTTGTTTATTATTATTATTATTATTATTATTATTATTATTATTATTAACACCTTTTTAATTAGTACTCATTTAAATAGTTGATGAAGAGGTTGTGCCTCTTGCCAGTATATGCCAGTATTTATCATGAATTGGAGTGATGCGACTAACCAATTCCAGTGTGTTCTGATCTTTTTTCTTTTTTTTGTGAACTCATTTGTGGCGTATGTTCACATGATATGATTGTATTTGTCTGTTGTAGGTTTGCACATATGCTGTGATGAGCCCTTGAGTTGTACTCTCTGCCCTGGGCAGCTGGCCTGGAGGAGCAGGAGCTTTGGGGACAGCAGTGGCAGACAGGAGCACAGACACAGCAGAGCTGCCATGGCCAGTGGTAAATAACCCGCTCATTGTCCCTTGTGTCAGAGCCTTGCATTTATGCACGTTGATTCAGTACTCTGCTATTGCTATAGCAAGGCTTTTGTTTAAGCTTCATCATTAGTCTTGGATTCATGTCATTTTACCCTTGCCTACTGTCGATAATGTGATTTTAGGTATAGATAAGGTCTCTAACTGTTCAGGTTAATAACAATCAGACACATATTATGCTGTAATAAATATGCACAAAAGTACAGTATTAAAATTTGACATTATATCATAATTTTTTTTTTTTCAAAAAACAAAAAGATCCAAAGAACCAAAAAGACCAGAGGTCATGAAGGGGACATTTGCAATGTGATTTAGTAAAAAGCAATGATCTATACAGAAATTAATCAGCAGACTGCAGCCACCAGAGGGGTTTTTAAAGGGATTGTTCAGTCAAGCTAGCTTTGTCTTTGTCTTCACTCAAGTTAGATTGCATAAGGATCTGTTCAATATTTGCTTAAATAATCAAATGTGTCCTCTGTGCTTTCTCTCTGCAGCAGCAGATGGCATTGGGGGTTTGGGTACAGAGCAGAGCCACCTCAGTGTGCCTGTGGCGGACCCCAGCGCTTGGGCCACAGCCATGAATAACTTAGGCATCGTGCCTATGGGTCTAACCGGGCAGCAGTTGGTGTCAGGTAGAGCCATGCATCTTATGATCTAACTAACTCTTACTTAGATTTTTCTCCACTTTCCCCTACTCTTTTTTCACAGCAGAGCAATGACTTGAGACAAAAGCATCTCTCATATTCCTCTCAGCAAACCGCACTAGCACCAGCTGCCCAAGCCAAGAATGTGACCTTTAGCAGCAATGCTAGACATTGGATTTTATGTTAAACTGTGTTCCAGTCTGTTGAGTTGTATTTTTTCATTGAGGACCCATTTGTTGCAGCTCTGGAAAGGCTGGTACCCTCGAGTGCTCTGGAGGCATACACTGCCTCTTTGTCTGAGGTCTGTATAAGCTATTCCCGGTTCCAGCTTCTACTGAGGATCATTTGGAAAGGTGTTGGCACCCTTTCTGTGGCACCTACTGTGGAAATGAAAGAATGGTTAACTGCTAATGCAATCAGTACAGCCTTTGATATTTGTAAAATGATTCTTGTAATGGGTTTCATGATTATTGGAATCCTTTGCAAAAAGAAAAAACGTATTTTTGGTTAATTGGCTACACCTCACACTGAAAATATGAAGGGAATCTAAGCTATTTAACCACAAAGACATTTTTATCCATGTGCCAGTAATTCTAGAGGTGACAATAAATCCACAAGGAATGTTGGGTTGCCTGGAACTGTCTCTGAAGTGAATAGCAAAGGGAGTGAGTGAATGATGGAGAGGTTCTATAATTAGCTTTCCATACAGTTTAGTGCTGCGACTGCATTTACAATAGTATCTCATACAAAATAGAGCCTGTGCTGAGTTAGCGACATATTGGAGCTAATATCATCCCAAGGAGCCATGGTAGATTGAGGCAAATTAAGCTGAGATTTAAATGCATGAGCAGATTCTACGGATCATGCATATTTATGGAAATGGTATAATTTGGAATGGCTTACATTTGAATTATATTTGAGAGTTTTGTTATTGGGTGCTATGATTAATCATTCAAGAATAGATATTAAAATTATTATGATTTGCTTCTGGCTTGAAGTGACCAGTTAATAAAATCAAACATGGGGAAAGTGCTACTAGCTGTTTGCATAGGACCTTTTCAGAGCATGGTGGCTGTAGGTAATTTGTGAGTCACAAGAACAATTTATGACATACCTGGAGTGACACACATATGGGAAATTAGTCACACAGAAGAAAGGTTGAATGTACAATAGCACGGCCATTGTAATATTTACAGATTTACTGATTTCAAAAGAAGCTTTGGAATATGCATGAGCACTTGGTTTCATTATAGATTTTAAAATATGTTAGATGATTGTATTTTAATATTACAGGGAGAATATTTCAAAAAAATATGCTGATCCACATCTTCAAAGAAGCCTTTATGGGCCATTTGTCTGGCCACAAAATATTTGCAGGCACATATACAGTACTTATTGTGTGGATATTAATAAAGGCTGTTTGAACACATGGCCATTCTAGGCTGAGGTGGTGGAAGCTAGACTAATCATGACTGCTCTTGATTATTATGTATTGTCTGTATGTAATATGATGAGGGATGGATGGGATGCTACTGGGCTGGAGAAAGAAGTCACAAGATTAAAGAGATTTCCTCATGGAACTAATATTCCCCTGGCGCACAAATGGCCAATAATGGTATTTTCGAAGGCTTCTGATTGATGTCATTCCACCTTCGAGCTTATCACAGCCAGTTGTTTCCTGTGAAGAAACTTCAGTTCTGGATCTAATTTCTCTGAAATTATTTTTAAAAAGCATAATAATGGCATATAACCCATTCCTTCAGTCTCTGGCAGTAAATGAGAAGCTTTAGGCCAAAAGAATGAGTAGTCCTGATTATTAAGAAATGATAAATAAGATGTATTTCTGAGTAAAATTTGTTGAAGAATTTATACTTTCATGTGTTTGGCAGGGATCTGCTAAAGTATGCAAGTCACATGATTACAGTCATAGATTTACTGTGTGCTATGTGTCCTAGAGGACTGAAGAGAACAGGATTCTATTGTACTTTAAGTCTTAACCTGAGACCTATGTCCTATCTTTGAGGCGACATTGGTCACTTGTCCTCTAGTAAGAGTTTTAGCATATTGTTTAATTTTTTTATGAGTATTTTGGCAGTTCTCTTTCAGTTATTTGAAACTAATGGATGCATTCTTAACCCTTTATTTTGTTTTGTATTTTTTTACTTCCAGATTCAATCTGTATCCAGGGTTTTGACCCCAACTTGGGTATCATTGCACCCATTAACCCCATGATGGCAGGAATCAGTTTGGTGCCTCCTCCACCTGTGCAGCCTGAGCTACCTGTCATCAAAGAGATTATCCACTGCAAGAGCTGTACACTTTTCCCCCAGAACCCCAGTAAGTGTTTCATGTGTATCCTGCAGATAGGTGCATTTGCTAATTAAACGTTTCCCAGCAATGATACAATCATTAGTCAATTGTGACTTGCTCTTCCTGTATCCCGTAGATCTTCCACCTCCATCTACCAGAGAGCGGCCTCCAGGCTGCAAAACAGTGTTTGTTGGTGGTCTCCCCGAGAATGCAAGCGAAGAAATTATCCGAGAGGTGTTTGACCAGTGTGGTGACATTGTGGCTATTCGCAAGAGCAAGAAAAACTTCTGCCACATCCGCTTTAGTGAAGAGTTCATGGTGGATAAGGCCATTTATCTTTCTGGTGCGGTTTTGTTTTTCATTTGCACAAGACTGACTTTATTTTGATATACAAATTAAAGGAAAAAAGATGGCGTGGAGGATTTTGATGGAATTGATTGGGTCCACTCTCCTTAGAAGGAAGAGTCACTGCAAATCAGTGCAATCAACTTTATTCTATGATAAAACATTTCTATCCTGATTTGAGAGGTCTGGGATGGCAGTGTCCTTATCCACAATGTACAAGATCAGTTTGAATGGTTTGATGAGTGTGATATGATATGTAAATCATATGCTATGACCTTTAAACTCAGCTGATCTCAATCCAATTAAACACTTAGGGGAGATCTTATAAACTAATCTTATAAACAACCCAATTAAACTTATAGGAGTGAGTTGTTAGACAGCACATTCTGCGATCAAAAGCAGAACACCAACTGAGACTTGTATAATCTATCTGAATGTGCACTGAAGCTGTTCTGGCAGCTCTGGCCCAAAACTTATGCTCTTCTGTCCTTTAATTTGTCACATATTTTGAAATAATTTGTCATTAATTATATGCATAATTTTTTAAATACACCAGTACTTTATATCAGTGTTGATCTATAATGGTTGTATTTTATGTCTTAGGGTACCGGATGCGCATTGGTTCCAGCACAGATAAAAAGGATTCAGGCCGCATCCATGTGGACTTTGCTCAGGCGAGGGATGACTTGTATGAGTGGGAGTGCAAACAGAGGTTACTGGCACGAGAAGAACGTCATCGGCGCAAAATCCAGGAAGACCGCTTGAGACCACCTTCTCCCCCTCCCGTCATGCACTACTCAGAGCACGAGGCAGGCCTGCTTGCCGAAAAACTGAAAGGTGTGTCTTTCCACTGAAAATGTTATCATGGAATCCATGACTGCTTTTCATCAGGAAAAATCATCATTACAGTAACAGAAAAAAACAGTTAAAGTGAAAAAATATCTTGAACAGCTGCTCTGCAGTGCTTTGCCAACTTCCGTGTATTCTGAAGACCTGCTTGGCCGTGTATGTTGTTTCATTCCTGCTGTTCTCTGATGAAGTAAAAGTGATTAGTGAAATGCTTGCCTAAGTACTTCTCCCCAGCTTAGTCTCTTCCATTTTATTCAGCTGCAACACAAAAATGGCCAGCTGTTGTTTGTTGTGTAGGGCTGGTGTGCCTCTGTGTTGGACTAGCTTCTATAGTGGTCCTTGATGAATATACACCAGAAGACCTCATGTCTCTAATCTAAATACTGCAGATCTTGAGTAAAGGGCTTGAGTTCTGTATAAATGGAGATATATAAGGATATAACTCTAGCAACTGATGTTTGGATGAAAGACTATGCCTAATGCTCCATTTTCTTCTCAGTTAATCTTCTTCACAGTCACTTTCTCTATTACAGAACTCTTTCTCCAAGTTAGCACCACCTCCCCATCTGCTCTCTTCTATTCAACAACTTCTACCCAAGAGCCTTTAGCCAGGGTACTTGCTGACTAGCCCAAAGCAGAAGCTGCTCAGCCAAAGTTCTCCAAGTTCTTGCACCCCCACCCCTTTTTTTTTTCTCTCTTTTTTTTTTTTTTTTTACAGCTCCAGTATTAACCTTCATGTAATTTATTTGAGGGCATGGTCTGCACTCACAAACATTGATTTTCCAGGGAATGTAAGAGAGTGAGTTTAAAGTGTTGCTTTCTCATTTACTATACGTCAGATGTGTTAATGAATAAAGATCAAATGAGTACTACTGCCATTTCTTTAACCCCTAATGTTCCGCCAGGACATGTACGTATAATAACAGACACTACTGAAACCAACCAAATAACAGATTGTTGATTTTTACTCCTCAGGAATATTTCCCAGCCAGCTGGCTTTACACCCATGTTTTTCCCTCATAAAAAAGAAGCAGGCAGTTGGATGAATTTTTGAAATCTATAAATGATACAGGCAGTCAAGATAAAGCTAAAACATCTCCATTTCTAAACTTCTTGCTTTCCATTATATATGCTGTATAAACAAGTTACACCACTGAGTTTGTGCATATGGTCTCTCAAAAGGGTATTTCATTTTAAGAATAAATTTCACTTCAAAATAAGGTCTCTCACTTTAAGAATAACAGGCTGATACAGATACAGATATTGTTTCTCCAGATTTTTCTAGGTCAAATGTTTTCACCTTCATATGCAGCATGTCATTTTTTCTTGGCTCAGAATCTATTTTTTCTGGAATTTGTGATAATTTCAAACAGACATTAAGTGTAAAGTGCCTTTCCAAGCCTCTTAAATCTCCTCATCTGCTTTCATTTATATGATGGTAACTCGACTGCAACCCCCCCACCTTATCAGTAATCTTGGCACACAGTTGAGCATTTCCTATTCTCTCAGTGTGGTGCTTCCCTGCACCATGTGCACTTGTATGTTAAATGAGCCCCAAAACATGCACAAAGTGTGCCAGATACAGCTCAATATTCTGCTTGGCACTGAAATGACACCACTACAAAATGAGTCTTTACTCTGAAATTGGGGCAGCCTTTTTGTTTTGTAATAGACTAATATTCATTGGCCATATATAATAGTGCCTTTGTAATTGGGAACAGCATGCAGACCTTTGTTTTTTCCCTGAGATGTTAGCTGTAAAACATCAGGGTGCACTGCTGCAGTAGACTATCTACGGTATGTGTATTTCATTGGGGTAAAGCCACATCTATGTAAGATGGCAGCACTGAAAGCCAGTGTAGCAGTGTAAATCCAGTGTTTCCACTGGATTTGGCTTTTTATTCAGCTCTGCTTTTGAGTCTCTGCTCTCTGATAAGGCTTTCTTAACCTTCGCTCTTAGTGCTCTCTTAGTGCTTTGTCTGGTGCAGGTGGAAGCATGTAATTTTTTTGTTGTTGTTGTTATTTGTAATGCATAAAAAGGAGTTCCTGTTTAATGTTTTCTTGTTTTAGGACAATGGAATAAATACATTTAAATACAATTATTAATAATACAAAAATTAGCCTAAAAACTGATATTATATTATACAATAGTAATTCTGCTTGTGTTGGCTCTGAATAACTGGTAGCACATTAAATGCCATAAAGCTACAGCAGGGGCAGCAGGGTATGCTGGGGGATTTAGAAGGGAGAGTGTTCAGATTTACACATTTACAAATCCTGTCATGGCCATCGTGATTGGTGGGGAGTGGCTGTGAATTCTCATTTAACTGGGAGAATTATTTTTACTCCTGTCGAATGGCATGCTTGCTCTGGGACCAGGAGATTTCTACTTTCTTAATTAGTTGGAATGATGAATGAGAGTGCAATTTAAAAGGCATATCCACCCCCACTCACTCAGCAGTTGCTTTAGAACCCTATAGTCGCTAGGTTTTTTTTTCTTTTACCAAACACACTTACACAATTACACAACTCCTGGAATAATAATTGATCTCTTGGATGTATTATTTGAAATTGTTAAAATATACTTGAGATGATCACACACTGTTTTTCAGATGTGCATGAGGAAGTTAATGAGCTGCAGTAATACATTTTCTAGTAAAATAACACATGCTGAATAGTGTATAATTTATAACTGGCCTGACTGAAAAATGACATTTATTCTGGAAATTTCTATAATGCATTTCAAACAGTCTACAAAGATTTGATTACAGAGCCCTAAGGGAGGTTAAACCCAAACCATCTACTTGCCTTCGGGCATTTGAGAATTATACAGTAATTTTAAGTTTAAAAATACTCCTAATAATATTTAATAAATAATAATTAATCAAAATTAAATCTAATACATTTCTGCAAACAAAGGTACAGTGTTAGTCCAAACTGTGTATCTATGATGTACAGACCCATGGAAATGATCAGATATATTGTAGAGACTAGGAGAGGAAAAGGGGGGTTTGAAGAGGAAGAGGGAAGAGGTTTGAAGAGGAAGATTTGGAGGGAGGTTTGGAAAGGGAATGGTGGATCTGGACATCAGAAATGTATGAGCACCATGTTGACCTAGTCCCATGTAAAGGCCGAAAAAAAGAAGACAAATATGCCTCCATTTTCCAAAGCCTGAATTTTTTGGGCAATCCTGGTTGATTATACAGTATTAGCTCTTCAATGTGCACTATGTTTATGTCATGCTGTGACAGAAAAGACACCTGCAGTATCAAACACAGTTAATTAAACAAAGTTGCATCTTTGCTAAAAAAAAAAAAAAAAAAAAAAAAAAAAATAGCTGTTAGACTGTATGCTGGATGACTGTATGATTCTCAACTGTCTATTAGAGAGTTGCTCTAAAAATAGTAGTAGCCTATAGCATAAGACAAGTGTGATAGCCTCTTAGACTTAATTCTGTTTGGTGCTATGTCATTATTACATTCATCCTGCTCCTCCGATATCTATGGTTATGAGCTACTGCTGCATCAAATCATCACAGAAGAATTAAATGACCCAGTTTCTCACATTAAATGTTCCATTAACACATTAAAATATGATAAAAATATGTGATTTACACAAACCATTCATATATATATATATATATATATATATATATATATATATATAGATAGATAGATAGATAGATAGATAGATAGATAGATAGATAGATAGATAGATAGATACTATGTTGCAATCTCTGAATTCATATCAAAGATAATATGTCACTCTTTTCCCATAGATGACAGCAAATTCAGTGAGGCCATAGCAATACTGTTCACATGGATAGAAAGAGGTGAGGTGAACCGGCGCACTGCCAATCAATTCTACTCCATGATCCAGTCAGGCAACAGCCACGTGCGGCGCCTGATGAATGAGAAGGCCCAGCATGAGGAGGAGATGGAGCAGGCCAAAGAGCGCTTCAAGAACTCACTGCTCACCATTCTCACCCAATGTAAGACTCACAGGCCTTATACACACTGCTTACGTAGAGATGTTCATGTAGTGTTACCATGACAACAGTACATCTTTTGTTCTGCCCAAGATTATGTGTGATTCTTAAGCTGGCTCAGTCTTTGATCAGATCAGTGGGCTTTCTGACTCAGTTCTTGAGATGAACCATTGCTAATGGGTTCATCTAGCAGCTAAGCCAAAATGTAATGACACCTAAACTATTATGTTATATAAGCCTTATTATGTCAGGAAGAGGAAAAAGGTTTATATATATTTATATAAAAATATATATAAACATATATATATATATAGTACCAGTCAAATGTTTGGACACACCTTCTAATTCATCCATCCATCCATCCATTATCTATACCACTTGATCCATCTGGGTCACGGGGAAGCTGGAGCCAATCCCAGCATCTTCGGGCGAGAGGCAGGGTACACCCTGGGCAGGTCGCCA
>JAQQZR010000035.1:12879504-12891979 GCA_030068235.1 Notoglanidium macrostoma | reverse complement strand
CTGGGATTGGCTCCAGCTTCCCCGCGACCCAGACGGATAAAGCGGTATAGATAATGGATGGATGGATGGATGGACATGAATGTCACCAGGGAGACGGATGTCATGGCAATATTGAGCTTTCGGTGATTTCTTTGAATATTTCATTTTTCTGCAGAAGAATGATTGTGCGACATTGCGATTGAATGATTGAACTTGGTGCACAAGTTTTAATTTGATTTCCAAAAACACAAAATAACAGGATAAAAAATATACATGCAGCATAGTTAATAATAAGCTAAATGTTCCTTAGCAAGTTTCGCCTTGACCAGATGCTTTTGGTAGCCATCAACAAGCTTCTGGCAGAATTCTGGCTGGATATTTGATTACTCTTCATGGCAGAACTGGTAGAGTTCAAATAAATTTGTGCGTTTCCTGGCACCGACCCGACTTTTAAGCACAGTCCACATATTTCTATAGTGTTGAGGTCAGGACTTGTTTTAAGCTTAATGTCAGCCTGCTTTATCGATTCCACAACAAGATTGATTGTGTTTGGGGTCATTGTCCTGTTGGAACACCCAATTGTGTCCAAGTTCCAACTATCTAGCTAACGAGCTGACGGTTTGAGGTTATGCTGAAAAACTCTCAGGTTCTTCATTATTCCAACCACTTTGTGTAAAACAGCCTCAGAGCACCACCACCATGCTTAACAACTGGTACAGTGTTCTTCTGTACCTCTGATCACCGTGGCCAAACAACTCAATCTTTGTCTCATCTGACCATAAAACTTTTCTCCAGAAGGCTTGTTCATTGTCCATGTCATCAGCTGCAAACTTCAGTCGAATATAAAGATGTTGATTTTGGAGCAGGAGCTTCTTTCTTGGTCCACGGTGATGTAAAACTTGCTTTACTGCAGACAGTGTTCCAGCAGTTCATGGCAGGCCTGATGGTTCCTGAGTTGTTCCTGACCATCCAAACCAATTTCCTCTCAGCTGAGGGTGACAGTTTGGGTCTTCTTCCAGACCTTGGCAAAGTTGTTACTTTTCCCATTAACTTGTACTTGTGAAATGAACCCTTTTTATGTTGTGCACAGAGAAGCCACCAGCTGTAACCAGTCATGATCAATAATAGGAAGTTAAAAGGCCTTGGTAAATTAAAAGACATATTGGAATTTTCAGCATGACTGAATGAATAATCTAAGTGTTTATTATTTGCTTATTTTTGACCCTGTATGTATAATTTTGACCCTGTGTTCGTTTCAGAAACCCAAAATAAATTAAAACTTCTTAAAAATTCTTTTTTTTATGTTTGTTTTATGAGTTTTATGTTCTACAATCATTCTTCCCCAGGAAAAAAAAAAACCATTCAAATAAATCATTGAAAGCCCAATGATGCCATGATATTCATGTTCATGATGACACTACGTAAACTTCTGACCTCAAATGTATGTACATGCTATAAAAATATAATGCCAAGGTGTCATACAGGTCATAGTATACATGGATGCTTAAACAAGCTTTCTCCACATTTTGTTCCTTTAGCAAAATACATATTTATAGCTATACAATTCCATAACATTTAAAAACAAATACTTTGTTTTCTCCTGACAGCTTATGAACAGCACAGACTTGGTGGAAGGGCTGAACCACACCACTGACACTCCTGAAAAGGTAAAAAAAAGAGTCAGTGCTGTCACTAAAGTATACCGGACGTGCTGATTTTACATAGTGCAGCTGTATATTGTACTGAAGTAAATGTGAGAATGTAGACGAGGTTCTTAGGTGCCTCAAGGTTTAAATGGTAATATCAAAGCAATTCATGACCAATCCTTGGGCTAAAGTAAGCCTCAGCCTTCAGCATCTCTTGCACCATGTTGTTTGTAATGCTAAAAAATGAAAGAATACTTCTGTGTTTCTATGCCTGATTCTCTTTCATATTGCCTAAGCTGTACAAAGATCTCAGCATATCTAACTGTGTGTGCACAGTTGTGGCCCTTTGTGTACACCATCATTTCTGTAGTGCTTAATGCACTGGTAGTGATTGACAACTTTTCCATCAGGACATACAGTATCTAGTAAAAATAATGAGGTTTATGGCTTAAGTTTCATCTCTAATCAGAGGCACTGTCTGGATTACTTACAGCTCACATCTTCTCATACTATAACTTTGGCTTTTATGGTGATTTATCCATAGAATACTGAGCACATGGAGCAGATGGGCACTGTAGGAAGTGATTCCCCACCATAGTTTGCATAACAGAGCAACTTATAAGCAGCCTAATCTTCTCTCCAGAAGCATGCTCTAGTTCTCTGAAAAATTTATCAACATATATCGATAGAGTTTATGTAAGAAAGTCATTTTATTGAAAGGCAATACCTTCACAAAACAACATTCCATTTTAAGGTTTGAACATATACATACATATACACAGTTTTTTTTTTGTTATTACTGTTAATGGAAATTTATTGCATGGATTTAAAATAGATATGCCTGCCTTGTGCAATTTTGCCTTTATTTGCGAGGATACCCCAAAGGGCATCTAAAAAGCAAAGTGTGTGTGATGCCCTGATCTGTGAATCACTTCATCATTTATTTGACTTAAGGCCTGCCATCTTTAGCAGCCTCTGCAAAGAGGATGGGGTAAATGTCGATAAACATTGATTTCTCTGAAAGAGGAGCCGAATGCTTGTTTACTACAGATTGGTCAGCATGTATGTGGCTTCTGCCCCATCATTCACTGAGTTTTGCTTCTTACTCACCTTACACCTTATTTTTATGTGTGTGTATGACGTGTGTGTGTTTGTGTGGACAGGGAGTAAATGGCACTGCACCACTCTATCACCATCGAGAGAAGAGCAATGAGGGGGTGACACGAGGTCCTCTAAGATCTGAGAAGGAAGCTCTGTTACTTGGTAAGCTATCTCTGTGTAGGTTTCACCAACAGTGGTTGGATTGGGAAGAATGCTGAATGGATTGGCCTAGAACGCAGAGTCTTAGTCTTATTCTAAAAGCATACAGTAGGGTGAGCAAGAGAGAGAGAGGGAGAGAGAGGGAGAGAGAGGGATGCTGCTATACTAGTTGCTAGGAGATGTAGTCACAGCTTCTGGCTGTCTTCTGTGCTTTTGGATGAAGATCCTGAAAAGCACTGAGGTCAAAAGGGCTCAAGGGACCTGTTCCTTTGTCTGATAGGCGCTCCACTGGCTCTGACCTACACATACAACACTAATACTACACACGCATGCATACACATACTATATTTGCCCTGCTGACAGTGAGGATATGCACTATGCAGGTGGAAGCTAGGGTTGAAAAAATGACTGAGGGGACTTGAGCCAGAACTGCAGAAAAGCGCCGTTTGTTAACTACGGTGGCTGAGAAGAGCAAATCAAATTTACATTTTAGAAATTAAAATTACAAAAGCAAAAACAAATTTGCAACCTTTCCCAGTCCCGAAACTAATTTGCAAAAACAAAAACAAGGAAAAGGGTAAATACAATACACAGGAAGTGTACCTCTGACCTCTTACTGACCTCTTGTCAATCAAACTGCTCACGGGGTAGAGGGAATGGAGTCGGACGGAATTTTAATTTCTAATAGGTAAATTTGATTTGCCCTTCTCAGCCACCATAGTTGACTCTGGACAGGAAGACTTCATTTGCTCCCATAAGTAGCACTGCTAATATACATCCCTTTATTTAAGATGATTGCTGTTAGATTTGCTTCTCTTCATACAGAAATGCATTTTTTTTTTATCTATGCTGGAGCAGCAGACTGAAACTCAGCAGGAAGGTGAAGAAGTTGCTTCTGCACAGCTACTCTGCTTCTCATTTTAAAATCTGAGCAGACATCATGATCGAGCCCACCCCTCCCCTCCCCACTCAAGAGTGAGCCTCTGTGAAAGAAGGGCTTGTGAAGGGAATTGAATTAGGTTCTTCTGTAATTGGCAGCGTTACGCCATATAAATCAAGGAAATAAATATTGGCTTGGGACCCTCCAGGCAAGGCACTATATTCTCTGCTTCTGCTTCACTGCGTTACCTTTGGAGGACCTCTCCAAAGTAATCAACTAAAGTGGGGGAAGGGGGGGCAGTGACTGCTGGTTCTGCTCTGACGAGGAGTTTTATGATTGTGCAGGCTGCCTTTATTACCAACCTGTCAGTTACTTGCAAATGTGGCCATAACAGTATTGAGCCTTCTGTGCTCTCTCTTTGTGCAGGAGTCATATCAACCTTCCTCCATGTCCACCCATTTGGAGCCAACATTGAGTATCTTTGGTCTTACATTCAAAGGCTTGATGCAAAGGTAATACCGTTCTTCTTTTATAGTAAAGAATGTATTTATTGGCATCTCTAAATTCACACAGTTTATAATATTTAAAGTTTTTGGCAGATGATCTTTTCTAGAGGGATGTAAAAAAAATGCATTCATGTTATATGGAAATAACCACATCTACCTTCTGCCTGGGACAATTCATTCCTTTCAACCTGATTGTGCGTTATTGAAAGTTCTGACAGTTCATATTTCTCTTAGCAAACCCAGCATTGAGGCAATTGGCTGTGTCCAAACAAATAAGAATAAGTGTTTCAAATTTCAGTTTATAATGAAATACAAGTTCTAAATTTTAAACCCCGTTATGCATTATTTCTATTCTGTTAATAACTATTTACATCTATTATGAAATATTAGGAAGAGTTGCGCTAATGTGTAACAGATGAACACAGCTACTGTATGCTAATGCTAGCTAATGTTAGTGTTATGTTATTTATCATAGTGTGCATATAACTACGAACTGCCAAGAAAATTAGCATTTATCACACAATCTATGAATAGAAATATGCATGGTTTACCCACAAAGCTGAGTGTAGACGGTTAATAAATATGATTGCAGACTAGTCTTTTTTGTTAAGCCCATCATTTATTTTCAATGGCTTATTTCCTGCCATGTAGATTATTTTGTGTTCAGTGTAGCACCCTGTACTGAACAGTCTTTAAGCCCAAGTGGCCATATTGACTGGGCTTTGACCTAAGTGACAAGATCAAAATCCATTGAGATTAAGTTTGATGTATTGCATTGTAGACAAAGCGTTTGGCTGGGAAAGATTCACTAAATGTATATAGAAATATCAGATTTCACAATAGGTATAAATACATGCGTGTTTTTATGTCTAAATGCTTGAATCTCTCTTCTCAGATCTCCGCCAGTGATCTAGAGCGGCTGATGGTGCGGCTACCCAACATGTTCAAGCAGGAGTTTAGTGGTGTGGGCGCCACTTTGGAAAAACGCTGGAAGTTCTGTGGTTTTGAGGCCCTCAGCTCAACATAATGAACAGAGAAGACAGTTGCTGACACTGAGGTTATGGGATCTGCGAGCGCTGTGCCTCGGTGACAGACAGAATGAGAATGGCCAAAGCCTCAGAGAAACTCAGTACAGGGTTCTCCCTCACTGCTGAAGCTGTCATTCCTGCTGTTCTGGTTTACAGACATTGATGATGGCAAAGGAAAATGCACAGAATCAGGATAGATGTACTTACTCGAAGAAGCTCTATTCAGACATCTTATCCTGTTGCGTAACTTTCTGTCAACAGCCGGGAGAGAAATCTAGGAACACAGCACTGCTCAAATATAAATGAGGAATATGGATATGTACGGTGACACGCAAGTGCGCACACAACAGATCCCGTGTCTGAGGCTATTCACTATACTGAACATTTATTTCCGACTTATGCACAAGTTTGCCCAAAGTATTACAGATTTCAGATCACCTCAACATTACAGGAAGTGTTCAGAGAAATGGTTTCTCGTCCAGCTCGTCATTGTGTATTTTGTGCTACACTTCTTTCTTTTGGGAACTTCAGCCATGGTAAATGCTCCAGTATAGTTAAGATGCTGCAGTTAACACTGACTCATGCACATTTCCACCCCTGAATGACGGAGGATATTTTACTGTGGAGGGTCTTTTGTTGTTGTGTGGACAGTGTATGTAATGTGCATTCTCCTTGTGTCATAATGCACCATCGTTATCAGCTCATGTTAATTATGACTCTCAAAAACTCTATTAAAACCCTTTTTATTCAAACCCAAACACTATTACACATGCTGAGATGAAAGCTGCATCGCATCACTGTCTCGGAGTCTGTCACATTTTCCTTGTTTATTTTTTACTAACATTTTACGCAGTAATAGTAAGTAGACTTGATGAAAATGTGAAGCAGAGGCTCCCTAATCACTCTGAATAAAAAAAGCTGTTGTGTTAATGGGAAAGAGGATGACAGCACTAGCTGTTATAAGTACATTTTTATATTTTCTCCTCCAACTTTGTCAGAACATGGTTTTCTCAATGAAACCAAGATTTAAATATGTCTCATGAGCATGAGATAGGGAAATAACTGATTACTGACGGAAATTGTATTTATAGTAATCTATTCATCTGAAGTTAAGGATGATGAAGCTTCAGAATGGATTCAGTCCAATGTTATTTGTTAAGCACTTTTAATAACAGACATGGTCAGAATGCAGCTTTACAGAGATCTGGGTGTAGATTTATATTTAGATCCCTAACAAGCAAGCCAGAGGCGACAGTGGCAAGGACAAACTCCCTGAGATGAACGAGGAAGAAACAAGAGGAACCAGACTCAAAAGAGAACACATGCTCTTTAGGTGGCACCCACTTGTGAGAATACAAACCAAATCAAATAGTCACAGGACAGGATTACCTTCTTTATGCTTAAATGTTTAAATTGTTGTTCATCAGGTCAAATTTACATTTACACAAAATGAATGAATCTGAGGTAGGTTTTTCTTTGCTTTCTAAGTGCAACCTCATACAATACAGTTTAGTTAGGAGTTGGGATGCTATTAAGTAGTATTATTTTGCACATTCCTGTTATGGGATATGCTGTATTCCAGACCTGTGTCTAATTTTGCTTTAGAAGACAAGAAGATAATGACGGCGTTTATCACCACACATGAAATATACATATTCTGACGTCTTATGAATTTGAGTTCAGTGCACAGGGCTAGCCAAGATATGGTCCCCCTGGAGTAGTTGAGGGTTAAGAGTATTGCCGAAGTGCCCAACCATGGCAGCTTAGCCGTGGTAGGATTTGAATTCATAACCTTCTTATGGGTAGCCTGCAATCTTAACCACTAAGCAAGCATTGGTCTCAACTGCCCTCAACGTTTAAAAATGTAATTCCATTTTATAAGGAATTCAATCCGAGGATATCAGTACACGAAGCTCAAGAAATTCATATGTTAAGGAAAGATATTTCTTTATTTTTTTTCCATTATTGTCTTTTCAGGCTGATGGAGTTTCTACATAAGCGGGTACATGTGGTTAGAGATGTTCAAATTAGACATGGTTTACAGACATCCCTTTCATTTGAATCAAACATTAATTTGAAGACATACATTTACTTTGGATTAAACGAATAACTTCTCATTACAGACTCTCTGAGTCTGCAAATGAAAGCAAAAAAAAAACCAAAACAAACGCATTTTGTTGACAGCACGGTGCACAGAAATACAGCTTGCATAAGCTATTCTTCCTGCCAGTGAACAAAAATAGTGTCTTCTGGACACCAAACCCAGACTGCAAGAATAGCACTTGCTGCTCAGCTTCTTATTTCTTTCCTCTGTGACACACAAGCTTCTTTCTAACTAACCCTGAAGCTGGAAAATAAACATTAAGCACATTCACATTTTCCTTCTTCCCTTCCCCTGTTCATTTGGTGTGCCATGCATGCAGGCCATTAATGCGCTGAATATCTGTGGTTGACGGATGATGATGACCATCAAAATGCTAGCACAGCAGGATGTTTACAAGGCTCTCACTGTGCAATTTCTTTCACTTTGAACCTATTTTTACCAGGGCCTTCTAACATTGTACCTCATCTTTTTTTTCTGAAAGTCATTTTCTCGCTAGTTGTTATTTGGTTTTGCGTGTGTTCCTGTCTCCATAGCAATGTGACGTAGGTAGGTACTCTCCATCAGAGGTTTATCTGCCTCTGACACCATGCATTACTATACTACAGTTTGTCAAAAATAATAGTAATAGCAGTAGCTCTAGTAGAAGTAAGAGTACCAGTAGTAACTTCCAGACTTAGTCTTTGTCTGAACGAAAGATCAACTAAACATCACTGACTAGGAATTTTCTGGAAACATGTTTCGGTGCCACTTTTCCAGATAGTTCACTTTTTTTCCCCTTTGAAATCTTCAGTCACTTGCATGGCCTACTTTGCATAAAGATGAAATTTCTGAGACATTCTTTTGGTCCATCTGAGGAAGTCTATGGAAAGAGCCGAGTTTGTAAATGGGGTTTCCTGAAGTCATCTATAAATAAATAAATTTGGTAGGAGTGGGAATACAAGCAGCATAAGCTGTGCTAATCTCTCCTACTGACAGTAGCTAGTTAATTAACTCCGGATTTGCTTATGAAATGAGGCCAAACAACCTTAAAGTATAATTTATATCCTTTCCAATGACAATGACTTGCAATTATTCGGGTGACACTGCTAACAAGTATGAAAATTAGTTTTAATGCTCAACATAAGCAAGACACTATTGATATTGCCTTGTAGTAACTATGTATGAAGTACACTTGGATCATATTTATACCATTTCTGTTACTGCTGAATGCAAAAGTTAGCATCCCCTTATGGCAACATGAGGAAAAAAATATCACAAAGCTTTATTAGACTGAATGTGACAAATATTGTCTAGGGCCATTGTAGCTGCCTCAAACCTGTCTGGATATTGTGAGCACCAGCTGGACTCTCAATGTGTTATACAGGATGCATATTTATGGACTTTGAACTAACAAGGCTTTCTCTTCAACATTCGATTTCTCCTAAGAGTTTAATATATCCATCAAATCTCTTCTCATAAAGGCTCCATACCAAACAGAGCTGAAAATATAGGGCACAAAGTCTGAGAGGATTTGGCTCTGCTTGTCTCATGACTCAGTGTTTTTGATGTGAAATGGAATTTTATAACCTGGCAGATATGTGGAGTTCAAGACAGCACTATACAACCTAGCTAAATTTGGGCACATACTTATTTACCCGAAACTGAATCTCAAAGATTATGGCACTGTCTCAATAAATAAACCCTCATAAATAAAAAAAGAAGTTTAAATTTTTCCTTTTGTGAAATGTGAAAAGTCTCCTTTATAAAGAGTGAATAGTGAGCACACCGCATGGTTGGCAGCTGTGGAGAGAGAGGAGAGTCAAACGTGCTCAAAAACCACACACAATCTGACCCTTACTATTAGAGGAAAAAGAAACAACCATGCTTTTAGCAAAAACCATTCATGATCTATGGAGAATAAACAGCATAAGTAAGAATCCAACTAAAAATGTGGTACATGTGGTTGATGTTAGGAAAAATGTACAGTACAAGCTATTATAGTGAGTTTTCTGAGGTGTTAAAATGGTCACGAGTGAATGAACAGCACTTTCCCTTCCCTCTGCATCCACACTTGAAGTGCCCTTGAGCAAGGCACCTAACCCCCAACTGCTTCCTGGGAGCTGCTGCCCACTGCTCTGGGTATCTGTGCATGCTCACTGCTTCAGATGGGTTAAATGCGGAGTCTAATTTCCACTCGGAGACAAATAAAGTAATATTTAAAAAAAAAAAAAAAAGGAAAACACCTTCACTGGACAGGTAAAGGCATGAAGAAAGCCCAGCTCTTTTATTTTATAATACCTAATGGAAATGCACCATGGTGAAGAAGGACATGCCGAGAGCAGGCTTGTTCAGAAACTCCATGCAGAGTTCACAGCAAGTGCGCAGGCTCAAAATAGCTGCAGTCACAGGAGGGGTCAGAGCAACAAAACCGACAGGGCAGTCTGAGCGTAACACAGCTTCTATCAGGACAACAGCAGAACACTCACGTCTGATATACTTACCGTACACGTGCAAGTAACTGATACGAGCTACAGCATCTAAGCAGGGCTGGGCCAGGAGAGAAAAGCTGACAAAATTCATGCATTAGACTGTGAGGAAGGCAGAAGGATGATGAGTGTCTCGGCTTGTAATTAACATAGGGGCTATTTTACTGGGTGTTGACACTAGCTCTCAATTATAAAAACAGAGCAGTTGTAGAAATCAAATTGAGATGCGCTGTAATTAATCAGACTGTCTCCAACTTTTAACGATTACTTGTGCATTGGATGAACATTTTTGTAAACATTTCCACACAAGACGCTCACATAAAATTAATAGCCCCTTTCACTCACTATTATTAACCACATCAGTTTATTCAGCATCATAAATAACATTGTACAGGCATTAATCCATCTAGCTTAGTTTTAAGCACTTTTGCACCCTTACATTTCTGCAATAGACTGATGTTTTTCATCAGACATATCAAACTTGACTTAAAACATTTACAATGCAGCTTCAAAGATGTCAATAAAGGTAAATGCTCATATCTACAACATAGGTCCTTCAATATGAAAGATCTGGGTCTGATGCTTGATGCAGAGTGATAGCGGTTGAGGTCCTAGGCTGACAAAACAGCAATGCTGAGCCTCCGAGTTGACTGGGTCAGAGCATGTGAGCACAGATGAGAGGATACTGGTCAGTGTGAACTCAAGAAGTGGAGGAGGAACAACAGACAGGGGTTGGAAGTGAACAGAAAACGGCTGAGTGAATGGTGCTTTGAAGAATGGAGACAGTTAACGCCGATGGCCAGACTCAAGCAGATCTTTTGCTTCATTGATCTTTGCTGCCAAATATGGAGATCCACCTGCAGAAGAAGCATCAATTACCAGTCATGTTACGTGTGTGTGTGTGTTTTCTTTCCTCCTCCACTCCACATAAAGCATCAAGAGCTGGAGCTTTACACAGTATACAAAATATGTATTCCCGCATGAAGGAGCTAATAACGAGCCCCAAATGGTGTCTGATCTGGCAGAAAACATTGTGCTTAATCCATAGTTGCATGACGTACATGTGATAACGTTCCCAATGCATATGGAAAAACCTGTGATTTGTAACAATCTTTTATTTCTAACTGGCAATTGTCAATTTCTGGCCAAAAGGATCATTTTCAGTGGCACAACATTTGATTTTAACTACATACATTGTGTAGTTTGTGTGGTTACATCATTTTCATCAAACACCAGGATTGCCTTTATGCTTGGACTGAGATATAGAAATCTCCATTAAATTCTTTTAGATGGTGCCAATGACTTCAAATAGTGCACTATAATTTTTATTTTATTTATTTTTTGATCATTTCATAGTAGTGTCTTCTGCAAAAGCAGCTTTGATTTGCCTTGACTGACATCGAGTTGTGCTGAATGTGACACGGTGACCTTGTCCAGCCTTTAGGCTCTTTGACATGGAAAAATTCACACTGCTTCCGAGTGTGTCGGAAGCAGTGGCGGTTATAAATTGGAGAACATGCTGGAGAGTGAGCAGGTATCAGGGAGCATGGCCGCTAGCGGCTGCTAATCTGTCTGCGTGCCAGAGGGGGAGCGGCAAAAGCAACACAGCTTGCAGTGACAGACTTAATTACACATGGCTCTTGTAAGCAAGCAAACGCAAACACACACACACACACACCTTAAATCTAAGTTTAAGCTCATCTTTAACAACCTCATAAGAACAGAAAACAAGTCAGTGCCTGTGGCTAATAATATGACGTACCAGGTACTTTAATATTTGAAGAGATATGCTTTTAAAAGACTTCAGTTAAACTAAACACAGACAGCCATCTAGACTATGCTCAAATATCTGCATGGATTCACTGATCGCAAGCTAATGAAGGCTAATTCCACAATCGTTCCATGTCATTACTCTAGCCGTGAGAAGTAGTCATCACTGCAGCACTAGGAGCCATTACTGAAAAAAAAATAAACGTACGAACAAATGATATGAATATTGATCTTGACCTCATTTCCTGAGTAAAGTCAAAATCGTGACAAAAGTCATACAAAGATCTGCATGCCATGTGTACAAAGCATAGCATAGAGAATCCATTCTTCTAATCAATGTAACAGAGTAATTTCCCATTTAAAGTGGGTTTGACGTCGGGTCAGCAGATTAAGATAAAAGCTGGGATGCAATCTGTCTTTATGATGATTTATGAAGCCTACAGTGTCTCGGCTGTCAATGTCTCATGCCAGGAAATGTTGTAGACGCACATAACTGGGGATCTGTTCTTTTCTGTGACAGGATTAGATACTCTCTTTGCTCGCCTACGCCTTTCGCATAACAAAAAGGTTGTTGCTGCTACATGTGTATTTGTGGTACAGCTTTAATGAGCAATATTTCTCTGCAGAACAGGTCTCTCCCTCTGCAGGGCATCTTCCTCATGGTTAAAAGCCTTATCTTTCAGCTACAGATAGGCATCACAAAGAACACTGCTCATTTCACACACTGTAACAGTGGCCTAGAGGAGCGCTGCACTGGCAGGCAGGTACACACACACACACACACACACACACACACACACACACACACACACACACACACACACACACACACACACA
>JAQQZR010000035.1:12868511-12879404 GCA_030068235.1 Notoglanidium macrostoma | reverse complement strand
CACACACACACACACACACACACACACACACACACACACACACACACACACACACACACACACACACACACGCTCACGCTCACGCTCAGGTCTGTGAAAAATGCAGGTGGTGGAAGAAAAAGCTAGACGTGAGCAGAGCCATTAACCTTGAGCAGGAAAACAAATCACTGGCCAACCTTTTTTTTTTTTTTTAAATCGAGCCTATTTGGAGTTGATTGGGTTAGACAAGTCTAAATGACCACAGACAAATTTAGGGTACTAGTAAATTCAATATTCATAGAATATTGTACCCATATCTGCATAATATTTTATAGCACATAAATGTCAGTAATAATACTGCAATTAACCTTCCATTTTTGCTACTGACTAAAAACAATGTATAAAAATTTTATAAAAATACAATACAGCAGAAAGACTAGTAAAGGAAAAAAAATGAACTGTTTGGGATATACTCTTGCAGAATAAAAGCCACTGACCTTTATCTGGATGATTTAGGACCATAATCCTCCTATGGGCATCTCGAACCTTTGCCTTGGTGCTTGTTGGACTGTGCAAAGGGAAACATGTATGAAACTATCATTGTTAAATGACAGCACACCTCCATCTAGTGGCCATATAGCAAATACAGTGAAGCCTGTTACTTGTGCAGTACTTGGCTGAAATAAATCACCAGCCTAATTAAAATGGCTTCTTCAGACAAAAGCAGTCTAAAGGTTTCAGAGAAAAGGTGCAACGGCTGTTACCGCTCAGCTTCACACTAAAGCCTTCAAGAAAAAAAAAAATAATAAAAATAAATAAATAAATAAATCACCTTCCCTGACTAGACTTTTAATTTAACTGGTGATAAACAAAGGGAATACCTCCTCAACAATTCATAATATTTATGAATATTAGAAAAGACATAATTATCAGTGACGGATAATCCAAGAACAGAGAAAGGAGCTCAGAGTTCACTGAAAACAAATGTCTGCCCAAAATGAGCGGTGTTCAATTACATTCATAGGGAGCATGCCATCAGGCCAGACTGCCTAGGTTTGATTTCTCGGTATCATAGTTCATGGACTGAGGGCTCATATCGGCTACTGCACTCCAGATGGCTTTATAAGGCTGCACAGATGGGAGGGTAAATTTTTTTAGAAGAGACTTTTTTTTCAAGATAATACACAAACTGATGCAACCCTTCTGAGAGCGAAGAACAGCTGTAGAGAGAAAAAATTCCATTCTGGCATAGCAGAGACAAAGATACAGATAGGCAGCAAGCTCCAAAAAGGAAACAGTGGAATTGTAATGTCTTGTAATAACGATTTTTCATCTCATTCACTAGAAGCAGTATGCTCCGCTTACTGAATAGAAGTGATGAGTGAATAGTGTCTCTCGGGGGACATGAACAGAGCAACTCCACCAGCCATTTTTCCAGTTGTCATGCCCTGTCTGCATCACTGGCTGGTGGACACCTTGACGTAATCATTAAGAGAAGGTTCAGAGGTCAACCAAATTAAATCCTTGCTAGTATAAATGTGGTTATTTTCACAGCTCGAATACCCAACAGACAAAAGGACATCCTTGCTGCATTGTGTTTGTGCTCTTAACAAAACGTAAAGTTCCACTATGGAGGATTTAGGGGATCTATTAGCAGAAATGGAATATAGTATTGAATATAGCATTCATAAGTATGGTTTCATCCATCCATTATCTATACTGCTTTATCCGTTTGGGTCGCGGTGTGCCAATTCCAGCATCTTCGGGTGAGAGGCGGGGTACACCCTGGGCAGGTCGCCAGTCCACCACAGGTCCAACACAGACAAACAACCAGACACGCTCGCATTCACACCTACGGGCAATTTAGAGTAGCCAGTGGACCTAGTCTGCATGTCTTTGGACTGTGGGAGGACACGGGAGCACCCGGAGGAAACATGAACATCTCCCAAGCATGCACGGTGAGAACATGAAAACTCTGCACAGAAAGGCACACTGGGTGACCCGGGGATCGAACCCAGGACCTTCTTGCTCTGAGGCGACAGTGCTAACCACTGCACCACCGTGCCGTTTATAAGCTTAAAATGAGCCCTTTATATCTGCATGGCTATAAAGGACAATCGGTCCTCTTCCAGGGAGCCACCATGTTTCTACAGTAGCCCAGAATGGACTAACGCCTTCTGTGATTTCACAACAGCGTGAATCTGGAAGGGAGCACCGGAAGGAAGACGATGAAGAAGAAAGGAAGACAAAAAAAGAAAATAGAAAAGGAATCAGTTTTTGCTGGTGCAGGCTAACAAGTTTGAGAATCCACATTTTGATAAAAGGGGGACTCATTATTTAGCATGGAAAAAGCCAGGGAGTGTGAACGCAAGTACTCGAAGTACACTACGGGCACCTGATGGCCACTGTACATTCTAATACACACTTACAAAGGGAGGGGGAAGGCAGGGGCATTCAGGTGGTTGCAATCAACTGAATCCTATAAAGTGTACCTTTAACGTCTAATTTGGCTATTCTGTATAAAGAAGCCCGTGTTGCGTTCCTCTTCTCTTCTTTTATGATCTACAGGTGTTTAAAAGCAGGCTATAGTTACACTGTAGTAGTGGAAGTAATAGCTCGCTAAAACATTGCTGCTTTAATAGATGCTCTGTTTAAACCTGTGCATAAATTCTAGCTTATTCAATTGAGCTAACAAACTTTATTTTATACTATACAATGGTAAAGTAAAACAAAGGAATGCAGCCAAGCAATGCTGGTTGTTGTGTTGTACAGTCAAAAGACAGCTTAACAGAGAAAAAGACAAAGTGAGCAGCAACCATATGATGCAAAGTCCGCCACAGAGAAGGTAATAGAGCCAGGCTGAGTCACAGCTGGTGTGAAACCCTGACGACACTTCCTCACTCCTCCTGTACTAGAGACATTTCGGGTGGTCCTTGACTGAGCAGATTACAAAGCTAAAGACAAGATTGAGGTTTACAGTCGTCACCCCCGCTAGGATCAAAAGTAAGACATGAAACCAAAAAGACAGTCTTTGAATAGGACCACAGGTCCTGCTGGGAAAACCAGTGATTCAGCGCATTCATATGTTGCAAAAGAAACAGCCTTTGTTCATATAGATCAATGCACAAAGTAAGCATTAAAACAAGGAACTAAAGTGAGAGAAGGCTGTGAAGAACACACAGGGATCGCATTCTTACCTGATCCCTAAAATGAGACTGGCTTCCCGCTTACTCATCTTCTGATCAAATCCACCTTTATAATACGCCGAGAATGCCTGAAGAAAAACAGTAAAGCATACAATGCTCAGACACAGGGAGATCCTCTACAACAATACACATGTAGACGACTACACTTGATTCCGAGATCAGATTAATTTCTGCTGTACTTCTGTAATGTACACATGCACACATTATGTCAGAAGCATGAAATTTGTTATGAAAACCCAACATATTTGTGAAAACATACATTATTTTAGTTATGTCAGCATGTCAACAGTGTTTCTTACATTTACTTTGACTTAATGAACCCAAGATATTTCATCATTTCATTTTATCTGGTCAACTACGGATATTAAGGAGGTAAAAAATAATAATAATAATAATTAAATAATTTCAAAACAGGTGACATCAACAGGTGATTGTAATAATGATTTGATACAAAGCACAGTAGCCACAAAAGGCTGAGGAGCAAAGATGGGCAGAGGATCTGGAGTTTGCCAACAAATGCATGAGAAAATGACTGAAATGTTTAAAAACTATGGGAAGCGAAAGATGGGAAGGGATTTGCATATTTCGCCCTCTACAGTGAACAATATCATTAAAGGATTCAAGGAATTGGGGGAATTTCTGAGTACAAAGGGCAAGGGCACGAGCCTAAGCTGAACACCCATGATCTCCAATCCCTCAGACGGCATTGCATCAAGAACAGTCATTCATCGATTGCGGATATAACCACATGGGCAATGGATTACTTTGGCAAACCTTTGTCAAGCACTACAATACCAAGTTACATTCAGGAAGGCCACTTAAAACTTTACTGTGCAAAAAGAGATGCTTTATGTTAACCATGTCGAGAAGCGGCGTCGACTTCTCTGGGCTCCGAGGCATCTGGTTGGACCATCCCACAGTGGAAACATGTATTGTGGTCAGAAGAAATGGATGCCGTGTACTCCGGACCAAAGATGAAAAGGACCATCCAGACTGTTACCAGCAGCAAGCCCAAAAGCCAGATTCTGTGATGTGATTGTGTCAGTGCCCCTGGAAAAGGTCATTTACATGTCTGTGATGCCAGCACTAATGCAGAAAAGTATACTGAGATTGTAGAGCAACACATGCTGCCTTCAAGGCAACATTTTTTCCAGGGTCATCCATCCATTTTTCAACAAGATAATACTAAACCACATACTGTACACATTACAAAGGCATGACTGCAGAAGAAGACAATATGGGTACTGGAATGACCTGCCTGCATCCTAACCTGTCCCCTACAGAGAATATGTGGAGAATTTTGAAACGAAATAATGCAACGATGACACTACTGTTGCACACCACAAGACGTGTTTACAGGAAGAATGGGACGACAAAACAGCTGAAACACGTCATCGATTGGTATCCTCAATGCCAAAACATCTTTTAAATATTGCGAGAAGGAATGGCAAAATTACAAAGTGGTAAATGCTTTACCGTCCCTGCTTTTTTTGGAATGTGTTGCAGGCTGGAAAAGCAGAAAGGGTTGTATATTAACAAATGAAATGAAGTTGACCAGACAAAACATGAACCATCTCGGGTTCATACTGTCTGCAATGAAATAAAAGTCAAAGTAAATGTAAGAAACACAATGTATTTTTTTTTTTATTTGCATTTTCCATATGGTCACAACTTTTTCAGGATTTATGTGAACACCTGAAACTCACAGCCATATGTGGGTCTTGCCCAAACTGCTGCCACAAAGCTGGAAGCACACAATTCTACAGAACATATGCTTTAGTATTAAGATTTCCCTTCACTGGAACGAAGGGACCTTGCCCAAATGTGTTATAGCATGACAATGCCCCTGTGCACAAATTGAGATCCATGAGGACATGGTTTGGCAAGGCTGGTGTGGAAGAACTCAAGTGGCCTGCACAGAAACCTGATCTCAATTGCAATGAACACCACTGAGGTGTATCAGAATGATGACTGTGCATCAGGCCTTCTTGGCTGACATTAATGCTTGACCTCACTAAAGCTTTGTGGCTGAATGAGCACAAATCCCCACGGCCATGTTCAAAAATCTATTGGAAAGCCTTTACAGAACAGTGGAGGCTGATATAGCAACAAAGGGGAGCGAATCAATATTACAGGGGGAACAACTCAGTATGGGCTAATCAACATTTCTGAAATGCCCGTAACTCCAGCAAGCCTACGGGACCACTGATTTGAATGCCATTATAGCATCCTCAACAGATACTGATACCACATGTGGCAACCAGTATGAACCTGATTGGCAAGCATGGCAATATCAGCCACACACTCATGCAGATGAACTGCAAGAAACAGTGAAACTAGCACAGTAGCACAGAAATGTAGGTAAGGAGGGTGGATGTGCGTCTGCTTCTGCTCCTCGGTGTGGGCACACAGGATCTAGTCATCCAAGTATGCCAGTATCTTCATGCCAGAAGCTATAAGGGGAGACCAAATCAGTTTCATACAATCTCTGTGATAAGAGGGAGAGGACAGAGCAGGACTTTGAATAGCAAAGTCGTCTCTTGGAAAATAAACTTTAAAAAATATTTATGTCTCAGGAGAGCATCACACAGATCCACAGACAGGAACCAGTCCTGGAGCTGTACCGCACAGATTACATCACCGCTACAGTTCACCTCTATTAAATCTAGAAATGGACAAAAACCACTATCTTTATTATGGATAAGGACGTAAGTTGAATAGAACCAATTGGTTTCATCCTAGCTTTGCGATTCAGAAGCCTGCATCCTCCAATCCAGGGCCTCTTTATCCGAAATCTAGCAGGCTCAGGAATGAACAGTGTATTGTATGTTGAGGGAAAACCACTTAACTTTAGCAACATATTAGCCACAGGCCAGTATTTGGCTAAACAGGAAGGAAAATGAACTATTCATTGGGGAAAACGCAGAGGAAGAAACGGAGCCAGTAGAGTGCCTTTTACCAAACAGTGACAGCACATCAGCAGAGACAATGCCAAAGTCAAAGTCAAAAACCAAGTCAAAGCAAATCTATAAAAAAAAATGGCTGTACTATGCAAGAAAGCATAGTCAAGGAGAAGAAAAGGCTTTCTCCAGCTGTGGAAGACTTCCTGTAGCCCTCCTGTAGCTCCAAATAATCGTCACAAGTTACCAAGTGGATAGCTCCATATTGTGTATATTGTTTGACATGTATGTGACAAAAAGAAAGCGCATCAACGGAATGACTGTAATATTTATTGTGAATAATACGTGACTTTGTCAGAAGGTCTCTGTCTACATTAGAGGGTCACACATGAGTGGATTTTCACTTCTGTCCCTTCCCACACCCACGAAAAATACTCCTGTAATTATGAAGAAAAGTAAAGGTTGAATGTTGGTTGCTAGTGAGAACACAGTGCGTTAGGGATGATACAAAACACTGTCTTCCATGAGTAGCCAGCAAATAGCATTTTTCTATAAGAGAGGGCAAAAAAATACGTACATCCAGCAACCTAGAGGGTTGGCTTTAGAGGGGTCACCCACTGACTGACCCCAATTTTCACATACATGTATGTGGTGGCTAATCTTAAGGTGGTGCATTGTGGGTTAAATGAGGTTTGCAAGCATGCCACAACCTCACAGCACTCAAGAAAATCAATACGAACTCAGGTCTGGGGTGAAACCTAATATCCAAAAGATTGAAACCCCACAAGTGGAAGGTTAACGTGCCAAAAATGCTTATGGCCATACGACATGTCTAATGTGGAGATAGGTTTTCCTAACATGGGAAAAAAAAAATGATTCTGAAAATGTTGGATTCAAAAAGATGTTATAGACAAGCTATTTGAAAATCTGTTTTATTTTTTTTAAGACTACGGAGTTAACAACAAAAAGTTTTTTGGTACTTACTGTAGAGGGAAACTTTTGGGCAGTTTCTGTAATAACTTGGCCAAGGGGTTTCCATAAGTGGAATGCATATCGACCTGAAAGTGAATGTGAAGATTAAAGAGATTAATGAGATCAGTGGGTTAATTGTGTTCAATCTATCTAACAAACTGAGGCATTAGAATAGCTGGAATGAAGGCAAAGCCAAATACCAGACCACATTTAGTCAAGTTTAATTCATGGAAAAATCTCCATTCAGTTTCCCTCTATATTTTGTGGCCACAGTGCTGGTCAACTGCCACCATCTGTGTTTCTCTCCTGAACCAAATCAGTTCCCAAAAAAGTGTCAACATAAGAAGCTCCCCTTTGGATTATAAAGACAAAGTAGTAGTATGAAGAGGGGGAAAACACCGATAGACTGGTAGGCACGCATGCACACACACACACACACACACACACACACACACACCATCCACTTTTACAGGACCACCTGTATACCTGCTCTTTTCTCATTTATGTGGTTAATCATGTGGGAGCAGCACAATGAGTAATATCATGCAGATACAGGTCAAGAGCTTCAGATAGTGTTCACATCAAACACCAGAATGGGGGAAAAAAATCTCTGTGACTTTAATCATGACATGGTTGTTGGTGCCAGTGTAAGCCGGTTTCAATATTTCAGAAACTGCTAATTTCCTGGAATTTTCACACACAACAGTATCTAGTTTACACAGAATGGTGCGAAAGACAAAAAACACTGAGTGAGCAACAGTTCTGTGGGTGAAAACACCTTGGTGATCAAAAAGATCAGAGGAAAATGTGCAGATTGGTTCAAGCTGCCAGGAAGAATACAGTAACTCATATTATGCCTCTTTATGACCATGGTAAGCAGAAAAGCATCACAGCATGCACAAACATGTTCTTGCCTGATGTGGTCTTCTGCTCTTGTAGCCCATTCACCTCAAGGTTTGACATGTTTCTTTTCGAGATGCTTTTCTGCTCACCACAGATGTACAGAGTGCTTATTGAGATACTTCCTGTCAGATCAGACCAGTCTGGTAATTCTACTCTAATCTCCCTCATCAACAGGATGTTTCAGCCTGCAGACCCTTCACACACAGGATGTAGTTTTTGTTTTTTTGTCCCATTCTGTGTAAACTCTAGAGACTGTTGCATGTGAAAATCCCTGGAGATCAGTCAACCCAGCCCTTATGGTACCAACATCCATGTCATGCATAAAGTCACTGAGATCTTGATTTGCTCCTCATTCTGATGTTTGATGTGAACTTTAACTGAAGCTCTTGACCTGATTTTATGCTTCGTGCTGCTGCCACATGAGCACATAAATGAGCAAGTGTACATGTGTTCCTATTAACGTGAACAGTGACTGTATATAATGGAAAATGGCATGAAATGCATACACATACAAAATGTACATAACACATAATCCATGAAAAAAAATAGCATTATACCTTCAATTAAAACTCCAAAATAAATGTTTCACAATAAAGTGTTCCAACACTGAAGGCGCTGTGTGTCTTAATACTAGAAAAAAATCTAAAGTTATTTAATCTGAGTTATTTGTTTTTCCTAAAGAGAATATATTGTGGATAACTGTGAATTATTTTATGACATGCTGAAAGACATTGTTAAGTGGGCAGAGTTATTTCACTTGCAACCTCAAAAAGGCTCGCTCCTCTCGGAGCCAAAGCCTTTCCCTTTAGCAGACCACACACTGCTTGGAAAGAGATTTTTGGCAGGAGAGCTGTACTGGAAGAGGAATTAGGTAACTTCCTTAAAGCAACCACAAGTGCTGTGCCATGATGACCTCATACAATCACAGTTGGATATGAAGCCCATTAACAACCATTACCTATTATATGAAGGTAGAGAATTGGGCAAACACACCTATCAGGAAGGAAAAAAGTAAAGGCTCTGATGACAGGAGTTGGAATAATTTATCACCCACGTTTAGGCTTTTACAAGTTGTAGTCATACATTTTATGGTAAAGAGGCTTTGGGTTTTTGCACTAATGGCAGCCTTGACCTTGTTAATCATCAGAAGGATCTTCTGAGGACTTGAGCAACCTCTTACAGTAATACGTTTAAAAACTTTCACAGGATTAACCATCATTTTCCACTATACATGTACAAGCGTGGCCCGCTGCCACATTTCAGTCGGCACACACGGACTTGCAAAAAAAATAAATAACACTGAAGCAGTACATAGTACATAGTAATTCTATTTAGAATTCACAGCATAGCTGCGGCCAATCACGGGGTCTGTGGAGTCAAGAGTGTAACGGGGCGGACAGCACTTTCCTCAGAGATTGTTATGCTGCAATAGGATAACAGAATAAAAGAAGTGATTCATGTTGACTGGATTCATGTGTCTCAAAGGAAGCACATGTTAGCCTTCACCCTCAGGTTGATAGCTATTGCTGATAGGGAAGGCCTAGTTAGTGGGTGGAAATTCTCCACAACTCAATTAGGAAGAAAAATCACAAAAACAATTTTACTCTTTGAGATGCTGTCTATATTTTCCCCTTCCAACAAAACACTTGGTTTAATAAAATTCAAATTTCTAATAAAGGAACAAGCCATGACAAGGCATGAGTTACTGTGATTTTTTTTAATTAAGTATAACTGGCTTAAGTATAGCTGTTTCACTCGTTTAGCAGATTCTAATACATTAATACATAATTCAATTGGTCACGGTGTTTGTATATTGAGGACTTTATAAAGCGACCAATTGCAGATGTCTTTTAAGATTATTACTTGTTGCACTGCATGAGATGATCCCAATAAAATCTTGGCTGAATTCTATAAGCGACAGTGCAACAATGTGTTATGCATGTCAGATTATACATCCACTAATGACAGAACTGCAAGTAGTCATACAATACTGACACATAATACTATCAACAAACATACTGACATTAAATATTTATGAATAATAAATCAGTGTCATCACAACACCCAACAGGCTTCTGCATCATTTTAGACACAAGAACGACTCACATTAAGTGCAGCACACAGGCGGTGATTTTAACCCATGTTTCTGAGTGTGGTCAAGCCAAGCCTTCATAGAAACTGGTCATATAAACAAGAAACTTGCTTCAAGGTGAGCTTGACACAAAAAAAAATATTTTTCTGTCCATGAGCATGTTTAGGTTACAACATATCACCACTTCTGCTACAGTCTGAAGCCGTCCCAAGAGTTCCACATAATCCAGTGCTGCCCTCCTACGAGTGTCATAACAGCGGTCACGCTCTGATTTTAATCAAAAATCTCTGCTGCTCACAGAACCTCGTTGTCAGCTGTCTTTGGCTGCAGTGGCGCTAAACTGGCTGCTGGTAAGCACATCAATTTCTCAGACCACTGATCTCCATTTACACCCAAGGAATACATTAACTATATACCAGTATTTCCTGCAGCAGCAAAACTGGGCTGAAAATCGTGCAGCCGGCTTAAAATATTTTCAGTATAATACATTTATCTGTAATGAAAATGCAGATACAGAGATTATTTACAAAAATGTTCTCCGTAGATATAACCTAATATGCAAGAACACAACAAACAGCAAAACAAGCACTCCAGTTTTAATGGACACACAGAATAAAGGAAGTTCCTTTTAGCGCCAAAACTGTCCAGACAAGAAGCTATGATGATTCCATACAATGTTCTCAGGTGAATATAGGCTCTCTGCTGGTCACAGAAGAAAACTATCCATCCATCCATCATCTATACCACTTGATCCGTCTGTGTCGCACGGGGAAGCTGGAGCCAATCCCAGCATCTTGGGGCGAGAGGCGGGGTACACCCTGGGCAGGTCGCCAGTCCACCA
>JAQQZR010000035.1:12852131-12865875 GCA_030068235.1 Notoglanidium macrostoma | reverse complement strand
ACTATATTTGTGCATACCCAGTAGGTACCTGTCACAATCAGCAAAAACTTTTCAGGAAGCAAGACTTTTCAAAAAAAATTGTTGTGCAGTGTAATAAGCAAATATCAAGAAATGCATTATGAAATAATAAGAGCAATTATGCTTACACAATAAACATAAAACCTTTATGTTATTCACAGATTTTATTACTATAATTTCTATAAAAGTTTGGATGAATGTCCTTGATTACTATGTTGTTGTTATTATTATTATTGAAATAAATTTCAGCTCATATTGTGTCACTGTTATGGGGCATTATACTACTAATGGTGCTCTAATTGGAACAAGAATTAAACCCGACACAGTACAGTTGTCCCTCACTATGCCACATTGCCTTAAGTTCATTCTAATTATATAGGCTTTCTGGAATTCTGACCATAATTATCCTAATTATATAACATTTATAGTTGAGACGCTTTACATTATTCAACTTTGGGTTAATTACCTGCCACACCACAGATGACACTGAAGTGGACACGCCTTAGATAGACCTAGAAACTACGGGTTAACTTCCCTCTCTGCTGATTTAGTAGCAGTTAACGAAGGACTGAGCTATCTAAGAAGGCTATTTGATTCTTTTACACGTAGTCTTGAATCAGTACCAAATTATGAATCCAAATAGTAGCGATGACATGTGGACGGCGCCAAACACTGGACCGAACCACGGAGTGAACCAAAATCAAATGGATGGAAATGAGAATTACTCCACAAACCAAAACACCCAACCTCAAGATTCTCGGAATCCGAGACAGTAAGTCATTACCAGATAAATAAAACGCTTTATCCTCACTAAACTTTAATAGTATTAAACTGTTTTTACGTGTGGCGCCCCATAATTAACTGTATAACAGGCTGAGTCCAGCGGACATGCTACATTGGGCTTGCTTAATAGATATTTGACAGATTAAACTGTTGCCTATAGCCTAATAGTTAGCTATATAATTGGTATTCATAAATACGCTGGAATTATGGCTTTTGACTTTAATATTTTGTTGAAAGACAGTAGTTTCTTCCAAATTACTGCCTGCGTAAGTTTCCGTTTCGTTTCCGCTCGGTGAAAAGAAAACCGTGTAAACAAAGTCCACGCATGCGCAGAGCAGTAGCGTGTCCAGCCCAGGATTGGAGTATCACTGTGAGTTCCCTACTCTATTTTAACTGACTGAACTCATATGATGGCTACAGGTTGGCTAGCTGATATCACACGAATCAAATGTGTCAGTCATTAAACATGATAATTACAGCACATTCACGTCGAGTATGAATTATTGTAATTATAGATGGTAGCTCAGAAATGTTTGTATTGTCTTTTTTATTTTGTATTTGCATTTATGTATTTATTTTGTCCATATCTTCAGGATTTTTTTTAGAAAAAAATATGACATAACATTCATTAGTGTGTAGGTTAAAACCTGAACTTAACTATGTACTACTTATATATAAACAATAGAGATCCATACTATCCACAAAAACTTGCGTAATCCATGTTCAAAATTTATTTTGTAATGAAATACTGAGTTGACTTCTTTAGTTTAAACTCCTTTTATTGGCATGTTTGTCTATTTCCTACATTACCCATAATCCTGTTTGGCTACCTGCTGACTGATCTCTACCTAAAGAGATAGATGCAGCAGCACTTTAATCATTGAATATGTCCAGATCTCTCACCTCCTCATCTGTATATTTTGCTCAATCAAATTACTTTCCAAAACTTTAACATTCATGCTAATATTGTCATCATTGCATTGTATTGTGTGCTTGTCGTCTGGCTAGCCGAGCAGTCAGCACTACCGTGTCATATAGGTGTATTGCATTCTGGAACTTGGAGTCCAACATGATCTGTCTCCACTACCACTATGTTGGGCTTTGCATTAATATTACATTGAATATGGCTGAAATATCGTGAGAAAAGAAACACTTGCTCTTTTTTCGGTGCTATCAATGAAATCTGACTGTTATCCCTTATGTTTGAGACTGCTGATAATTTTCACGTACTAAACAACATTGTAAATGTACTAGCAATGTCCATGTGTGGTTTTCAAACAACAAATTATCATTAGAAGCACTGAAGGAAGTGCAATTATTTCAATATAAACCTATTTTATGTGTTTCATCTCATTTCATTTTATGTGTTATCTCAGATGACACGTAGAAAGTTCAAGTGATCTAAAGCATAAAGTAGCTAATAGCAGGGGAATAATAACTGTTAACTATTATTTACCAAATGTATACAGACATGGGCCTTAGATACAAATGGACTTAGGTGAACATTATTTGCATGAGCAATTACCCAAGAAATTTGGTATTTCTAAAAAAAACCCAAAATTTGGAAAAAACTTTTGTATCCTACACCTGCTCCTGAGTGTGTGTAAATTTACGCATTTGAAGACTAACTAATGTAAATCTCATATGATTTGGTTTCGAATCTTACAATTTTAATGTATAGCTTATGCTGTGAAGTTCAAATCACTTATTTATTCATCACATATATATTTTTGGGTTTGTTGGTAAATTATTATGGAAATGGTCACTACAGCTAAAAATACACTGGGATTACACCTTGTATTGAACATCACCATTGTGTTGAACATCACCATTGTGTCACAGAGCGATCAGAAAAGTATGAAGTGAACACGATAAGAATTGATGGTTCATGTGAAGTCTTGTTATAAACACGGTGAACACGAACACATTTGAACACATCAGGTGCTGGTATAAAATTCAAGGTTCGATGATGATGATGGCTTTTATAAATGACCTGCACCAGTTGATCAGTTGAATCAGGAGTGCTGAGCCACAGACTATAGAGAATAAGGACTTTGGGTGAGCATGGGAAATAACAGCAGGGGTACTCCATGACTGGTACTGTAGTATATGACAATATATATAGTATATAAGCATTGCATGGATATATTCAGTATCAAATATACTATATATAAAAGTGATGGATATTATGAAAATTATACTGAAGTTCTTCTCTTTACGTATATGTCCATCCATCCATCCGTTATCTATACCGCTTTATCCGTCTGGGTCACGGGGAAGCTGGAGCCATCTTCGGGCGAGAGGCGGGGTTTACGTATATGTAGCCAACAGAAAAGTATTGAGACGTCATAAGACATCTTTTGAGATGTGTGAATATTTATAAACACACATTTAAAAGAGATGTCTTGGGTTAGTCTCACTCTATTTTTAACATATTGTAATGTGCAGAAAAATAAATGCAGCACACTGAAAGTTCACAACTCTGGTTATGGTGCCATGAATGCCCTTCCAGGCAAGATTTGGTGTGTCCTCCTGTGTGCTTCTGTAAAAAAAAAGTGCATGACTACAAATTTTCTAACAAAATTACAACAAGCTAATATAATTGAAGCGGCACAGTGGTGCAGTGGTTAACACTGTCACCTCACAGCAAGCAGGTTCTGGGTTTGTGCCTGCGTGGTTTTCCTCCAGGTGCTTCGGTTTCCTGCAACAGTCCAAAGACATGCGGATTAGGTCAACTGGCTGTTTGTCTCTCTGTGTTATTCCTGCGATAGACTGGCGACCTGTCTAGGGGCTGTTGGTCCAGCTGGTTTATATTTGAAACATCCTCAACATGTTATTTGACTATGTGTGACTTAGTTGTTTATAGTAACTAAATGCTGAATTCTGTATTAGATACTGTAAAGAACAAAGCAATGATCATGCATTATAAATTAGAAAGAGTATGATGCTGATGTGTTCTTCAGGGTGCTTATTATTGTGAATTTCTTTTGCCATCAGTGTCTTTCTGGACAAACACGTTTGGGTCTTAGCTCTTACTGTGGGTTTTTAAGGGAAGTTCCAGATGATAATTTGTGGGAAGGTATTTGGACTTTGTTTACCATAAAATTACTCATGCCCCACCTTTGTTTGGGACATTCTTTGCAAATGAGCCAATGGAGTTTGTTAAGCTCAAGGCATAGAGCTGGTGAGTAAAACGTACCTGCTGTAACTAATTATGTTTATGCTCACTCAGCGCTGATGGATACACCATGATCCCACCAAATGAATCAAGACGGAGCAAAATGCTGAGGAGTAAGTCATGATGGGTTACTGTTTTTTCCATTCCCTTATTATTCACACATTTCCTCTCCTTATTTGTTCCTCGCAGGTGTGATTTCAACAAACACACTGTTTAAATATACAAGTCAAGTTAAATGTAATTTTACCCTCCATTACATTTTGTTCATGTCTTGGAGTAATGAGTACTGAATAACACATTTCTTCCCATCTAATATAAAAATATATGTTGATTTGATTAGTGGTCATGGCTTACCCCAAAATGAGCTAGGTTTATACTTCTGTGTTAAATCAGGAAGTGTTCAATCATCTCTGGGTGTTTCTCTGAAACATTGTGAGCTGTGTACAATTAATGATTCCCTTTAACAAAACAATATACATCTCTTACAAAATTTTTCAAAAATGTCTCTGAATAGCACATGTTTTTTATTTTGAAATGTATAGGGTATATTGAGTACAGATTTAACTATAAAGATAGTTAATTAATTAATTAATCATTAATATTAATTAATGAATTAATGATTAATTATGTGTGATAGTGCATTTAAGTACTTTTCCATTTGTTTAAATAGTTAAAACACTATTTTGCAAACATATATCTAACATTTAAGGAGGTGTAGGGAGCACACTGTGAAGTGTCTGTATTTTATCTTTCCTCCTGCAGTTTCACAGAAGGAACATGATGATTTTCAGAGATATAAGGAGGAACATCAGCCTGGCCCCATTCAACTGCCCCCAGAAAGGCTAGGTAATAGGGATATGTATGACAAAGAAGCTCTAGGCACTTACCATGGACATGAAAATTAAAGCATAGAGTTCTGCGAATGTTTTCTGTGTCATAGGTGGGGGTGTATCATTGTCAGAGGTACGACAGAGACAGCAGGTGGTGGCCTCCCAGTCTAAATTCAAGAAAAAGGTGCTGACTTCCCGTTTAAAATTTAAAATGAATTCTCTGACAACCATGTATGTTTAGGTGCATTCTATTTCATGATTATATTTTGGGGTTTTCTATAGCTCATGCAAGAGGACATGAACCAGCGCAAGAGACAAGAAGAGGAAGAAAAGTATCAGATGATAAAGACCACTCAGAGAGAGAAGGTGTGACAGAATGATGAACTGACCAAAATATTTAAATATGTGTTTACTTTGGAGATTTGCTAAACTTAAGGAATTAAAATAAGTGTTTAAGTCTGAATTAGCTCTAAGGTTTTATTGCATTGTTGTAGTGCTGCTTTAAAACTCTAGAGGTCATTACTGAGACCTGTCATATAGTCAGCAAATGCACTGCAATTAAATTATAATTAACCTATAGACTTGTGCCCAGAAACTAGGACATGCTAATTAATGGGTTTGATCATATGAATGGCCACAAACTACAACAGTTTGAATAAGAATTTGGTCCCAGTCACCCATTCATTATCACCAGTTAAATGGCCATATTTCGTTTGTGTGTCTTTATAATAACAGCTTCTTTGTGTTTTGTGTTCAGGTTGAGTCTTATTCATTTCTTACCCAAATCATTTCTGTATATTCTGCAACATCATCAGAGTTCACCATAACAGAGATAACAAGGTAACACTATATTACATGTAGAATTTCCTTTGCAGGCCAACAAATTAGAAATGAAGAAAAAGCAGGAGGAGGAACGGAGAAAGGAGCTGTACCAACATGAACTTCTAATGTATGTTCACATATTTTCATTAGATGTTGTCACATCCCCATGGAGTTAAGAATATAATGTTCAGTCATTAGGAGGAAGCTAGTTGTTGTTGGACTACTGGCTCAAATCCAAAAATAACAAATCTGAGAACACAGTTTCAAAGAAGTACAGCCTTTTTCCATTACTATCAACTCCAGTAGACACAGTAGCACTAAAGCAGGAGCAGCAGGAGTTCAAGTCTGTTTGAGCAGTGAGTCGATTAAAACAACAAAAGAAGAGGTCTACATTATCAGTGGCGCCCAAAAACATAAATTATTCATAGACATGGGAATGCCCCAAACTGGCAAAATAAACCATTGCAGTTATCAAAAGACAATGTGTTTACTTAAGTGCAGAAAGAGTTTGTGAGTCACAATTATTCTTTGAATTTTTCAGGCATTTTTGTTATGTTGGACACACTGATATTGAATTTTGAATGAAAAGTGTATCCAATAATTAATAAAACTTCAATATTCTGGTGGTAGGCCTATTAATATTTAATCTTGTGCCTTTTTGGTCTGCAGGAAAAGAGAAGCGCATCTTCAAAGGCTCGAGAGGTCCAGCTCTGTTCCTATGGCAGCGAGCAGCTCCACACCCACGTCATCCTGGGTAAGATGACAGCCAAAGAATGCACTGTGTTCCATAGGCCTGGGTTCAAATCTTTACTGCATAGCTGTGGCACTGAGGCTACAGCCCAAGGCACTGGGGTAATTCACACCAATTGATCTGACTTTGATGTATGTTTTCAGAGTAAACAGGCCCCTCTTGAGGGCTTTCATCAACATGGTGCATTCATTTGCAGACAAGAGTCAGTCTGCCAATGGGCTTAACTTCCTCTCTGAATTATCTCATCTATACCCACACATTGGAGAGGGCTATCTGAGACTGTCATTGAATTTCCTCCAAGTATAAATACACAGACTTTCTCTTCATGGCCAGCCAATATGAAGACACAAGTGCTGCTTTTGCACAATGATATGAACAGAGTTGAAGGGACTTCCCAGAGTTCACAGAAAGCAGAAGGATGTGTGAGAGTGCAGGAAAAGGGCAGACTGGTGTGGTATAACCTGCATTGTTCTAGTGAAAGTACCTGGACTGCAGCCAGTGTCTCAGCCAATGACATAAGCAGTCTAGGACGATGTATCAGTACATCAGGACAGCGTCATCGTCACTGCATCAGTGTCATTTAATCTGAGGACACATGCATTTCCAAACACATACACCGTATAGGGTTTTATAGGAATATAAGCTAGTGTATGTTTTTTTGCATCAACTTACATTATGTGAACAAACGTTTGTGAACACCTGACCATGGCACCAGTATGTGGTTGCCACAAATTTGGAAAGACACAATTGTTTAGGATGTCATGGATGCTGTAGCATTGTAATTTCCCTTCACTGGGAACAGTAGAGGCTCAAACCTGTTCCAGCATGATAATGTCTCTGTGCACAAAGCGAGCTGCATGAAGACTCCATGGTTTGCCAAGGTTGGTTTGGAAGAACTTGAGTGTCCTGCACAGCGCCCTGACCTCAACCCCACTGAACATCTTTGGGATGAACTGGAATGCCGAATGCATCCCAGGACCTGTCATCAGCGCTTGACCTCATTCATGCTCATGTGGCTGAATGGACACAAATCCCCACAGCTACACTCCAAAATCTAGTGGAAAGGCTTCCCAGAAAAGTGGAGGTTATTGTAACAGCAAATGGGGACTAAATCTGGAATGGGATGTACAACAAGCACATATGAGTGTTATGGTCGGGTGTCCACAAACATTTGTCCATTTAGTGTATATTCCATAAACCTGGCATTTGTGTAATTGATTCCAAGTAACTCATTATTTCTAGCGATTGGCAGAGCAAACTGAGCTCCCCTGCTGAATCTTGCTTCTTTTTACTCCTAGCCACTGTCACCCTTGGTTTGCTCACTTAGCTAAGCAGACAAGGCACAGCTGCTATGGGATGGTGTGTATTTTTAAATATGCTCTAAAAATACTATTTTTTGTAGTAAAATAGTATTCTATCTCCGTCTGTGCCTCAGCAGGCCAGGGATGATTCTGCAGACAGGAGACTTGGGGCCTGTTTTACTGTATGAACCGCTTGAATGTGGCATCTGACAACATTGCTTTTGCAGGTCCTGTGGTGAGCAAAAAAAAAATGTTTTGTGTGGCTTACTGTATTGTTGTGCAAGCTTTTCTTCTCTGGACGTCCAGTTCTTTCTGTATGGAGGAACATCCTGCTAACGGACATATTAAAACATTAAGGGTTAGTTCTGTACAGGAATACTGCATAAGTAACCATGGTCTGGTCCCATCAGTTTTCTAGAAGAGGAGGCTTTTTTGAGTAAGCTTCACAGGGTATTGATTCAAGTCTCTGGAAGCCCTCCAAGAAAAGTAATGGAATGCTCCAATCTAAATGTCGTAAGCCAGCTGATCAAAGTGTGTGTGGAAAGACGCCGTCTTGATGTGGTTTTGTGGCCACTGAGAAGACAAGACAGATTAATCTCCTCCATATCCTCTGTTTGTACATATGATCATCTGAGTTGACTTCCCAGGGTGCCAGGCCCAGGTCGTCCCACCTATTCCTCTTGCTCTCAAGCCATTCCAAACAGAGCAGCCTTTCCCTGGTGTCCCTAGACTATCTGACCAAAAGCACAAAGGATCTCTTCATCTTTTAAGCACTCTTGCCTCACCCCTCCTCATAGCACCTCATTGCGTTAAGAATCCCACGATTATATCACAATAGGCCATCTAATACTCGTTGTTCAGGGCTCTGCCCATCTGTGTGATTGCATCACATTCAGTGGCCAGATTAATACGGAGGCGTTTCTTCACAGGCTCGAGGGCATGAATACAGGGAAGGCAGGAAGGCTGAGGAACAAGTGACTCTGCAGCAGAAGAAAGATGAGCAAAGGAGGAAGGTACCGGAGTAAAAGCACTTAAAAACATTGTCGTGGAAACTCACCTGCACATTTCATTTTGTAATAGAACTGGGCCATATCCAATAAAAAGGCACCAGCATGTGCCCTTGACGAACTTATCTTAGCCTTTCATTCACGAATTTTCACACTATGATGTTTCATATCATGGTGGGCATATTTGTATTATCTTATAGCATATTTGGTACTGGCTTCACTGCAAGTAAATGAAACTAGAAGTGAAATATAAATGGTACTTTGACAAAGATGATATTGCCCTGAACTGCTGATTCCACATAAACTGGCAGACACATACCAAATTTCTGTTTTCCTGACATATACATATACATATACATCTTCTGATCTTCTGAAGGAAATTCTGTGAACTGCTACTCACTGGATGTTTGGTTTTTTTTCACAATATTCTGTGTAAATTCTGGAGGCTGTGTGAACAAATATTAAATATTCACACCAGCCTGCTTAGTACAAAACAGACAACCATGTCACAGTCACATATATATTTATCTCATGCACAAATTTATGTCGGCTAACAATCTAAATTATCTAATGTTAATCTAACGTTAGTAATACGTTCTCCTGTTATAAATGTCCTACTTTGGCATTGAGGTTCTACTGCAATAGTGAGTGAATGAATGAATGAATGAATAAGCTTGTTGAAGATGTATGTAGTGAAGTGTATGAAAATGGATCTTCTTAATGCAGCACAGGCATAATAACACTGATACAGTCAGTCCCATATTATACAGCAATTATACAGTGTTACATCACATAAAAAAGAAAGTTAAAGTTATTTTCTAGTGATTTAACCAATAACAGGGTTATTTTCTTTGTCTTTACCTGTTTCGTGTTAAAAATCGTAAAAAAAACAAAAACAAATTAGGACTTTATAATCAGTGAAAATGATCAAGCACAGAAAAGACTGAATGACCATTATGTGGTTGATATTGATAGTGTGTGATTAAGCTGTTGTGACAACTATAAGGAACTGAAAAACAAACAACTGCTCTCTCATGCAACTTACTCTGAAAAATTGACAAGTCATTACTATCATGGATTAAGATTCCATTAATTTATCATTAATTTCCAGAGTCAGATTTTGGAAGAAAAACATAAACAAGAAGAGGAGGGCAGGAAAAGACAAATGGAAAATGAACGGCTGCGGTAAGAACACCTAATTCTAAAAGAACTTTACAAACCCATGAATGTCACGGTTAATCAGCTAGCCAGGGAAATATGAATGGCTTCAAAATAACTCTCTGATGTATGGGTCAGTCTGGAAGGTTGTTATGGGATGGTGATATATTTCCTCCAGGGTGAACTCGGCCTTCCTAGACAGACTGGAGGCGAAAGGATCAGGTAGAACGTCTGAGTTGCTCCCCTGCACGCCGGAGCTTGGTAATGTCTGGAAGACGGAGGAACCGCAGGACCCTGCCTCGTCCCCTGTGCCCTTCCCATCACAGCTTCACACTGACAGCGCAGAGGAGGAGGGTAACTCAGATTTATGGGCCAGACATTGTACGTGTTTAGTCTTAGGCGTTTCAAAGCATTTTTTGTGATTCTTTCCGTTGCAATGTCACCTCGTATCAGAACGCAATTTGTCTCATGTGATTGATGTTGTGTAGAGCTCTGCCTCCCATTCCCAATATTATTTTTTGTCAAGCACCGTTAGGCAACGTAGCATATTATGTAAATAAAAAATAAGCCTCTAAATCCTCCTTGTGAGACAGAAATGTGGCCCTGAGACGCCGTTTTAGTGGTGCAGAATGCATGAGGTAGCAGTAAAGGCTACAGATAATTAGGTGCACCCACTGAGAGAGGCCAATTCACTGACAGAAATAGTCATATTTGACGTTGGTTTGACTCGCATCCAAAATGAATGCTGGAGAAATTGTTTGACAGCAGTCTGATTAGTATGATGTCTGAGAGTCAACACCAGAAAAACCGGCTAAGCGCTCTATGTCTCGCATTTCTGCTCTGTCCTTACTTGTACACATGCTTCAGTCATTAGACAAGCTACATTCATAGTTCATTCAGGCTTAAAGCATTGTAATTAGAACATAAACAATCGAATCTGTCTTCAGTATCCTAAACTACGCCCTAAATCAAACATATGAAATGCTCGCATATACACTTGTGTAGTTGTATATGAGTATATAATGTATGGAATTTTATTTACACATATTGTTTATCTAGGTGAAAGATCACTAGGAAATCCTCAACATTGCTTCATAAAAACATTCAGATTTAGATGATTTATAGTTTGATTCATTGTCTGGCCACAGCCTTAAACCATCTCCACATTTGAAAATTCCTCACTTTTTTTGCCAAGAGGGGTGGCTAGAGCTGACTTTTCCGTGAGCTAGCACTGTTTATGGAGCACATGCCGCATGACAGTGCAGGATTAATGCGCTGTTCACCTTCTGTCTGTCTGCATGTGTTCTAGGATACTTAATGATACATTACGTGTGTACATTCTGCTTCATTTGAATCAGTGAAATACGTTTGAATCACTGGCAGGGTCCTGACCCTTAGCCAAGGTTTGGTCAGGACCAATCAAAAACTCACGGGCCTGCCTCTGACTGCTAAAGACATTCATTGTCAATTAGAGTTGTAATTGTCCTGGGCTGCCTCTCAGCTGTCTGTGGTCCTTGTCAGTGTAATGCTGCACTCCCTGGACTTTTCCTGAGGCCTCTGGACATCTGGTGTTTATACAGTATGGCTCATGCATACTCCATAGCGTGCCTATGGGTCCCTGGCATCTTCTGTTGCAATACTTCACTGCGTGACATTCATTCTATCCATCTTAATTAGCACAATGATTAAGCACGGAGAATGTCACCACTTGCCTTACTCAATTTCGTCTGCGGCTCTATCCAAGCAGAGGCTGCAGAGGCAGCAAGAGTCTGTGACGCTGGGACTGGGGATGCATGAACAGGACGTGTGTGCAACAGGGCTTGTTTGGCCCATTAGCATGTGGTTGGAGGACTGGGATGACACTGTGTGTGGAATGGGCTGGCAGGAGCAGTGCGGTGGAGCACTCCCACCCTGTCTGTCCTGCTGCATGAACTAGATGAACCAGCAGGAAGATTCAGTCAAACTGCTGAGCATCAGGCTCAATCTGGAATAGGATGGATTAGGATAGAATAGGATGGCTTGTGGGATGGGATGTAAAGTCTTCCCACACTACCATGTTGCTCTACTTTTCACCGTGCTTCATTTTCAGTGCCAGTACATGAAAACAGTAATTAAAGTGATTTGTTCTTCTTTTCAGTTAGATTGAATGTTTCTAAATTGTAAATTTTCTGTGTTTCCCTTATAGATACTGACATCGCATGGGTTGTAATGAAGCTTCAGAATACGTTCTCTTACTATGATCGAGAGTATCTGGAAGACATTGTCTCTCAGTGTAACGGAAATTACCAGCAAGCTTATGATCTACTCAATGCCTAACTGTTATTTGCTCAAATCTTTAGTGTTGGGGGCACTATCTTAACTACATTTTTTCTGTTTTATTTTAGCTTAGTTTTTTTATTGTTTATCCAGTAACAGGCTACTTTTCACCAGGAAGCAGTGTATCATTTTGTCACCTAGGAATCTAAAATAAACACCTTCGCACTGTTTTTCACTTTCCCCTACTAGTTCAATGTTAGTTTTAAATTAAGCAAATCGCAAACTGTGCAATTTACTGCATCTTTCAGGCACCAAGTTTAATATATGTAATTAGTGTAAATGTGTGTTGGGCACAGACCTCTGCTTCTACTGACCTGAGTGGAGAAAAACAGGATCGTTCTAAACAGGATGCGTTGTACTAGTGATGAAAACTTGATGAAGACTTTCAAGGTCACATTCATCAATGTTTATGAGCATGAAAGATTCACATGGCAACACTTGCATAGATAGTAACTTGTGGTAGCTTTTCTTAGTAGATAACTTCTTTATCAAATGGGTGGATTGGCTATAGCATAACTATTTTAAATCATGAGATGCTTGTAGCTTGGCAACTGCAAACTAGTGTTCCCAACACTGCAAGACATACACACAGACAATAAATTCAAGAAAAGTGTTCAAGAAAGATTCTGTTAATGACTTCTGTCTTATGCACATTGACTACAATAAATAAATGTTCCTATTAACCTCACTGAGCATGCTAGTCATATCATTCCGTCCTTTCAATTATGAGATTTAAAAAATGCATGCCAGTATTCTGAGGTAACTCATTCGATCTAAGATAAGAACAGGGCTTTAACTAAGGGCACTTCTTGGTTTGTACTCACAAGTCTAAACTCTAATTTATAATTCACATTAGTGTTATAGAGAAACAGAATAAGACCAAAGCAGCACACAGATCACTGGCCACATAGTTGTTTTGTTGTATCCTGTACTGTGCATGAACTTACCGCTTCAGCTATTGCTCAATCCAGCACATGCAGTCATGAAAAACTGGAAATTGATGTTTCATCTCACACCAAGAGGGGAAGAGTGCAGGTGTGTGTCGATGTGTGTGGTCGGGATCCTGATCCAACTATTACATCCTGCAGGATCAGGCTTTCCAACAGCATCAAAGTTAATGGAATAAGAGCGCAGAGGCCTTTTCACCCGGCTCAAAGGAATATATATTACACTTTGCAATCACCAATAATTTTGTTACCACATGTTGACATTGAATCATGATTAATCATATTCAAGTGCAGGAAGGGCCGAATTTTGCACTTATTATGTTAATCTATCCCCCTATTAAATAGGCCATTTCCTGTTATAGCCAACTTGCCTTTTGATCTTTGTGTGTGTGTGTGTGTGTGTGTGTGTGTGTGTGTGTGTGTGTGTGTGTGTGTGTGACATATTTTTATAACCTTATGGGGACCAAATGTCCTCAAAAGGATAGAAAGATCTGACAATTTTGGCCTTGTGGGGACCTTTGGATAGTCCCCATAAGGAAAGTGTTCGTTTTTTTTTTTTTTTTTAAACTAGAATAAGAAAAAGTAAAAGAGCCCAAATATTTCCTTTTCATTACTGAGATTAAGGTCAGGGTT
>JAQQZR010000035.1:12819584-12852031 GCA_030068235.1 Notoglanidium macrostoma | reverse complement strand
TTGGCCTTGTGGGGACCTTTGGATAGTCCCCATAAGGAAAGTGTTCGTTTTTTTTTTTTTTTTTTAAACTAGAATAAGAAAAAGTAAAAGAGCCCAAATATTTCCTTTTCATTACGGAGATTAAGGTCAGGGTTAGTTTTGGGTGCAGGCATAGCATTCAATAGCTGCATTAATCATTATATCAATTGAAGGTCCTCACAAGGATAGCAATACTAATGTGTGTGTGTGTGTGTGTGTGTGTGTGTGTGTGTGTGTGTGTGTGTGTGTGTGTGTGCATGCTAGACAAGAGCAGAGATGAGTGAAAATTTAATAGGGGGTTTCCAATGTCTAAACCTACACAAATTAAATGAATCTGTTATCACTAAGGACTGAATCTTCAAGCATATTTGACACATGATAAAAATGGACCTGAGAATTGTTTTTCTAGGACACACAAAAACCCGTGTTTAGTGAGAGATAGTGAGAGAACCACGGACTCTATCCTGAGGGTAGACAAACCCAGTAGCTCACATTCTCTATTCTGTAGAAACCTGCAGGACCCTGATTACCTCCGCTGCAGTAAGGGGGATTTCCTGCGGTTCCTCCCCTGAATTAGGTCACAGCATTACCCATATCACAAAAGAATTCTGAGGAAAAAAAATAACAGCTATAGACTGTTTTAAACCACCGAATACACCCTGAAGATCTGGAGGCTATTATCCTTTAGAGTCAAAGACAAAATATACTGATTTTCTGAAAAAAAAAAAAAAATTACTTCATTGGATTTAGTTTTTGACTGCTATCCAAACTTCATGAAAAGGAAAGGTCACGTTCTAAACTATGAGTAACACTCAATGCAGTTTTTCCAAAATCATCTGAAGTGGAAAAAATAGGGTAATGAAATACAGCCTAGCCCTTTACAACAAAAATATGATTGAAAAGATTACCTGAGTATTATAAACCCTAAAGGATATGCCTTTATTACAAAAGGTCCTACCATTTTACCTCTCCCAGACATAGATAAATTGTAGAAATCTTTCTTTAATGGAAGGGAAGGATATTTAAGGTCGGTGAAGGACCTTAATGTGAACTGGAAAAGCATGCCTTTTGCAGGGCTGTAACATGCAGAAATCTCCACAACAACCACAACTGAGTCACTCTGCTTCCTGGGGAAAAATCGGCTCCATGAAAGAGAGACCATGCAGGCACGCCTTGGCTGCTGATGAACAGTGCTGACAGTTTGCTGACTTTTTTTGCACTCACACACACTCTCACACATACACCCACACAAGAAATTAACCAAGGATGGAGCAAAGCCATTCACTAGTATGAAAATATATTATGTGTTATAGTGAAAAATGTTATTCCTCTATAGGTACTCAAGCTTTATACCTTTCCAATAAGCTAAATCGTATATGCAACATTAGGTATGGGTATGTTGTCGTAAATAGTATCAAGGCATTTTTGCAATGATCAAAGTAAAACTACTTCATTTCCTCACAATTACTCATCAACCTTACTACATATACAGCACAACTGATATGTATGGTGAAAGAGACAGCAGATGGGATTCTGAGGAAAGATATGTTTTTGTACTTGTCTCACATCCCAAAGACATATACCTATTGTATACTGCTGCAGCATTTGTTAAACTCAAATTCTAACATTAATTAACATTAATTTCATGAATAATAAACAAAAAAATAATAATGGTAAATATTCAGTCGGAAAGTTAGATGGTCTGCTGATGATATATCATTCAACGGGTGCTCTTTGGGACTATGGTTACGAAAGGGTCAATATCTTATCTGCGCTATTGAAACTTTACAGCATAGAAACAGCAGACTGATTTTACTCTAGGATTCCAGCAGCATTGACACATGACGTGCCTGTTTACAGCTAATGGCCTTCTAATTTGAAACATTATGCAACACACAGGAAACTGATGTTATACATAAGACTCTACTCCACCTGGATTTCATTAAGTAAAATACATAGTGACTTTTGCATGTAGTGAGACAAGCTGTATTGCTGATCATATAGCTTTTTATGTACACTCATTGGAAATAGTGGGAAAAGGCTGGAGAGAGGCTTTAGAGAGATTTTATGACAGATTTTATGATATGTTTACACTGCCATGGTGGTGTGAAGGCAAAATCAGTGCACTGGATAAAAATCTGTCATTAGTTTGGCCTGCCTGCAATGAGAATGTGTGGGGGGAAAAGAGATTATGAGATTCCTCAACTTTAGTACAGTGATGTTCCTTGGTGTTTAAAGGATCTCCCCATTGCATGAAATCAGGCTTAGACCAGGGTGCTGACGCCACTTATAGTCCTTCTCAGTGTGATTTAACGTTATAATTACAGACAATTTTATTTTGCTGGGAAAGTTATTTATCTCAACTCTTTCCCCACCAAGGGCTGGCCTTTTTCTAGCCTTAAGTCTACATGGGACCTGCACAGCTGCGAGACAAGCAAAATATTTGCTTTCTTTGGTCTGGCACTGGCACAAAATCCAAGGCCATAGCAAAAGCAATAAAACTGCCTGCTGATGCCCACACTTTGGTGCTCCAACAGCCTTTTCAGGAAAAAAAAAGTGCCTCCTCTGACTATCCGCTTGCCCTGGATTCTCATGGGTAATAGCAGACACAGCTACACCCTGACCTGGTGAACTTCCTCTGCCCTAAGTCTCCTCATCACTGAAAATTTTCTGACTTCCCTTGCCAGCATGTTTGAGGCATCACACTAACCTTCCTCCCAGGGAGCAGAGAGGAGCACCTCATGCTGAAAACCACTAACGCATGGCTATGTGGCCACTTTGTGATGGACCCAGCGTGCTGCTAGTTTTCAAATTAAAGGCTATGACAGTGCTGAAGACCAAGCATCAACAGTTTGCCTCTGATCTGAAGAGTGATGCTGTCATTAACTATATCTTGTTCTGGCTGGATTACGGGATGAAAGGTTTGGACGACGGGCCATTTTGATTGGGCCTGGAAGATTGGGAAAATGCTCAATATTTACAAAACACTGCTGAATTATTTTTAACACAAGGAATAGAACAGAGTAGTGTCTCTTGTGATTTATATTCAGTATTTAGTTTTATAACAGCTAACAATACATTGTAAATTGAAATAATCTCGACCGGGCATTTCTATTGGTTGAAAACATTTGTATGAGGTTGTCAGAGCAAAAATAAAAATAATATAAACAACTGCAATGAACCCAGAAACAGAGGTCAGTTCGGTTTTACAAAAACATTCCAGCAAATAAACTCAGTGACTTAATTTAGAAGTTGCACAGGACAAAGCCCTGACCATGCTGTGGTCTTCTGTCTCAGTAATATCCTCAATGATACATCTGAACTCCCAACAGTATCCTAGTTTATTCACAGCGTAATCAGTTCAGGAGCCTGGGGGAGGCCTTTGACCAGAAGACAGTCAGACCACTTTCACAACACTGTAGCGAGTTATTGTGTAAAGTCCAATTTCAGGCAATTGTGGTATTCTACAGAAGTTAGTCTCTAAAGACCAAAATGGTCCAGATATACAATACAAAGAAAAGAATGTTTTTATTCTGCTAGATACCCACAATTAATTTGAAACAAATAAAAATATAGGAAAGCATATACTTTTTCGAATTCCATACTATTGGTATAGCAGTGCCTGGAAGAGAATAAAACTATGATGTTGAACCAGGGATCAAAACCGTGAAAGGCATCAGAGAGGGATGAAACAAATTTCAACCTAAAATGTAAAAATCCTCTTTACTATAGATTTATATCTGTTTTTGGCATTGTGGCAATCTTTCTCACATCCTGCTGCTATGATGGACTTAAAGCTTGGACTATGATAGCAAATCAGCAAATCATAGCAAGGATCACATAGTCAAACCAAGCAGTTTATTTTCCAGTGACTCATTATTCAGATCATTAAAATCTGCGAAAACTTTTTTTTTAATCTGTAAGAAAAATACTACATTATTTTGGCTGGGGAATTATCATGTACGCAGTGCTCTCTGTGTATTTTGAGATGAAGTGTCTTTAAAAGTATTATTATAATAATAAGCATTTTTATTAGTAGTGGTATTTATCATATATATGTATATCATATGTACATACCATGTAGTATGTGTTGTAAAAAAAAAAAAAAGAAAATGACAGCAAAAATCACTTAGCAGCATTTGCCATAAGAATGTTTTCTATACGCTAGTGAAAATGTGTAACAGAAACAAACAAAAACTTTAGCAGTATTTAACTTATATTATTAGATCATGTGTTTCAACACAATCATGACATATGGTCGCCAGACATCCTATTCATCTAACTCACCACAGTTATGACTCTTCTGAAGCAGCAATAGCCACTCCCTAGAACGAACGCAGTCACTGAACTAATGCAAAACAATGTTGTCATGTCTGTGTTTACAGTCTGCCTCCTGATTCCAGAAGCAATTACACAAATCATTAGATTAATACCTAATATTTCTTCTCAGAAGCCATACTTCAAGTGCCATAGGCACCTGTTCTCAGCAGTCATGTGATACATGACAAAATTGCTTCTCATTATTTGAGATGATCTTTTAATCTGTCCAGTGTACATGTCCAAGTCGGCTGTAAAGCCTTTTCATGTTTGAAAAACCGCTGTGCATAATACGGGTACTAGATCAAAAGCAGAAAGGTTTGTGCCCTGCCCCTTAGTAGTCTGCTGCATGGTGCCATGTAAAATTAGCAATGTCTAGAGATGAAGAGCGGGTAAAGATCAATTAAAGAGTTTAGTCAACCTTAACCAAAGCTTTAGAAGAACTGCCAGCTCACCTAGCATGATCATTCAGCATCTGGAGCACAGTGTGGTGAAACAGGCACCAAATCTTGACCAGTGTTTAGCCTGACGCTCTCCACTCTGTGATTTGTTGAGTCACAGAGGAGAAGGACGGGACCACCTTCGTGACCGAAATGAACGTATTCTTCTCACGCTATCTCTGCACATTCAGCATAATATCCTTGTTTATTTAAAAGCTGCAATGAATATGCCTTGGTTTTAAATGTGCCCATGTAATAACAAAAGAAAGCCTTGAATTGCATAGCTTGTGTTTGTACGAGTATTCAAAGGCTCGTGACTACTACTACTACTACTACTACTAAAGCACCAACACATTAAGATGTTAAACTGTGCTACAATTATACAATGAAACAGTTGAGGTGACACAGATAAGTGTCACCTGTGGTTTCATCTTGCCTATGTACGTCATGTTCTCTGTTTATCTGCAGGATAAACGTCTTTTTGCACAGTAAGCACTGTAGCTGGAAAGCTCGTGGTCAGTCCTCAGTGTCTTTAAATCAGATATAGTGTTTGTTTGTAAACTAAAATAATTATGAGTGAGAAATGTATGCAAAGTGTGAAAGAGTTCACAGGGTAAAGTTTTATAAAAATGCACCAATTTAATATACAGATGATTGTGGAAACGTGTAAAGAAAAAAGAATGAAAGAGCTGGTATTTGAGTATCATATGCCTGCAAAAACAAGACTCAACAATCAACAACAAACAAACAACAATCAATCTTTTTGAATTACAGACACGCAGGAAACCTGAATAAATCTAGTCTTTGGTGCTGCACTGCTTGCGTGTATGTGTGTGGGGGGACTATTGAAGATGGAACATTCCAGTGGGCGCAAAATTACAAGCATACCATGATGTCTGTTGTCAAATTTCAAGGATTTTGTTTAGGTCTGTTCTATGCATGTTGTAAAATGGCTTAGGAAAATTGTCTACTTTGAGGTTTTCATCGCACTCGCATGTCTGCCAAGCTCACCAGAGAAGGCCAGTGATCTGTTTAAGGAGGGTGTGTGTTTGTGTGACCTGGGCAGTGAATCGTCTCATTTCTGTTTACTAGGCTACTCCACAGGGCTGTACAAATGTCACTGTTTAATTTTCTCTATCAGCAGCTTGTACAGTAGTTCAAGGCAAATCACAGGTTTGTTAATGCGCTCTTCCAACACAGTAACATTTCTAATGCATTGTAATGGTCAGTAGGTTTTCCACCACAGTAGAATCTTCTGGACAGACATGAAAAGCTACATTTTTTTTATTTCAGTTATTCCATAATAATTCACTATTTGTAACTTATACTACTGTATTATAAAAAAAATACCATCCTTTACAATTTGCAGTGTTTTGACCAATAACTCGTCTCAAAGGTTGTAATTTAGGACATTCAAAACAACAAATGAAGTTTCATTTGAGTTTCCGCACAAGACTGATATGTTTGTCAAACCATCCGGTACAAAGAAAAACCATCTGAGGTAAAAGCTACGCTGTATGGAAACTTATTAGACTCAGCATGAATCTCATGTAAAAAGGATCGGAAGGTCTTCAACAGTATATTGAGACTCAAGGGCACATAAAGGTGGAGTTAGTGTTTATAATTCACGGCCTGTTTTCTGTTTATTGATACTTTTCTACAGTATACTGTACTTTCAATGTCCTCATTTTCTACATATTATGATTGAGATGGACTTCATCATTAGGCTGCTGTTATCCCTGGGGTTCATGTTAGCTCTAGAGCCTTAAAATGAAGTGGGCTTTTTGAATAAGTGTTTTTACGTGTTTGAATGTTGCATGAGTACAGCTGCTGTCACGGAGTTCATTACACACGCTTGGTAATGACAAACAGATGTCACCATCTGCAGCTGTAACATACACCATTAGGGCTCCAAAGAGAAGACTGTGGGACATCATATTCTACTTTTTCTGAAAAATACCCATTAATAATAACAATCTGGTAGCTAAAACAGTTGTTAACAATCTGTTAATCTAAACTGTGACTGTGTTTTCAACCTGTCCATTACAATATCAGGGTCAGTGGTGTCAAATGCTTCATTCAAATCCAGTAGAACCAAGACAAAAACATATCCATAACAATTCTATATAATCAGTAGGTCAGTGACCACCTTAGCCAGTGCCGATTCTGTGCTATAATGCTTCTAAAAACCAATAGAAAAAGAAAAAACATTGTGCTACTGTACATTAGAAATGGTGGATGGGTAACAACTTTCTCCAAAATCTTAGAAAAAAATTGGTTTCTTAAGGACATATAGCTAGCATAAGAAGTAATTAGGTGATGTTAAGTCAAGCGCAAATGTCTAGAGGAGAATATGAACGTACAGAGCTTGATATACCCAGTGTTACAAATTATGATGAAGGAAATGCGATTATGATGCATCCTGTCTTTATCATTCTAGAAAAAAAGGTGTGAAATAAGTATTGTTGTTTTACAGGAGCAGGTGACAAAACAAATTCAAACTAAACTACTTTGAATCTTATCATCTTTGATTCAAGTCTTCTGTATTCAACAAACATGGCAATGTGCATTATGCAAGCCTTACTGACATTTACATAGTTTGAAATGCACTCTAAAACAGATGCTATCAGACCTGACATATACTGTAAATAAGAAATAAAGTTAACTGGGACACAACATGTCCCCATTTGATACAGATACAGATAAAATCACAAATCTGCGTCATGCAGGCTTGACTGATATTGATAGTGATTGGTTCAATGAGAAGCACTCAAAGATCAAAGATAGCATCAAATCTGACACATAGCTAGAATGTATTTTTACTGTGAATGTTTGTTTCCTTGTCCCCATTTTATACAGATAGAGATAAAATCACAAACACAAGTAAATGTCATATTTCTACAGGCTGATCTGTTCCACAGAGCAGAAGTCAGGATTAAGTTTAAAGGTTTTGAGAAATTGGTATGCAGTGGTAAGTAAAGGTTCTGGGAATCTTTAACCACGGCTTAGCTAGAGCATGTGGTTAACTGTCAGCAATTAACCCCTTCCTGTCTACACAAGATGGGAGTTTGGAATGAAATTAACCTATCTGAATCATGTCAGTTTGATGAGTCTGGAGTCTTTGTGATTTACACTATACAGCTAAAATTTGATTAGCCATCACACCTAGATGTGGGTCTTTGAGCGTTAAAAATTTATGTCTCTCCTCATAGTGGACATCAGGATTAGTCGCCATTACAAATTCATTCACTAATGGGCTGGACCTTAATGCTGAATATCATATGCTGCATGATATTTTATTTTTATTTCATGTATTTATGTGCATGATATTTCATTCATTCTTCAGTCTCCTGATCGAGCTCGTGGTGGATCTGGAGCCTATCCCAGAAACTCTGGGTTAACGGCGAAAATTCACCTCAGATGGGTGCCAATCTATCACAAACATTCATACTTAGGGGCAATTTAGAGTAGCCAATCCACCTCCAGCATGTTTTGGGTGGTAGGAGAAAACCAGAGAACCCCACATGGACAGGGAGAGAACATGTGAAACTCCACACAGACAGTAACCTGAGCTCAGGATGGGACCCTGGAGCTGTGAGGTGGAAGTGTCACCCACAGCACCACCGTGGTTCCCATTTGTACACCATAGGCATAAATATATGACATGTCCTGTGCACTTTGTCTTAAGCAGTTCAATTTCCTTAATGATGAATGCAAGCCTGGAATGATAGCTAATCTTTAAATCAGTCTGCAATGTGTACTGTAGCTTCTTGTACATTTGGAAACAGGCAGCAAAGCAAATCTAAACTGTTAGTTGCCTCTCCATCACTAAGTGCATGCTAATCTGCTCAGCTAAAGTGATTAATGCATGTATATGCAGAGAGCTTTGTTATAAGCCTAGCAATAACTTCTCTTACTTTGAAGAAGCAGGCCTTTAATTTCTGGATTGCTTAAAGATAACATCATCGTGGATCAAATTCCCTCTCTGTAATGACAACATCCTTTATTTGTTAATGAAATAACAGTGAAGCATCACTTTTAATTACCACTGAACATTAATTCCATTCAAATCTGCTAACTGGTGCAACTGCAGTCAGTTTTAATAATGTGATGTGAAACATCACTTTTTCTATTATTTCCACCATGATTATTTTTTAAAAAGTTTTAACCCTTTAAACTCCCAGGATACATCAGTGTACCTTTTTCATTCTCATAACTAGATCCCTTTTCTATTCAATGCATGCGTATTATATACATGCATATTTTACAATAATGTGTATTATTATTATAGTTTGCTATAAGAAATGCAGCTTTATAAGAACCTGAAATGCATTAAACATCATGCTGCATATTTCTCTTGACTGTTACTCTTGTTTTTTTTTTTTGCCATTGTAGGGACAAAGAATAGTTTGTTTTTTTTAAACAAATCTGAATTACGCCTAACAATTCTGATTTTTTCAGTAGTTAAAACCGTATTTAAATTAATTTCAATAAAAACCGTATTGTTAGTAGAAGCTTACAGACTGCTCTTAGGGTGACAGCAAAGGAAAATGTAGATGACTGTTATTCAGATTGCTAGGAAAAACAGTAAATATCACAGAAGGTTACACTAATTTAGCATAACAATGAAAGTAAATGATGTGGTGAAACCTACAACCAACCAATGTGGCTTGTCTGAGATGCTAAGTTATTTCATTGTGGTATACGGGTGTTGGCAATAATAAACCTGACCATTAAAGCATGACATGAAAGTTTACATAGCAAGTTAACCAGCAGTGTATTTAGTATCCTGGTTAGTCAGATTGTTTTATTTTTATTATGCCTCATCTAATTATGAATTATTCATTTTTAAACATATTTCTCAGTTATTACTATGAATTATTCACTAACTACAGTGAAACTAATCAGATTTGTAGCTACAAGAGTGAGGAAAGCATGTCCGCACCCAGGAACAAATCCTGGGAGTGTAATGGATTAAACTAACACCTGAGTGTAGCTAAGCTAAACCACAGTAGATCACAAAAAGATGCTGTCACCACTGAGGACAGCATAGATTAGAAATAAAGACCTTATACTAAATAAACACCAAATATATAACACTAGTAAGAAATCTTTACATGCTACAATTGCCCTTGCCAAAGTAACTGTGCATTGATGTTTACAGAACAATGATGTTTAAATAGTTTGGTGCAGTTGTTAAGCTGACTTCACTTCAAAAATCAAAATGTAAAACATGTAATTTGGCCAAATGTAGGTGCCCAAAGTTTATGCACAATGCACACCACACTAATCTTAATTTTCCTTTTCGTAAATAGTCTGATTGCTTTACCTTTACTAATGTTGCGCCAAAAAAAGGATTACGTCAGTTACGGTAGAATTCATGCTGCCTATTGTATAGTAGTACTGCTGTTTTTGTGTTTATTATAATGAACACTGCTAAAGCACTATATGGCCCACGGTTTGTGGCCACCTGACCATCACGTCCGTATGCGGACCTTCTTAAAACTGTTGCCACAATGTAGGAATGTCTTTATTGTATAAAATGTCTTTGTATGCTGTAGCATTATGATTTCCATTAAGTGGATCTAAGGGGCCCAAACATGTTCCAGCATGACAATGCTCCGGTGCACAAATCGAGGTCCAGAAAGACATAGTTTGCCAAAGTTGGTGTTGAAGAACTCAAGTGGCATGCACAAAGCCCTGACCTCGACTCTAATGAACACCTTTGAGATGAACTGGAACAACAACTGCATGCTAGGCTCCTCAGACCCCTTGCCTGATGTCAGTGCCTGACCTCACTAATGCTCTTGTGGCTGGATGGGCACAAATCCCCACAGTGATGGAAAACCTTCCAAAGAATGAAGATTATTTGAGCAGCAAAAGAGCAACTAAATCTGTAATGGGATCAACATGCACATATGGGTGTGATTCGTCACGTGTCCACATACTTTTCCACATGGCTATATTGAGGATTATTGCACAAAAAACCTTTAAAGCTATATTACCTAAAATAAAATGAAATTGCCATTTTGCAACTTGCTTCGTCACTAATGCTTTGTAACTAGTAACCGCTAGTAACAAAACACTTGCTTTATCAGCCTACAAAGCTCAGGGACCACAAGTGCAGCCAAGTCATAACTAGTCAACAACATATCAGACAATACTTGGTCTCAGCCTTGATGGATCATGCAGAACTGTGCTGTCCAAGGTCCTGAATCCTGTGGGCACACAAGCCGAGGTCAGTACAGAGGGCCATTTTTTTTTTTACCCAAACCTAGCTTTCAGTCAGAGCTTTTTTTGAAATGTGGGACAGAACAAAAATAACCAATGCTTAGTCAGCAAAGAAGGAATGTGTGAGCGTGCAAACTTCTAAGTAACCTTAAAGTGCATAACAAGCTCACAGCTGCACCATAAATCCTACCTTAAAGCCATTTTCACCCCACCACAGAATCCCATAAAACAAAGCTCACTAATTGTATAAAGTATCAATGCTCCATGTTCTGCTGACAAAAGCACCATTTGGTTATAAAACATGGCTTCATTTCAGTCCATGCCCCACCTACCACATTTCTGGATACTTTCTCGCAAATCATTGTCCTGAAATGTTCTGTGGAAAATTCACCTCTCGTGACTGAAATCCAGCAGGGAAATATGGAAAGCATCAGTTGCCTTCATGGATGGATGTACTTAGGATAGTAAATCAGTGTTTATTAGCTCTAAACAGCTGGGTTTTATTACTGATATGATACTAATATGAGGCCTTTAACTAGAGAATTGTACTGAGGCCCTGTAAGGTTATAGGTTATTTAATTACAGAGGTATAATTTAACTTTTCACTTTTTTTCACTTGACACTTTTCATCTAAAGTGTAAATGTGAGATTTTAAATGTTAATAGCATTGTTGAGGACTAAGCAGTGACTCTCTCACTCATCAGATGTTAAAATCAACCATGCTAATGTACTGCCTTAATGAAAGTCTCATTACATTTATGCCATTTAGTGAAAGAGACAGTGTAGCTGAGGAAGCTGAATGGCACGTCATTACAACCGAACAAAACAAGCTAAGAAACTAATTTCTGCAAATTAGCTTTTAACTCAAAGCAACACCAGAAATACAGCATTTTAGGCATATTTAGAAAAGTATTTTTATTAGTTAGAATGATATAAATAAACAATACTATTAAAAAAAAAAAAACATTTGATGATATGAAAAATCCTTAAAATTTTACATTTAAATTTTTTAATTGTATGCTGAACAGCACAAAAATGCTGCTTTGAATGAGAATTTGTGCACAGAATTGTCAAATAAAAGATACATAAATACAAATAGTTTCTTTAAGGAGAAACTACTCAAAATAAGGTTCAAATGAGCCCTGTGCATTCTGTAAAAAGCATATCTACAACTGACCTAAAGTCAATACCTGTCATCCAAAACCTGTGAAAAGAATGGAGCTTAGGCAGACATACACACTGTACAAGAGTTTTAGAATAAGACGGAACATTTTATAAATGTCCATCTTTTTCATCATAAAAAATAAATAAATACATTTAGTGCATTTTCTCATTTAATTAGTTCATTAAATTAGCATGTACCAAACGCAGTTTGGTTCACTGTATTTATGTCAATCTTTTCAGCTCTCACAATGACTAAAAGACAGTCCAGCTATCTTTGATTTCGTTTTGCTTTGTTCAAAGAAATTTTGCATAAGCAACAAAAATCCCATTTATATAAAACAGACCTCTAACAGCCTTTTTGTTAATCTTTTAATATTGTATTAATTTGGGAATATCAAAATCAGTGCCAAATCCGCTCTAGGGCTTCAGTTTGTTCAACAAGGTGTAACAAATATTTACTTTAAGGTTTTAAACACTGGTTCTAATTCGCAGATCTGAGAGGACTGTACCACATAGGTGCTTTACCTGCTTAATACACCTGCTTCAACTCTTGAAAATTGATATTTACCATACAAACACTGTATACGGAATCACAAATCTGGAAATATTTCGGGGTGTGACTACCTAGTGCTGCTAGTGCGGGGCCAAGCCACCAAGCAATTCCTTGAATTTGTAACTATCCCAGATAATTGTCAGGTGACGTATATCCAGAAGTGTGTTTCTAGATTTAACACTCAGCCGGATTTCCACTTAGTTCGTTACTGCAAGGTTTAACAAAAGTATGGAGAGCAAGTAAAGCCCATAATGAAGTAGCAATGCGTTCTTAACCCACAATGGCACTTAATGTTAACATGCCAAAACCTTTATAATAAAGTTAATAGTTAGAAGTCTGATGTGCCCTTAATGATGTACAATATAAATCATTATTGAAACAAAATAGTCAGAAGTCAGTGATCTAGAATATAAGTGCTCAGTGGTTCTTGGTCATGTTGAAATTGTTCATAAGGTTGTAAAATGTGCATAAACCAGTTCAGTAGCAAAAATAAACAAAAGTCAGGTGCTCATTTTAAAAGCACCAAAGTAAGTCCCCTCTGGCTCTGGGTCCAACAGCCACGAATTGGACACATTGACAAAAAGGCCGTCGCTTTGTCCCAACCGGACACTTCTTCCTTGCTGCACACAGTACATGTTGTAGTTTGGATCACTCCAATTGAACGTGCCTCCGCTCTTTGAAAGCAGCACAGGTTTGAGTTTAGACTGGGTGTGACTCTCATGGAAAATATACTGAATCAGTTGGACGTTGCTAACATCCTGTTTCTTTGAGGCGTGATCAGGGGCATACCGGAAACAGGTCTTGGCATACACGTAATACAATCCTTGTTCCTCCATTACAAATCGTCCGTCGTGGTATTTGACCTTTGTCAGAGTGCCGTGAAACTGGTTCCAATGGATAGTGGTCACGACTTTGGAGTCGGCTGCAAATTCAATTTAAGCACAGGTTAAAATTGAACATCGATGCAATAAATGTTCAGATATAACCAAATAATAGCACTTGCTTACTGCTTGCGAAGTCCATGGGGGTCTTGACAGAAAGGTGAGCTACAGGTGTTTGATCTTTTCTTCTGGATCTCTCCTTTTTCTTGATGTCTCTGAATGCATCTGCAATTATGGGTTCCGAATGAACTTCCTGAAGAAGGACAGAATAAAAGGGTAACTTTTAAAGAACAGGGGAAGAAAATGACAGCAAGTTGACCTGGAGCCTGTCATCAACACTGATATTAACACCTTTCAGAAACATGCCTTTGAATAGTAGAACTATAATTAAGACATAGAACTGATAGAACAAAGATCAACAAAAACAATCGATCAAATGATTTCTTAACGAATACTGACATTTCATTTCATTTCATTTATTAGCCATTATTAAAAATCCAGCAGAAATATTCTTTAGATGAAATCTGAACAAGCACTGGACACATTTCCACCTGTACAAAAGTAAAAGTTCATCCTGCTTGATGGTCAAACATTCTACTAATACAGTTACATATGAATTAGAACATAAAGCTGCAGTCATGTCTGGTGCAGTTCATAGTAAACGTAAATGAAATTTTTATAAATGAAACTGGGATTATTGTTGTAAAATTAATGCCTTTATTGTAGTACCAATGTAGGTTCTGGAGTTCTGTCTACACATGGCAAGTACCAGTTAAGTAAGTACTGTGGAACAAAGAGTGGCTTTTCACGCAGCAGTTCCAAAAAAAAAAAAAAAAAAAAAAAAAAACCACGGCATGAGACCATGTGAATGACAAACATGAGTATCAAGTTTCAGAATGATAATAAACCAGTTAAGCATGATATTTAAAACAAAACAAAAAAAAAATCTATGTATCTATGTATCATCCTAATCATGGATAGAGATAGAAATGATATGATTATTCAATCAAAACTATCAAGCTATGAATTTCTCATTTTCAGTCACGGATTCACTGATTTCTGCAACAACAACCAAGATTTGAATACCAAGCTTTAGAACTTGATGTAAATTAATGGCACATTGGAAAATCTAATTGCAAAAGACAAATCAAAAGCAACATTTAGTATACACGAAGGTCGTAGACTAAACGGCTATTTAGCTAAAGCAGCCAGATGGAAAAAGATAGTATGTGGCCTCATTTGGCTTACGACTGATCTGGAATCATTTCCTGTAACGTTGCATTTTAATGAAGCTGGCTCTGGCCTTTGTTATGATGTCTCTTGGGGAAAACAAATGTCAAATAGCACCAAAACATACGTGAAAACAGGCAGAGCGTGCATTTAGTGTTTGCCATGGAAGACAGCTAATAGTGCGTGTTTGCCTTTGCAAATATGGAAACAATGCTGAGATTTTCCACATGGATGAGTTTATTAAACATAAGATGACAGGGAGGGATGAAAGAAATCTTGTTTGCTGTCTGCAAGAGTCCTAAAGTTTAGACCGCAATCTAAACCATTGTCAAAGTTTGTTTTAATTCACGACCATCATCTTTTGTCGATGTGTGATTACCGTACAAAGATATTTCAACATTCTTCCCTGTACTGAGATGACAGGAAACCTGTTTACTCAAAAAGCATTTATATTAAAAGTCCAAGAGCAGCTGTAAAGGCAATTGATAACACTGTTGTTTGTTGTATTGTAAATTAAGTTCCAAGTCTGTGCAGTTTATCCTTTTCTGTGGAAAGAATTTGTGGCAATGCATTACCAAGCAATGTAGCTTAAAAGTAACACAAAATACCTTGGCTTCTGCCTAATCCACCATACATATTACATAACCTAAAGAAACCGATTAACTGGACTTACTTTACTACTGGTTCTAGTTTTGTGATTTCATTTACACGTTCACATATTTCATATGTTTACCGTTGAAATTCATCAACCATTAATTATATAAGTAAGTTTCGGCTAAATAGGTTTTCTGTTTTTTTTTCCTCAGGACACATATGCGTTATATTACCCATGTGAGATAGAGATAGCGATGGCACATTCCTGGAACTTTTCAAAGTTAGAAGGGTGTTTAACAAAGGAATGCTACAGTTATCTGGCTTGGATGTCTGGCAAACAGCCAAAATTCCTAGTCGCATGTATTCTCTGAAAACAAGGAAGAATTGAACTGAGAATTGTTTTGAAAAATGAGATTAACAAAATGGCACATCTGATCAGTTAAAAAAAAGTGGAAATTCCTCCTTCTGGGTTTCAGTTCAGGAAAGACACTTTCGAGGCTGAGTTGGCAAAACATGGTAATTACAATAATGGTTTTCTATGTTGAATTTGTTGTCTTATTAGACAGGTATGATGAAAGGTGCAGAGTTAACATCACTTACATTAACTAACTGCAGTGGATTTGCTCGCTGAAATGCTTAGGGAGGTTTTCCATAAGCGCCCGTTCACAAAAGAAGAAAGACAGAGATAAAGCTCAAGGTGACTTTACTGGACTTGCTCCCTGTACGTTACCTTTGTTTTTCATTTCGAGTACATGAATCTCTACAGAGCTTTTTACAATACAAAAAGCTCTTTTAATTCTCATTTGCTTGTTTTTTTTATTATTTTAGATTCATTTTCGGGCTAAAATGAATAAATGATCTGTATCAGCCATTACTAGGTAGATTTATGATTGCCAGATATGCCTGATGTACTGCAAATATAGATTACTACCTAATTATTTTTTAAAATAGCAAGATTGTGGTGGTACAGGAGGAGGCTGAAAAAACCAGCAGGATTTTCCCAGGGGCTGCAATTTAAGAATATTCATTCATCAAAAATGTTTAATTTATTATTTAAATTGATTTCTGCACTTGTTGAGTCCAGTTTTATTATATAATTTATAAAAACAAGACAAAGTTCCAGAGTACATACTTTTCTTAACCTGAAAGTAGCCCGTAGAACTTGTACTCCCAGGTCGGCTCTGTTCACACTGAACTTTTTTCACATTTTTTCATATATGCATTCATAAATAATGGATTTCTAGACTTTCTATCATGAACCAAGTTTTAAAATGCCAATATTTTAAGTCAGTATTTCTTAGATGTTTATGAAAAAATATTCGTTATTTTCCACTTTAGTGTGTGCCAAGAAAAACAAACAAAAATAAAACGAACAAGGCGTTTCCTCGTTTTCACGTTTTCATTTCAAACAACACTTGCAAGTTTTAGTTCTGAGAGATGCATTTATTGTTTCCAGTGAAACCTATCGGAAGTGCATGGTACTGCACTAAAACTGACCTGCCAGGAAATTGTCCAGATTTTGGTAAACGCAGCATTTACAGATGTTGGTGGTTGCAAAGCTTCGAAATCATGCATGCTTACATTGTATGATTACAATCAGTTTTACTGTTTATAAACTGATGGGCCAGTAAATGAAATCTGGAAAAGCTGCATCAAAATCAACAGCTACAGTACCAAACAGTACCCTATTCCTCTACAGCAGATTATAAGATGCCAAAGGTTTCTGAAATATAATACTATGTTTTTCACAATGTTTTCCCCAAACAGTATAGCTATCATTCCACTGAACACAACAACAAGAATCATGATTAAAAGCTTTGATTAGCTGTCTTCTATGCAGTGTTCTGGATGCTGTTCAGCTACAACCGTAAGAGTTTGGGCGGACCACAAACAAAGTGTAGGCCAGTATATACAACTCTGGACCGCACTTGAGAAATAAAAAACAGAGCAAGAGACATCGTGGATTTAAACACTGGCTTCTTAGCGTTTTCTTAGAAGAGATGTCTGAGGCTGTGCAAACTATCAAGCTGACAGTCCATAGTGAAAAGAGCATGACCAAGAACTCATTGCTCAAATGCGTATAAACATAATGAGATAATACACTACTATTCCCAGGCACTGTGGGTGGTTTGAGTCAGTCCTACTGAGTGCCAAAACCTATCAAATTATATTGAGAGTGTCATAAATACTAGCTGCAAAATAAAAACCTCTAACATTGTACATGTTTCCCATGTAACCCCACGCTGCACCTGCCTTGTTTATGCTAGTGATTAGTGTTAGTGATTATAAGGCCATTACCAAAGCCACATGCAAAGCATGATATTCCTCTCCCATCAGTCCCAGAGGAGGGATGAGAAGCAACAGTGAGGAGATTATATTTAATTTCTGCATATAAACCAACCCCAGGTTATGTAAACATGCCCTTTGTTATAAATCTTTGTGATTGGCTGATGACCTGCATGTTAATTCCTCATAGTGGTTATCCTGACAGACAACAGGCCCAAGCTCTCTGGCTTGACCTTTACACAGGCAGCCCCAACCACCACAGTTGAGGAAATGTTTTACAGCAGCTGCGGTATGTAGCTCAATGTTTATCTTCTGCTTTAAACAAATTGTGAGAAAACAGTGGCTCCAAGCATGTACAAGAGCAGCAAGGATATCTTGGACACCATCGACAGAAGAGGAGCATTAGTTCTACCAAGCTAAATACCATTATATGACCAATGTGAGTTTACTTGGAATTTAAGAGCACTGGTATTTCATGGAAATGACTCATTTTAGCAACTAAACAGACTGCAACAGAACTTAACTCCAAAGCTGCATTGCATCAAATTAAGATAAGTACCCTTTTAAACTCTTCTGTGGCATAATCAGTAAAATATCAGTAAAATCTCAACACACAGACACTCACCTCTATAGGCTGAGCTGAAGAAAGGTCAACCTGAAAAATAACAAACATGATTCAGTCCTGCATCTGTATTCAATAACATGCTTGTAAAATAGCTTATAAAATGACTCAATACAGGGCAGTTGCATACTTTGTCATTTGTATGAACTGTATTAAAAAACACACATTTTGTTCACACAGGGTAAACCTGAGACAGATGTGCAGATTTCCTGGAAGAGGCTATATATGTGAAGGCATGCACTGATGGAGCTCAGAATTGTTAACCATCTGTTACTTTTTTTTGATGGAAGCAGAGGTTATATTTGTGTCTATTCTGAGAAAGCAAAACAAACAAATTCAATGTCATTCACACACACACACACCAGGGCACATTTTAATTGCTGTGATTAAAAACATGCGAGCCAAAGCATGCTCAGTATACAGGTGAAAGTGTCTGTGACTCAATCCTTCATACATGCAGGTGAAACTGAAATTTCACTAAGAAAAGAGTGTTGATTAGTATTTGTTACTTAATGTTAATTAATTAATGAATATTAATACATATGCATTGTTCATTAATATCCTCTTGCGTCACATACACCCCCCATTATTTGGAATAACACAAGAAGAAAGGAGAAGTAAATAAATACGATCCATAGGAAAAAAAAAAAAACAAATCAGCAATTTTCTTCATCGGATTTTTCTCCCTGCATCCGTTTTCCAAAGCCAATCTGAACTTTGTGCCAAGTACAACTGAAATTCATCTTGTGTCTGCTACTTGGGCTCTCCCCAGGACACAAAAAGTCTCTCACACACTTATACACTACTCATGCCAAAGCCTCACAACACAGGACTCACAGTAAAGACTCATAAACAAGGCAAGCTGGCCTTGATTAAGATTTATAACATGTGATAGGCCTGTGTGTGTGTGTGTGTGTGTGTGTGTGTGTGTGTGTGTGTGTTTCTCGAGCTAGTTAAACTAATGATCAGTTCAATCAGAAAGCCCTAAATAAACAAATGAGAGCTAGGACGAACTTGAACGTTTTCTTTACAAACCCTGCTTCCTGTCCTGGGGCTGAAAAGCTTAACGCATACAAAGGACTTCTTTTGTCCAGATTTATGCACAAGTTCGGTTTTAAGGATTATTTAAAAAAAAAATCCTCAACCATGAAATTCACTCTCTCTAATTTGCCAAACCAAAAATGACCCAGCAGATTGTTTTTAAAAGCTGATTTGCCAACCCTTCCTATCCTTCACCCGCATCCTTTAGCTGTGTGAAAGCACAGCAGCCTCCAAGCAGGACAAATCAGAGCTCAGAGACACCTCCGGCTTCTTAAAGTCACACAAAACCTTTGAACAGCTCCGAGTTGTGAGCTAGCACACTGAGACACGCCGCTCAACACCGCCAAAATGCCATTATCGAGTCGGAAAATCAAGCTCGTGCTATTGTGCGCGTGCCAAGACACAAACCAGTGAGGCGACATGCTGCGGAATCTTAGCGCTGTGAAAGTTTCTTTCCGGAGAACTTAAACGGCGCGAGCGCGTTGCCTGAAAATGATCTTCAAAAAACAGGGCGTCTAAAAGCGACAGACACACACAGGCTGAGATAAGCCCCAACCGCCATTTCCAGTTCTGCACAGACACAGTCACTCGCTGCGATCTCCAGCGGACACGCAGGTAGAAACGAAACCGCGCGACCTAGAAATGCACGCGCGCAGCGAAAATTACAACACAGTCTAAGTTTGTGCACGAAGCTCAAACCTTTTTTTAACAGCTCGTACTTTGCTCAAAACAAAACACACACAACTTCAAGGTCAACAGAGTTGCACGCGCGACACGGAGAGGCTCGTGCTGTAATCGTGCCAGTATGTATAGAGAAAGTGTGCTTTCGCGTGCCTCACCTCGCGGAGATAACCGGTCAAGTGCAGCAAAATGGTGACACTGGACGCGACCTGCAGCAGTCCCATCACGGCCAGCGTGCCGAAAATCAGCGGCCTGTGGGCGCTTTGGGTCGGCGGCTGGAAGCGCGAGCCCCCGTGCTCCATGTCCATGTGGTTCCGCAGGTAACCCCGATAATCATTAGCTGCCATGAGCGCGCGCTTCTAATAGCCTCCTCGGTGCAGGAAGTCGGTAAAGTGCGCGGATTGCTATATAAACGGTGGGTGGGCAAAGCGGCCGCGCTGCTGTGCAGAGACTCAGCCAATCAGATAATAGCGCACTCCGGGAACCGTCTCGCGCACCAGCGGCAGCGCAGTCAGTTTACAACCCAGTGACTACTTTATAGACGTTTACAATCAAAAAAGCACCAAACCGTACCTTTCCTTTGCACTGGGGTGATACCCACAAGAGTACATCTTTTGTACCTGTAGTACATGGTAGCATGAATGTGCTGTAACTTTAAAATAATTTAAATGACCGCTGATTTTAAACTGGTACAGTTAATTAGCTTTTACATAGTACAAGGCACACTTTATGCATCTTAGCATTTAAAACATGCACATGAAAGGTACAAAAGATACACCACTGAGGATGATGACATGACAACCAAGTGACAAGTAAGGGTACCTCAAGCTTTGGTAAAAGGTAAAAGATACATTCTAAAGGTACTAAACGTGTACACTTGAGAGTACCATCTCAGCAACACTGACACCCCTTTTCCACCAAGGCAGTTCAAGGGCCTGTTTGGAGCTGGTGCCTAACCTTGAACCAGTTCTTCACCTTTTGACAGTCAAAGAACCGAGTCTCTGCCAGGAAAACTGGTTCGGGAGTGGCACCAGCACTACTTCTGCTAGTCTAGAACCAAGAACTGCTTACATGAGGGACTTGGGGAGGGATTATCATGTACAGCAAGACCAACTAAATCTTTGTAACTGCCATTTTTAAAAACAGAACTAGTGTAGTGCTAGTGTAGTGAGAAATGCACTGACACCAATTTCTTCTTATTTCTCATCATTCGCTTTTTAAACATGTTGCATATACCACATTTACAAGGCAGCAAATGAGATTTTAAAATGTAAAGTATCACGAAATATTATTTTTGTCTGTTCACGCGGTCATTAAAAAAGCTTAACTTCCTGAATGATGCTGGATTAAAAGGCGTGCAGGATGTCTCCATTTGTATTTGTTGAGTAGAATGATTAAGCAGGTGCTACAATGGTGCAGTGTTAATTGCAATTCAGTTGCCTAGGGTCAAATGATGAGACATCATGAAGTCATTTGTACAAATCCTGGGGGCGGACAACGTAATGGAAACACCTAACAATATATTAAGTACTGTATTAGGAGTGGGGTCACTCATTGCCTTCATCACGCCTACCGGCTTACTTTTTACCTAAGAAAAACCTCCAGTCCTTTGAGGGATCACGGAGATGCTTTACAATCCACTCTAAAACATACAGTACAGGTGCAATGTGCAGATCTGGTCATTAGAGTGTTTCCAGAAGATATATGAGTCCATAACTGTGAATGCAGACTTGAATTTCTTGCAGCGTATATTTGGGAATTTCCTTCTTAGTATACTGTATTATCAAGGAAGCCTTGGTAAAGTACACCTGGTCCTGTGAATTGCCTCATGTTCTTCAATCATCATACAACCAGGCTGAGAATTTACTTGACTAAAGTCTTCCAAAAGATGGATATCCATAAACTTGTGCATTTCCCAACATGTTGAACAGTTAGCAACAAACATTGTGGATTTGGTTTTTTGAAATGTAAACACATCTGAAAGTAGGAAAATTGGTGAAAGTCAACTCATCAGACCATATTACATTTTTTCCATTGCTCAGGGGTCCAGGTTTTGTGCTGCTTACACCAAGTTATGTGTGTTTGTGTGTGGGCCTTGGATACCAGCAGTTTCTGAATGGCAACTTGGTCATAAATCTCAGTTTTGTAAAGCTCACCACATGTAGTTGTTCTTTAATTGTTTCAACAAAGTGCTGATTCAATCCTATAGTATTTACTTTCTGTTGCATTTTCATTGTGTTTAACAACTATTCTATAAAGTATCTATGACAAGTTGTCGTTAAGCTTCACTTAGAGCCACTGTTCTACGATGCTGCAGTGTATTTCAGTTTGGCTTACCTTGTATTGATTTTTGGCATTGTTCATTTTGACACATTGCATGATTTGATGAACAGTGGCACTCTGACGCAATTTGAACACAAACTATTTTAGCGCTTTGCATCATGCCTTTTTTTGAAGTCTTTACTTTATGTGGCGTTAGTTATTTTGTCCACCCCACCCTGTTTGCAGTGGTGTGTCTTATTTGGAGTGTTAAATGGCATTATGACTTTCTTTCCTCTAAAATCATATGTGTTTTTACCAACGTGTTACAGTTGACATTCCTGCCAAGGAAAATAAAGTCTGATTGTAGTCTGTGCCTCCAATCTTTTGTGGCAACAGCAATATTTCCACAGGAAATGCATTTATCCATTATCCAAAAATAGAACCATATGAGCATGTTAGAGTAAGATGCTGAAGGATGGAGAGCAGTTCATGTCTAAATGATAATCATTTACAGATGTTGGCAATATAGTTGATGTGCATCAGTGAACTGCTGAGGTCAGTATCCCTAATTCATGTTAAATATCACACGCTGGTTTTGCTGACAGAACTCAAGCACAAGCTCAAATTTATTTAAATACAAAACAAAACAAAAAACTTGAAGCAGATTAAAATTCAGTTTAAAAAAAAAAAAAAAAAGTTCCTCTAGTGACAACAGAGTCAGAGTAAGAGCGTGTTTGCATAATCACTAGGTGTCAAAAGAGTTCATGGGTGAAACTTGGCCTTTATGTTTTCACTCTAAATCCTGCAACCTCACTGCTCTGAAATCATTTAGTGTGCAGCCATTAAATTAGCTTTTTTCCAGGACCACAAATCTCACTCTGGTTACTCACTGTGTCATATTAGACTACATTTGTAATTGCATTTTGGCAACGCAGATCCTTGTTGACTGTCAGTTCACCTGCATTCTTTTACAGAACAGGACGAAGTCTTCACCCAACACCAGCACACACTCTGACCTTTTGAACTCTGCTGGCCAGCCAGGCGCTGTGGCGCTGTTATCCCACAATGCTCCACATTCACCCTGGAGTCATTAATATACCGTGAGAACCCTTTTTTTTGCAGTGGCTTTCTCGTGCCTTCAGCGATTTTCCGCAGAGTGCAGGCGCTAGGGCTGCGGCAGGAAGGTTTGGGTGGTATTTATACCCTTTTGTTTTGCCATGTGAGCTGTTCTTGCCCAAGCCAGGAGGTAGTTGAACAAGCTGAACCCAATGCTCCATCAGAATATGAACGGCAGCCAAAACCATACAGTGTCAAGAGCAAAGCAGCCGAAACCACTGGCAGGCACTTTTCTGTGTGCTGAGCCGGCCACGGGAGGGTATTATTAGCTCTCCTGTGAGCACAGTACTGTACGCACAGGATGAGAGAGAGCAAGTGCCAGAGCCCTCTGCATGTTTCACAGACTGTGGAGTCACCATGAGAGCATTTTTTTCTGCCTCTAGACTCCATGTGGCTGCCCTGCTGTATTTCAAGCCAACCACGTTTTTTGCATAAGTTTCATGATATTTCAGCACTTCATGATGGACAGGAAGTAAGCCATGAATTATTAACACCCCTGGCTTCCACTAAACCTCAGTAAGGGAATATGACTGTTGTAATAGTGCCCAAAGAGATTTGTCTTTCAGACTTGTAAAGTTCTAGATTTCACTCTCCCATGCGCAATAACACTTGTGGTTATAGCTAACAATCCTGGTTATAACCAGTTACAAACTGGTAATGAATGTCAAATGGAATACTGTTACAGTTTAGAAAGCAAGAAAGGGACATAAAAGAGCACACTGTTGTCTTTCCCCTCTCTCCCACATCCTGTGTGGCGCTTCCATCCCAGAGCAGGAAAAGAGCTTCTCCATCATTCCTCCTCCTACCGCCCTCTCATTCACACACCAAAACACGAGAGGGCTTGAGGAGAACACGTATGGGTGTGTGTGTGTGTGTGTGTGGAGCACTGCTCTGCCTCCTTGTGCTGGCCTTTGTACTTTAGACCTTTGTGAACTTATTACATAGCAACTCACATAGCGACGTGTGTTTACAAAGAACCCCATCTGCTTAGATGTTGCTCATGCGACACACAAAGGAGAGTCTGTGGTTTTAGCCTAAGCCCAAATTTGAAGAGATCATTTATGAACCAGGCTTTGACCACACATGTTCAATGATCGCGGTAAGTGTAGAACTAGGATAACTGAGCCGAGCGAAAAAGAAATGATTACAGCAAGACATTAATCATTTGCATGATGATGGGTGAGTTGCAGCAGAAAATTTCTCAATCCTGTGTTCGTGATAGGAATTCTTAACAAATGCATTACAAAACACAAACTTGTGTCAGCATGCTAAGGACCAGCCCACTTTGACTGTCAACACGCTAAAGAAGGCAAAAACAGTACCCCTGCACAACCTTTTATTTTGATATGTGATCCATTTGTTTATGCCCTGATGTAGGCAGGATCAAATGAATACTTGGCTGCGATAGCTATACCATGCAGAATGCCTTTTAATCTGCTCTCAGGAATGTGTAATTACTTACACCAATGCCTTCCGCTGAACCTCCGAGTGAAACCTGATCATTTATTGAATATAAATGGAAAATTATAATCAAAAGTAAATGTAATATTTCAATTGTTCTTACAATGGTTTACAGCCCCGCCCCCCTTTTTTTTTTTTACTGATTTCTTTCCACTTTAAACAATGACAGAATACAGACTATGCTTGCTGTATCATTACAGTCATGTGAGTTTCAGATGAACAATGCATAGTAGAAGCTGAAACACTGGTTTAAAAGCCCGGAGTCTGTAATTATCCGTACATAAACTGTAACTGCCCCTCTTAGTGTGTCCGAAGCCATATGCACAACTCATCTTGATGGCTTGCTGTCTATCCACAAGGACTAAACATGCAATATGTCATTTCTTTAACAGTTCTTGCTCTGCTATCCGCAGACAGCTTCCTGCTTGTCTTTCCATCAGTTAAGACCTAATTAGAGAAGCCACACTGTTGCTCTGTTCAATCTGGCTCCAGTCTTCATTCTCCCACTGGACCTCTGAGTGAACTGCACAGGCTGGAGTTTTCCAGCTCCCAAAGAGAAATGTGCTACCCTACTAAGCAAGCTGTTTCTGCTTCCAGTTCCAGTTAAGGTGACACTGTACAATCATTTCTCCCGCTTCTGCTAACCACAAACAGGAATAATATGACTGGGCTACAATCCCCACAGGCAGTCAGGGGAAACCTAGTGATTCATCGAATAAATTCCCAAATCTAATCTCAGTTTCCTCCTCTCCATGTCTCTATGTAAGTAAGGAGGTGCTTGTACTTGGGGATTAAAACTGGACACGTTAGAGGGAGGACTGATGTCATGGAAGGAGATGAAGGAGTGTTTGTGCTATCGTCATGACACGAAACATATGAGCTCATGAGTTGAAATCATCACAACATAAGATGCAAATATATCAAAGAGGCAAAGGCAATAAACTTGTGAGAAATTAGGTGTGACCTTATTGTCAATAATTGGATTGTGGTCAGAACAATTCTGTCAGTGTGTCATGAACAACACAGCCAGCGTCTTTCATCCGCAGCCTCTTCGCCTGTTTTCAATCACTTTAGTCAAAACATTTTCAGAAGGGGAAATATTGAACTGGGTTACTGAGATGTTGTCGAAGAATTTCTGTAAGGTCTTTGTTTTTTCCCCTCTAATAAATACTGATATTTTGAAATGACTCAACTACTTGAATAAGTACAGGATTTTACAGATGTCTGTAAGCTTGAGCTCTCCCACGGTGGGACTTTTCCATGATAAACAGGGCCAGGCTGATCTGGCTCGGGGCTGTGGGAGAGCCCAAGCCGTGCACCCAGCCCACAAACACAACAAGGCCAACTGCCATGTGCGCCGTCATGTTGTCTAAGATATCCTGGATACGGCCACTCAATACTCCATGCACTGAGGTAGAACAATGATCTGCGGTGGAATGGAAGTGAACAGCTCATCCACTCGGCCGTGATGGGCACCACTGCTCTAATCACGTCAGCTAACGACTGTCCCGCCAGGCTGTTGAATAAAGTGTTTGGTGATGCTTGTGGTGCAACAGCCAAATGTCAGTGAGTTCACGGTCCAACAGATTGAAGCAAATTGGATGGTTAGTGGTCGGTGTTAGAGACATCACCAGCTCTCCATTATGCACGCCATTTTACTGTAATGAAAAAAAAAAAAAAAACTGGATTCAATTCTGTGGGATGTGAAAACCATTAAGACAGTGATTTTCTGTGTCAGTTTCTTATTTATGTTTAAATGAAGTGCTAAGTACGAGAGGAAATTGTGTGTGTTTCTGCACATTCAGGAAACTCTCTCAGGAATACTTACTAAAAACTTGCCCATTAATTCACGCAAATGACCAAACTTACTCCGCCAATGATTTGTCGAACTCTGTAAACCTGTTGTTTGGCTTCTTATGGAGGATGGCTTACAACAAAATGTTAAATAAATAGTCCATCGGATTAAACAAATCCAGTATAAACGATGTAGGTGGAGATCCTTCTTCACATAAAACGCTCTCCATGCTGTAGGTCATGAATACCAAGGCCCTGATTCAAGCTTCTGTGTTTAGGGCAGTGGATTCACCCAGCAACACTGGCGTTTTGTTGGCGTCGAGAAGAATATGATATCATGGTCTGGGCTGAATCATGGCAGTCCTGGGGTTGGAGGGGGGGATTCCATCCCAAGACTGAGCCTGTCTGCCGTCACAGCAACATGGGAGTCAGCCTCATAAAGTCAACGGGGCCACAGCATGTGCAGACTCCAAACAGCTGAGTGTTACCTTGTTTAACTGCCCGGAAGGGCCGGACAGCATGAATGACATCTCTGAGAGCTTTATTATCAACACAGTAATGAGCTTTGTTTAATAAGCTCTGTTAGAAGAGCCCTTTTGTAAGACTTGCCACCCTTTTGCATTCTTCAGTCTTTGTGTCACTGCTAAAGCCTGCAATTATCTCTTTCTATTCTGTTTTCTATTCATGTCTCCCTGAATCCCCTCCAGACTTGGGCAGCTCTTTGAGCAGGATGTTGACAGGAACTGTACATAGCAGCAAAAAGCACAGCAAGGATTATACTGTATCATCACATATTTCATGAAGCAAAGACAACATATGAGTTAATGAGTAGCTGTTAAAAAGTTGCAGAATCAGCACTGGATAAGTATCACAGGAAAAGGCCTTTGCACCAGATGTCTGCTGAGCTGCAGGTTCAATTTGTACCCGTGAGCGAGACATGAAACCCCAAGTTGCATCAATTGTTAAAACACGATTAGTACAAATTGAATGTACTTTTGCAAGTCAGGAAGAATTTAAGAACACAACCCTTATTGTCCTACACTTCACTTCCCTCTAGGAAGAGGGTGTATGTATTGTATTGTTACTTCGTATTTGATGTTAAAATAAAAATTTCACTTTCCAACTCTTTTATTGTGCCAGTCAATAAATAAGAACAACTTGACAGTTTCACATGAAAAAGCTTTATTCTTAGCCACAGCTTTACCAGGTGTAGTGCTCTTACTTTAGGCTTTTAATATGTAAACTATTCAGCAACTTCACTAGTGTAATCACAATGATAAGTTATACTGACATAAATAATTAAATATCTTACTTTTCAAGATAATACAAATAAGCAGGAAAATAGAGAAGTCAGTGTAATATTGTCTTGCTACTTCACTGAGATGAGCATGACACTGCACAAGTAACAAAATATTTACCTTTAAACTATAATGTCAAATCACACAGCTTTAAATAACACAAATAGCAATAGGTCATACATGAAATATAGGAATGTACATAAAATAAAGTCAGTACACAAAGCCAGCACATTTATGTCTGTTTATACTTACAGCAAAAGCAAATACAATCCCACTGCGAAAGAGGCAAAAGTGTATATCTGCGAATACTGTATACCTTCAATTGAATTCATAAATTTCTTTTTTTTTTTTTTTTTTTTTAGGGTAGTCAGCTGAAAAAAAACATTTTTCATTTCCGCTTTTAGATTTAGATAATGCCTACAATAGTCGGCGCCAAAGTGTTTTTTTGTATGGCAATTCAAAATCATGTAAACAAAATAGCCTCCTCTACTTTTCCTTCAGAATACGAGTAATGGCACCATGAAGAGAGAAGTTTTTCACTGTAGCGATTCACATACAGATGCAGCCACAGTGCTGTCTGATTTTGGACCATGCTCATGAGAAATAATCATTGATGATATGATTCCACAAACTGAACACCACTTTAATAGTAATACAGGTAAGCATGAAGGGATGGAATAGCATGCATTAGTGTTCATGTGAAACAACATGTTCTAATACCCAGATGCGCCAATAAATACTGCCTATTCCAAAATACCTATCCCTCTAAACCATATTGTAAGTGGATTCTGAACTGCATCGGTGTTTTTGAATGATACATTAAATGATTTAACATGTATGACTTTATGTCAGTTTAAACCGAACAACTGGTACCTCGAAGCCTCAAATTGCTTTCACAATGGCAGTGTTTAGTCCATTTGAATTGAATCCTGGTGTGTTTTTCCCCTTGATGTGGTTTGTTTGTGTACGTGAGAACACAGCAATCGCGTTTGGGTACAGACCAAAACAACCGGTTTGAGGCTTTCTGGGCGAGGTCTGGTTCCGAGCGAACTCTAGCACGATTCAAAATCAATTCAACCCCGAATCAATCCAACTGTAGGAAGTGAACTATACATGCCTTGTATTTTGCATTGTGGGATGGCATTTTTTTTTGTAGATGCAAAATCCGTGAGGTGCACACTGAGCCAAACGACAGAGCAGTAGTGATGTAGAAATGCTATGCTGAGAAGTAGAAACAATTGTTAGATGTGATGCATAAAATGGATTTAAACTAGTTATTGATATAATTATCTATTAATTTATTGAGCACCTGGTGATTTTTGTGATTTCACACACTTGACAAAGCTCTGTTTGCCGTTTTTCATTGTTGTATTTCTGACCAATTAATAGTCTTACGTGTACGTTCTCAGCAATACACAGCCTTCTGCCAAGTTCTTTGTTTTTCGGTTCGTTTAATTTTGTGCGGTGTGAAACTAATCCAAACCAGGTAACAAACAAACTAAAATGATCAATCTCGCTCTGGCTATGTCTCAGTAAATAGACTAAAAAGGTATGAAACCATCATTATACTTAACCGAAGAGCAAGCTTATTATCAACACTCAACTACATAAACTTTTGGTGGTTTTAAAATTGGGCCTAGCGTGGGGAATATACTGCTCTGAGTTACTGCAATATGCTGGGAAGGACCTACATGGCCATTCCAGGGTAAAGTGCTATCTTCATTGGGAGTGCACAGTAAAGTGCAGTCAGTGAGGGGACTGGGATAGTGTGGGAAAGACTGTGGTGGTTGATTTCCTGCTGGAGTGTAAAACATCTCCAGGAGACGTAAGGAGTGTGTGATTAGTGACCGAGTTATGCAGGCACTGGCAGCTGTGGTTCGTTCGTGGTTCAAATTAAAGTGGTGCTCTGAAGAATCTAAGCAACCACAAATGTTATGAACAGACGTCAAAGAAACATCTATATCAACGTTTAGGTACGGAAAAATGAATTAGAATTTAAAACAAAATTAACTGACAAATTGGTGTTTCCAGAATATATCATCTTTGACAATCCAGATGTAAGAATCAGTTAAATTTTGCACAGTTTATCCAGTACAAAAAAAACCCCCAAACAAACAAAAAAAAACAAAACAAAATCAACTGAGGGGGTAAAAACTGTTTTTCAAACCTAATACATGTCCCTCTCAAGCAATGAATGTTACCCACAAGCCCACATTAGGTACAAACTGTACATAGTGTCTCACTATTACAGTAACTATAGAAAAGTGTTAACACAAATCACTGGTTAAGAGTTTAATTTAGAAAACTGGCAAAACTGCCCTACTTTCTCCTTCACACTACAGAGCTTCTTTGCCTGTTTAGCAGCATGTCATTTACTGACTATTTAAAATGTTAAGTATTTACTTAACTTAAATGTACTCTTAAAAAAATATTAATTTGTGTACCTTAATTTTTGGCAACAGTGTATTTTATACAGTTTAGTATACCAAGCACACTCAGATGTTAAGGAATATCAGAGTGCACCACACCATCTCACTCTTAAGGTCATACAAAAAATATATTATATATATATGTTTGCTGTGGTGTCATAAATGCTTATCCGTAAGGGCCTTTTAATAAATGCAGTGCCACCCTGAGATGACACACTGAAAAAAGAAAGGCTTCGCACTGAGAGGGGAATATTATCAAAATATATTTTGATGGAGTCTTTTGACTGCAGCTGTTTGTAAAGTGTCAAAATATTTACAATGAAATAGTATTTTAATAACTTGGGTAGCTACATGTGCACCTGTTATGACTGAACAATTGATTCCTGTCTTCTACTATTTTCATTCTTTTGTTTACCAAGCTACAAACATCTGCAGTGACAAAGGAACACTGGTATGGGAGGTGGAGTGGTTCGGCTGTCTGGTCCCTTTATCATGTATATTCCCATAAAGAGAGGTGATCTAATATTAATCTCTGCTCTAGGGATTCCCTTTGACAAGACAATGCTGTCACTGAGCCGTCTGTCTGCTGCTGTAACACTGGCTTAGGGCATGAAAGTGAAACACTGAGAAAAGTGCAAATGATAACATACAAAGTGTGCGATATGCAACCCAATATAAAATAAACAAAAAAAAAAAAAAAAAAAAAAGTGACAAAAAGTGGAGAACAAAAATTCCTTCAGCCATGGCATGCAATACACTCAAATACACACGCACCTGATACATCCCGCTGGCTATGACCTCTAGATTGGCAGCTACATTGCACATAAAAGTGAAAGTGATAGAAATCTTCACCTCAATACACTGCCGTTAGCACTTACTACAGGCGTGTCAGTCACTAGTGTAAGCAGTGGGTGGTGACGATCTACGGGTGTTCAAGAAGCCAGTGGAAAAGGGACCTGCATTCATTTCTTGGATCCTCAGCACATGGTTCCTCGTCGGCGGGACACTCCTCGTAGTATCTAAGCAGAGCCTGAAGGAGCTCTCCGACTCTCCATTCTCTCTCTCTCAGCCTCTGAACTACACGCAGAAACTACAAATATAAACACATAAGCCATAGTAAGAATGCATTTGAAATAACATTCCCATATTTTGCATGAACATGAGGCTACAGTGGCAGAAATCAGATATCCTGCAGAATCCATTAACTTCTATAAGTTAAGAAGGAGAAACACTGAAATCAAACTGAATCAACTGAGAATTAACCCAACTTCATGCTGTTGTGTTTTTAATCCAAGGTTGTCATTATCTTATCTTACCTTATACCACAGAGCTGCTGAATTCTCAGCTCTGATTGGTCAGAAAATGTTTATTATAGTCTATGACCGCATGACTCAGTCAGTACAGCAAATCCTAGGTTAATATTAATGCGCTCATTAATGTTACAATCTTAAGATTATGATCATATTAATGCACTCATGCACAGGGACCTGTATGGAGGACGTTCCACATAAACAGATCAGCATCATATAGTTGTTGAAGTTTTCCGTGTCGTGGTGTTTATTTAACATTTTTAACAACACGAGTCTCCAGTGTCAGTGCTTTATATCAACCAGAGGTACAGCTGTGACTTTCAGATACAGGAAAGAATTCGGGACAAATGACTTTGCAATGTTTTGTTAATATAACAAGCTGCATTTTTTTTTTTTTTTAGTCTTCTTAACTTCAAGAGAGTTTTTTTAATCAATACAAATTTGTTGCTGTTGTCAAATTGCCATGTTGTAAGTGGAATAAAACATTTTAAAGCACAAAAATAATTTGTTTCAGGTTGGTTGTGTTATATGTGCACTACATGAATAATCTTACAAAAACCATTTTGTTTATTACTAATTTGCACTGTAGAGTCCCAGTAGGTTTTGGAAAAATGGGGAAAAGTTGCAAGAACTTAAGGTTAGCTGACCGTAAAAATTTTGACTGCTTGTTGTTTTATAATAATAATAATAATAATAATAATAATAATAATAATAATAAT
>JAQQZR010000035.1:12793042-12814370 GCA_030068235.1 Notoglanidium macrostoma | reverse complement strand
CTTGATGTTCTCCCAGCTGAATCTTTTTAAACTTTCTTGCTTTTTCAGCCATTTGTTGCCCCCGTGCCAACTTTTTTTTTTTTTTTGAGACCTTTAGCAGGCAGCAAATTTTAAATGTTCTCATTTAGTGGATAAAGGTGTACAGTTTCCCAGTTTGAACATTTGTTATGTAATCTATGTTCTGTTGTGAATAAAATATTGGCTCAAGTGATTTGAAAGTCTTTTAGTTTTCATTTTATTCAACCTTAAAGAACGTCCCAACTTTTCTGGAATTCGGGTTGTATAAATATAAGAATCATTTTTAATACTTGGATGCAAATCCTTTGCAGTCATTGAGGGCCTGAAGTGTGGAACCTATGGACATCACCAATTACTGAGAATCCTCTCTTGAGTTGCTTTGCCAGGCCTTTACTGCATCTGCAATCAGTTGTTGCTTGTTTGTGGGGGCTTCAGTTTTGTCTACAGTAAGTGAAAAGCATGCTTGGTTGGGTTGACTGACTCAACCATTTAAGAACATTTAATTTCTTTGCCTTAAGAAGCTCTTGGGTTGCTTTAGTGGCATGCTTTGGGTCATTATCCATCTCTACTGTGAAGCACTGTCCTATGAGGTTTGCAGCATCTGACTGAATCTGAGCAGAAAGTATAGCTCTCTACACTTCAGAATTTATCCTGCTACTATCAGTGTTCACATCATCAGTAAACACCAGGGACCCAGTTCCACTGGCAGCCACACTTGCCTTTGTCCATAATGTTTAACAGATGATGTGGTATGCATTGGATCATGAGCCCTTTCCTTCCTCCTCCATACTCTTCTCTTCCTATCATTCTGGAACAAGCTAAACTTGGTTTCATCTGTCCAAAAAAATCTTGTTCCAGAACTAGACAGGCTTTTTTTTTTTTTTTTTTTAGAAAAACTAAACTAAACTCTGCTGTTCTTGAGTGTTAACAGTGGTTTTCATCTTGAGGTATCTTTACATTCGTAAAGGCGTCTTTTCATTGTGGACTTTGACAATAGGCGCTTTCAGCCCAAAGAGTTCTAGGGACTTATTGAGAGGAACTGGGGTGCTCCCCAAGAACAACACAACTCCAAGGGCCTCTTTTCTGTTTGTATTCACACTGCCAGTGGGGATGCTGAAGTGACATAAGCCACATAGAAATTGCATTGTATTTCCTGTGTCGCATATAGGATCAATAAAGTCTGGAACTCATGGTAAGTCCATTTATCTGTGTAGTTTTATTTTAATTAATATTTTTAACGCTAATGTTAAAAGCTGTTATTTACATGGATTTATGGCCGAAGCCGACTCAGAATTTTTCCAGTTGAACTGGATTCAGCTGTTCAATACAAAAGATATTTCTTATAGGCAATTAGAAAATCCACTAGTGATATTGATTTTAGTGAGGATTTCAATTATGCCACATATTCCCACCTTGCACTGTGCACTTCCTTTTTGTTTAATTTCTACCATATGGATTTTTCGGATTGCTGTTTAAATCAGACTCTTATAGCCTATTTTTTTATTTTTTACATTTTTTATATTTCAGTTTAGTTTGCCATCAGCTCCACCTCAGGTTTCAGCTTGTAGGATCTGTTAACCATCATACGCTGTTTTTACGTGGATTTTTAAAAAAATCTTTCGCAAGAGTATTTTTGTAAGTTTCTATCCGTTATATCCTGTTAGTGTAATGCACACTGACTGAAAAAAAGAAACAATGAAGAATCTTACTACACTTTCGTCTGGACCATTCACTGTACACATAACGCACTTATAGCTCCTATTGTGCTGGAAGAGTACGTACCCTGAAGTAGGAGTTATAAAAGTCACTCAAAACAGCGTTCTAAGAACTTTAATCATTCACAGTGCCTGCAATGCGAGTACACAAAAAGGGGGTACTTCCTCAAAACAATGGTAACAGAACTATGAAAAGTTCCTCGGGTTCAAACACGCCTAATGATAGGTCTACCTCCCTGAGGCTGTTCTTGACCTAGCAAAATGTTGTGAAGGGGTTTTCTTTACTAAGGAAAGAATTGTATTATCACCAACTTTAGTTGTCTTCCTTGGACTTCCATGCCTTTTGGTGTTGCTTAGCTCTAGTGCATTCATTCTTTTTAAGAAAGTACCTAATTGTTGATTTGGACACTCCTGAAGTTTCTGCCATCCCTCTGATTGATCCATTTTGTTTTTCCAGCCTAATGATGTCCTCCTTCACTTGCTTCGACACCTCTTTGACCGCACATTTACATAAACAGCTGCCAAATGCAAATTCAACACTTGGAATTCAACTCCAGACCATTTATCTCCTTAAATCTGTCATGAAATAATGAGGTTATTGAGATAATAATGAGAAACAGTCCACACCTGGCCATGAAACTGCTCATCAGTCAATTGTCCAATTATGTTTGAGCCTGTGAAAATTGAGGGACTTGGGTAAAAAAAAAAAAAAAAAAAAAAAAAAAAAAAAAAAAAGGGCTGTACTTTGTTCATGGTTAATGCAATATTGTTGTTAAACCCCTTGAATTGAGGCTGAAAGTCTATACTTCAATCACATCTTAATGACTTCATCTAATCTAATGTAGTGGTGTACAGAGGCCAAATGAGGAAAACGGCGTCACTGTCCAAATACCTATGGTCTGTCTGTCTGTCTGTATTTATCTATATAAATACAAATTAGAAAATAATAAAATAAAGGATATTATTATTATTTATTATATTATTATTATTATTATATATTATATATTATTAACAATGAATATAACGGCTTGATGATTGGGACTTCTGAGCCTATTAGTTCTGGTGTTTTCAGAATTTTTCCAGAAGATTTTTAAAACATATTTACTCCGAGAAGGATTTTCCCAGCCTGCTCCACAAATAAATCAGCCCAAAGGCAACAGATTCGATTGTACTTCATCTCATTAAAGAGTCTCACTGTGCTACATTCAGATAACATTTTCCTGTTCAGTGAAATGAAGTACTGACAGTGATCTCTATTGCCATTTGAACATCTCTGAGTCATTTTCCCAGTGGAACAGGATCCTTATGAGAAGCAGGGGCCAGAACAGTCTCCCATCACTCAGCCATGCAGCAGACAGGAAAGACAGATTGCTCTTTTGTCAGAGTCAAGATTTCACAAAGAACTGACAGAAGGAATTAAGTCCCCAACTCTTCCTACACCCACTCACACATACACACACATAATTTAATTTACTAATTCCATTTGTAAAACCACAGAATGGAGACCAACAAAGAGCTGTTGTGTTCCTGGGTTTGTCTCTACAAGGCGAAGGTTGCTACAGTCACACAGACACATTTTCAACACTTGGTGATCAAAGCTCTTACATCATGCAGACATTTGAGAAAGCCCACGCTGACTACACTCAGTTTCCTGCTCTGGACCAACCTGTCTGATGGGGAGAAGGACAAATGCTCTTCATAAACCTCGCCCTCTAACCCCAGACTGCTCCAGCTACTGCTGTTCCCATTACTGCTGTAGGAGAAAAGAGGAGCACTCAACACTGGGCAAGCACATACACTACCAAGTCATTGCCAAGTCACTGTGGATCTTACATACCCACCTCAAAGAAATCTTCAAGATTTTATAACAGGCTGCCTATCGGATTCATTTCTAGCCACACACAGTTAGAACAAATCCTTCTGCACAAAGGCCATTATTTTACACCATCAGTTCACTTGTAAACAAGGAACAGCAGATGAGTACATTTCTGGAGTAGAGCATGAGCTACGGTGCAGAATTAGCATCCTGGAAACACTGGCCCAAGATAAATAACTGCTTACAACCACACATTTAAAAATATTTGGATACCTACAGATGGCTTTTATTACACAAAATAACTACTTGCTTATGACTGCTTCCTCCTTAAATAAAAGTTTGTGCCAAGAATTATTTTCAAATACTCAGCCTAAGGAAAGAGGTCATTTAAAATCCTAATTGAAAAAGGAAACATAATAACTACAAAATTCTCATTGCCATGCCTCTAGATGTTTTACAGAGCATTTGGTTTTGCTGTTCGTGGAATAAACAATTTTCCATGAGTGAGCGTAGTATCTACAAAAAAGAAAAAGGGAAAAAAAATAAATAAATAAATAAATAAATAAATAAACCACTCGTTGGCAAAGACGAATCACTGTTTTGGGGAAACCTAAGTCGTATAAAGGCCTCAAGTTAATGTGCAAGATATAGAGGAGCCAGAAACACAACATCAACTAAATGTAACAGGCTGCATTAAAATGTGAACAATGAAAACAGTTCGCTGGTCATTTAAAATTACTTGATTGATTTATTTTGACAACTAAATTAAGCACCACTCTTCCAGCTTCTCAAAAGTATTAAATTCTCTGGCAATTCCTCATCTTACTCTGTCAATTGTGAACAGTGTTCAAGTGAGAAAAATGTGTGTTTAGAATTAAAAAAATAAAAGCCGGTGAGGATTTAGTAATCACACTGAATTTCTTCAAGCTACTGAACCTAAAAATTACCTGTCACTTAGGTGATGGAAGCTACTACTTTCATCAGGATGGTCTTCTTCAAAGCTCAAATTAGACCAGCTGCCAAGACTGTCATCTCCCACACTTAGATTCAGCTGCTGACTGACGGTCGACTCGGTCACATTGACACTCTCGCTCCCAGGGGCACTGTAACATAAATAGTAGATATTCACTTAAAAAAAAAAAAAGCATAGATGGTAAAAAAATAAAACTTTAAGCTTCAGTCATAGTTGACATAGCTAAAGTCTGAGATGGCTATTTTACTAAAAAGAGTACTGATACTCTTCTTCATATGCAGACCTAACTTTCAGATTGATGGATGGAATTTACACATACTGTAAATACACATTTCCCAAGTAATGGAAATATCTACAATTAGGGCTAAATTCATCCAAATTATAATGGCATAAATTACATCAAAGCAATTGAATATTTGCAATTCATTTGCATCACTTAACCAAATCTGTCCAGTATTACATCAGCACAGGAAATGTTAATGACTAATGAACCCACAATATTTGAGTAACTGATAAGTCACGTTTCTTCGGAAGTACGAGCTTAAATTATTTCAAAGATTTTTACAAAACTAGTCTTTTTTTTTTTTATTTACCTGAGGTTGATGGTTTGGCAGACGTTGGACAATACAGACGTCATGATCTCCGTGGTAAGGCTTTCCGCAAAGCTTGCGCCATCATGACCAATCCCACTGTCTGCATTTAAGCTGGTGCTGCTATGTTCCTTCTTAGCTTTCTCAAGTGCTGCAGATACCATTTCTTCAGCAAAAACAGCTCTCTTGTCCAAATCTATGTGGATTTTGGGAATTTCAAGGCCAACTGTTGGGTCAGAGTCTTGCTGTATTCGCTTCTGTATTCCATGGTACTTAAGGTGACAGTTTTTGCAAAATGAGCAATCTCTTGCTTGACAGTACCGACAAGCCTTGTATGCCTCGGTCAGCTTCTCAGTAAAAGAACTGAGTTCTAAAGACCTCCTCTCTTCCGCTGTCTGAAGAGTTGTAGACCCCAGAGTCATTTCCAAAGTGTCATCAACAATCTTCCTGGCATAATGCTCAATTACTTGCATAACACCATTATTGTAATTTCCATCATCTAAGCTGCTGGTGCTATGAAATTGCCTGTTTTTCCCAGTGTATGATAGCACTGAACATGAAAATGCAGTTTTGATTAAATTTTCTGCCATGTCTTCAACATTTGACTTCCTGTAGAGACAGGAGTCTGTAAGCGATTTTGGAAGCCTAATCGAGGATGTTCTTAGCTTCCTTGTGACATCGCATGTAATATTATAGGCCAATGACTCTGCAAAGTTCACAAGTTCCATGTATTCCTTCCTACCAATGTTTTCAACATCTTGGCAAACACACAGCATGGATTCACTGGAGCACCCTTCTTGTCCTCGGGTAAGAATGGCAGGAGAGGACTCGGATGGTGGGATCTTACAAATGCTACGGCTGCCCTCATGATTTAAATATCGAGTTGAGCTAAGTCTTAAAGGGGACTTCTGCTTTATTTTCTGTGCAGCATGAGCTAGGCCTGATTTGATAGATTTATAAGCCAATTGACTGGCATACTGATCCAGGATAAGTTCCCGGCTTCCTCCATCCTTTTTAAGTACCTTGATAACATATCCTGCATACTCATCAGTAACACTGTCAGAGCTTGGGTACTCAGACTGGGTTGAGATTCTATTTGAAGTGTTAATCTGAGGATTGGAAACTAGTGGAATGAGATCATTTGACCACTGGTTAGCTTTGCTGACAAAGTGACAGTCTTTCAGGTCACCACAGTGATGCATATCTGACTTAAAACATCCTCTTTTCACTGGTTTGTGGAGGCAATTGCTGGAGCTCATCATTCTCTTTACATCACTGATGACTTCCCCAGCAATTTCGCCAGCATACGTCCACAAGGAATTCAAGGTCTGTTCTGAGAATTGTGCACTATGTAAGGCAAAGCTATCACTGCCTTCTTCATTCTCTGGCTTACTTACATCACCAACGCTTAGTGTGTCCATCTCAGTTGCCATGGAAACAATATGGCATGCCAAACGCTCAGCATAACGCAGAGCTCCTCTCTCAATCATTTTGTTTCCCACACTGGGACTTTGCTCTGTGTTATGGGACACAGAGTTGAGGCCATCTTCCTGTTCATCGTCTTCATCTTCATTGTTGACAGCTTCTTCAGAAAGGGACCTCATAAGCCTCAGCATGAATTCCTCTTTCTCTGAATCGGAGCCCTCTTCGAGTCCTGGAGAGGGCTCGTAATGTGGGGTGGGTGGGGGCGTTGCAGGGGAGAATTCCTTAGCAAGTTTGCCCTTGAGCTTCTTTGAAAACTGTTTTAGCTTTTTCTCACTCGAGATGTCTGATGGTTGTTGGGGAGTTGAGGGAGGAGTGCCTGGGCTTCCACTGGATTTTGTTCCAGTGCTACCATTAAGCATCTCTTCTGAGACAACTTTTCTGCCTCCACGAATGCCCCCTTCAAAACTGGGCACTTCCAAAGTATTCTTCACAACAGCAGACTGGATTTCTGGTGAGAATTTGTCAAGTGTACGTATATTTCTTAAGCCAGATTGACAAATTGTTTTATCCGTGTTCTTTGAAGTTAAGTGAGGCTGTGAGGAACATGACGATGACTCGGTCAAATCTCCTTTAGGAATTAAAGAAAAGATTTTCTGTGATACGCACAAATCATAAGGTGGTGAACTCTGACATGCCACATCCTGAGATTTTGCTATACCAGTACTTGTAGTCATCCGACTCCCTATAGTTTTACTTAAGAAATCTGCACAGTCGTCCACTTTTTTCTTCATTTTGCTTGTAGACACAATGTCAAATGCTTCACCCACTATTGTCTCAACCAGGGCACCAGAAACTTTCTCAAAACTTTTTCCCACTGAAGGTCCCACAGAAGTACATGTAGATGTATTCCCAAGATTACCACAGACATTACGGATTTTGGAAATACCTAGCACTGACTCAGAAAATGTTGCAGTTGATGTGTTGAAAGTGGAGGTCACTGCCCTTCCTTGGGAACAAATGCTTCTTTTGGGGCTGCTCTGGCAAGTGTGACTAATACTGGACTTATACTGACACATTTCCTCTGGGTTGTGCAGGTAGGATATAGCTTTGCCTGCCGCAGGGACTGGAACACAACTGGCCATTCCAGAAACACAGTATAAAGCTTTCTTTACAGTGCAGCCATCATTTTCTTCTTGGTTTCCAGCTTGGGCAAGCAACTGTGAAGTCTGGTAACTTGACTGAGCATTGCAGATTTTTGTTGTCTGCGATGTATCTTCAGCACTGACATAGCAGATATTGTCCAGTGACACACTTATGGCTGCCTGTGTTGTGAAAGTCACATCAGCTTGGGACAGTTCTATAAAGGCTTCTTGAAGGACTGACTCAGAAAGATCTGAAGCATAAGAACAAACCACTTCCTCATCTTGCTCAAAAGACCAAGCCTTTGGGGTAAGAGGTGTAGAAGGATGTGAGAATTGACATACCTCCATAATTCCCTCAAATATTAATTCCTCAGCAAGATCAGCTGCAAATCTTGTGACAGTGTTGTTAAAAATCTGCTTTTTGACAAAGAGAAACTCTTTCAGAGCTCCAGAGACTGCTTCCCCAACGAGAAAACCAGCCAGTCCATTAATGGCGCGCTCTTTTAACACATATGCATGGCGCATTCCTATCTCTTGAAAGGCCATATGAAATACTGAAGATGTTAGCCTAGCAGCTAAATGGCAAAGCGTTGTAGTGCAGGACGACACTCCTTTCTGTAAATCTCTTAAGGCACTGCCAATGCTCATTTCAACCAGGTCTGTGGCAAACTTCTGAATCCCATCCTTCAGAGACTGAGAGTGTGATTTGGTAATAGTGACCGTCTCCTGAATATCTGACAATTTCATCAGATGTCCATTAGTGTTTTTGAATTCTTTATGGCACACACAGCTCAAGTTCTTATTAATGTTAATGTCAACAGGAGAAGAGTATCCACAAACAGTTCCAAGAATTTCTTTTGAGAGATTGCTTGCAAAATCAGAATAGGTTTTATATAGTGAACAAAGGTCCTGTGGTTTGCGCAATTCTGAAACATCTCCATCTACTTTCCAAAAACACTCCAAGGCTCCTCCTTCTCCCAGAGGACTAAACGCTGATGAGTGAACTGGGCTGAAGAGTCCACCACTCTCCTCACAGGATGTCCTCACTGGACGTGGAGAATCTGGAGCATCGGAGTGTATACTATACGGAGATCCTGCTTTAAGTGGAGTAGGCTTCCTGATATTGGCTGGAAGAGTCCTGTGGTCAAACTTGTGAGGGTTCATTGCTGTTCTTGAACCACCCTTTAAATCATATTTAGTAACAGAGCTCTCACATGCCTTTTTTTTCTGGGTAACGAGGACCTGTTCTTTTGGCACCTTCATAGTGGAATCAAAACACTGATCCAGATCATCAAATTGATCAAAACTATCAAAAAACTCACAAACTTCTGAGTCAGAATCTTCTACTCCCTCTTTAAGAACAGGGATCTTTGGAATGTCAAGCTTTGCCTTTAGACTCTTCTGATAACCAACCTCATCCAAAAAAATTATGGGACTTGGACTAGAGCAGTCTGAATCATCAGATTCAGTAAATGATGTAGAGGTAACACGTGTTTTTGGTAGGTTACTTGGTGTGGATAGGTTCCAATCATTCTCTGCACCCCTAGAACATGTTGTTGGTGACTTCTGTGCTGATCCTGACACATCAGAAGTTGACTTCTGCCTACTCCTGGACTTCTTGGAGAAAGAACTAATGATGATGTGGGACCCAGCTAAATCTTTGAAATGGGAGGGGAGAGTTTGGGAGGCCACATCTCTCTGGTTCCTCTGGTTCCTCTTGTTATATACACCTACCAAATATCAAAAGGTCATAATGACGGTTATTAAATTTAAATAAAATGTTAAATAAAATGTGAAGTTTAATAGTTTTTGTAGCGCATACTTAATACAGAATGTGAGATGCTCTTAAGCCAAACTTTTATTAATATTAGTATTGGCTCATTAACATGGGTACTGTAACATAGTACCCATTTATATGGGTTACTATAACTAACATAGTGGCTCGTTTATATGGGTTACTGTAACTGTAAAAGTAGTGAGTAACCTGTCTCCTCCTCCTCAAGATGTTCAAAAGCTGTGACAAAATCTTCCTCAATAGAAGAGACAGACTGGTTGGTGTCATCATCCTCAGCTTGACATGATTCTGATATGCCCCTCGGCAGAGACTGTACCTCCAGAGCGTATCTGATTCCTGCTGTATAGCGGCTCAGTAGCCCCAGCATGGTACAAACACTGATCTGTTGTGGGCTGCCATGTCTCAATACGCACATGGCTCTAGGTGAGTAAGTCTGCAATTAGGAAATCAGGCAATGCTTGTAAAAACATCACGCTGTGTGGGCTAAACATGTTTGAGAAAGCATATGCAATTTTTCGTTAGGCCTACAATCAGTTTGTGGCTTGATATAAAGGTCTGTCTGCCTACAAAATGAGTCCTATTGTCACACAAAGAACACCCCACACACCTAGAAAACCACTTAATACCCAAGAAATGAAATAATCCACCATCAAACACACACATGCATGCATACTTCACAAGCATTTTGTCAGACAGACAATGTACCTGAGAGGTTCCGTCTTTTCTGTCCCAGGTTCGCTTTGGGTCTTTGATGAGCAGCACTTCTTCATCTTTGAGAGTATGTATATGTAGGGATCTTAACAACTCCAACAATTCAGCAGAGAGAGTGGTCACAGTCTACATGAATTACAATTAGATGAATGTATTTATTATGAAGATCATTTTGCAAGATAAAGCAGCCCTTTCATGACACTATGGCAGTTTTTGTACAAGAACAATCCAAAGTATCTACTTGCCAAAAAATGTTGACGATTGACATAACCAATGTTTAAAAACAGAGGCATGACGATCTATTAAATCTAGTTTGCTTATTGAGAATTGCAAGAAAAGAAACACTTGCCTGTAGTGTGACGTCCTCCCCTCCAGTAGAGCTAGGTAAGCATATGAAATGTATCTAAAAAGACAGAAATCAGGCATGTAAATTTACAAATTGTAAGTAGTAAGAAAGCACAATTTTAACACAGAATATTGCAACAGGATTGAGAACTCCATAAAACATTGGCTAAGTATGAGGTTAAACATACCATATTTCCCAATCATTTCTACTGAAATACTTTACATATTGTTCATGTGCGTGATGCTGTACTGACGACACAGATCTTTCATGTGACACAAAGTATGCCATAATCACTTCGGTAATGCATTTTACATAACCTAGCAAGTGAAATATAAAATCTCAACACCAAAGAGTTGACATATTTAGACCAAATGTCACTTCAGAACTGATGACATATTTAAGATTGAATTATTAGCACACCTTTTAAGATAATTAATATCTACTGCAGACTACTTGAGATAAACTCTAGCTCAATTATTTCTATCACATTACTCAAGCTGAGGAAGTTATTTCAAAATCATTCAGTTAACCAAGACTGTGGTTAAAACCACAAATGCGAGCTTACAGTAAAGTCCAGAATTATTGACACACAAGAGAATGACTGTATAAAATAAACGTTATAAACATCTGCCAACGCTGGGAAGACCAAAGAGCTTTTAAGAGAACTTGAGAAACTTGTGAAAAATTTTAAGAAAAAAAAAACAAACAAAAAAAAAAAACAAGAGAGATAGTTGTTGTCCTGCACATTTTAAGTAAAGGATAAATGACATACAAAAAGCAGTTAAAAAACAATTAAGCACAGTTACGGTCATAATAATGTCTGAAACAGCTGAAAACCAGTGGTCAGAATGGATGAAGGCAGGAACAAATATAAACAGGCTTGAAATGTTTTGTGAACAGAGCTATAATTCTGCTGTTATTCTTCATTCTCTTCTGAAATCTGTAGTAATAGTAACTGGGTTTATTTATTTATTTATTTATTTTTTTACATATATATTATGCTTACTTGTTGTAGACACTGTGACTCTCTAGCATGCAGCTCTGGCACCACATTGCTCAGCTCTTTCCTGTTCTTTAAAAGGCTCCTCAGGGACAGGGCTGAACTCTCACGGACAGTCTAGTCATACAAACACAAGGCAAAATAGAGCTCTTAGTTCCTTCATTCAAGTTCAAAAGCTGCTAAAAACAAGCATAATGATAGCTAAAGAAAACTTTATCCATCATTTAACTCCACAGTGTAGACTAGGATGATAATAATGAGTGCTGTAGTGTGGTGAAAGTTGATGTTTAAAACAGTAAACAGTTTAATGGTTTCCCCAGTGTTGACCTAACGCCAACAGTATCAACCAGCTGGACAGAATTGAACTCTACAAGAATTACTTCATTGTTGGATATTTTGAGTGTTTTGGCTTTAAGAAACAAATGTAAAAACAAAGGCAATAATTCCACTCTAATATGTACAGTGGTATATCATGTATCAGTTAGACTCTAGTTTTAATGATTTTTCCTGAAAACGAGACGCTCTGCGGGTTCCCTTAATAAGGTACTGAATTTTCCTATAGAAAGCCTCATTCATGCCAGATCATGGAATACATGTCTCATGTCATATATGTACAAACTGTTTTTACCTGGCTGTCTTTACACCAGCGCTGTGTTTTTGTTCGTTTATCCCCTTCATGCCATTTACCAATTCTTTTTGTGTTTCGTGAGGAAGGGTACACCCTGCACAGGTTGCCAATCTATCACAGGGCTAACACAGAGACGGACAACCACTCACACTAACATACGCCTATGGGCAATTTAGAGCAGCCAGTCAACCTAAGCTGCATGTGTTTTGGATTGTGAGAGAAAACTGGAGTGCCCAGATTAAACCCATGTAGGCACAGGGAGAACATGCAAACTCAGCGGAGAACGACCCCAGTCGGCCGCCAGGTTCAAACCCAGAACCTTGTTGCTGTGAGGCGACAGTGCTAACCACTGCATCACCGCCTTGCTCCTTCATGACCTTTGCCAAATCTCACATAACTGTCACATAATCTCACTATAATTGTAATAAATCTTCTGTTTTGAGATGTGATATTGACTTGTTTACACTTGTGCCTTGAGTGATCAGATGACAAGTGGACAGCACTGAATTCAAGTGTAAATGACTACCCAGATGCATTCAAGACGCTTTCACTCAAACCACTTGCCAAGGTGGCCTGGGACCGGGTACACCCTGGGCAGGTCGCAAAACTATCACAGGGCCAACATGGAGTCAAGCACCCATTCAAACTCACATTCCAACCTTTGGGCAATTTAGAGTAGCCAGCTAACCTAATCAGCATGCGTTTTGGCTGTGGGAGGAAACCTGAGTGCTCAGAGGCAGGGGGAGGAACATGTAAACTCCCCAGTTCACTGGCACATTCGAACCCAGATCCTTCTTGAACCAGATCCACTGCACCACCTTGATACCACAATCCAATATAATGAAATATAATTCACTGCAGTATCGGGTATATACAGGACCTACTGTACATGTGAATGTATTAATTCACATGCCATCCTAGTACATGTCATTCATTCATTCATTCCTTTTCAGTGTTTACATTAACACTTTGAAACAGTTGCAGGCTTTTGCTGAATATTCATTAGAAATAATCAGGATTTTAACTTTAAGTGACATCTTTATTTTCCTACACATTGTTGAACACATGTTTGTTGAATTTAATTTTAGATTTCTACTCCCTCTAGTATATCCTATTGCAAATTGAAAGCCATGGACCGACCTGCTATCCATTCTTTAACACACACTGACCACAGTTTCCTAAATACAGGGCTGCCCAAACCTCCCACTTCTCCCCCGTTTCTGTCAGCAGTGTCAACTAGGAGCTGCAAAGCACTCTACCACTACACTTTCACACTTCTTCTATTACCTCTGCTTTACCAACACCCATCAGGCTTCCTACAGTGAATTTCTATCCTGAACACCCTGTCCACATTCTTTCTATTTTTACTCCTGCCAGTCCATTTTCTATCAGGGAAAAGAACATAAGGTCGAACTCATCATCCTGTTTGTTACATCCTGTCCCCACCGCTCTCTGACAGGGATTCAGGAGAAACCATTTCCATTTCCAACCTGATGTCCTGCCTTGTGTGGATTAGACAGAAAGATTAACCTCAATTAAAAACAACAACCACAAAAACCAGTCTTTAATCTGTTAGGCATAGGGAACATTATTGAAAGTGCTCTTGCTGATTCAGTTGACATCAATATCTTTAAGTCCTCGCAGTCTGGCTGTGTCCATCTTTCAGCACTGAGGATTATTAATGACATTCTTAAAATTCTTACGGTAGCTCAGTTTTTGATATGGTGTACCCTGAGATCTGCTTCTGTATCTCTTATATTTCTTATTAATTAACATACTATCCTCTGGCTACATTATCCAACATCGCAAGCCTCAATTTTCACTGCTATGCAGATCATACACAGATTTATATACAGCCTCCTCATTAAGTGTCTATACTGGAATGCAAAGGATTGAACGGTCACCTGGGACTTAAGCCCTTAAATACGGTCCCACTGAGCTTTCATAACACTTCCTCCATTACATCCTTCAAATCAGATCCTTTGTCGTTCAACCCTTTTCCTCGCCCCAGATGTTGCTTAAGCCTAATTATGCTATTTTAATTGTGCTTTTTTGCTCTGCATCGTGCTATAGACTTCACTTTCACAAGCAAAACAGTGGTTGTTAAAATGTAGTGGTGTGTTCTTACTGGGTTTGTTTAGTACACCAGTACATTTGTTAAGTTTTGTTATTGTAATTCCAGTTCTTACTGCTATTCTATCAATACTACCTCTGATAATATTTACCAAAAATAAGAACAACCATGACAATCTTAATATTAGCTTGAAAAATACTACAACTATTACAACCACCAGCAACAATTATGATAATCATAAGAGTAAACAGAAATGGTAAGGTCGTTTCTTTAGTACTTAGGCTACCTCTTTCCTGATGCTGGCACGGTTCTTGAGTGGAACACCTTTGATCCGGGCAGAGGCTTCCATGGCAATGCAGGGCTGGGCTGGGAGGACACACCTTGCAAAGAAGAAAGGAAGAAAAATCGAGAATGCCAGATCAATCAAACAGACCTCATTGACAGTAACGGCCCTGAAGTAGACCCATAAATTATTCCCCAGCACTACAATTTGGTACTTTATCTGGTTTCCCAATATACAAAGGCAAAATAATAAAATATAAGGCATGGGCATTGTGATATTATCATGCCACAGTGTTTAACATCAGAAGTAGAACAATATAATTAAAAGAACCTAAATTTCCTTTAAAGGTACTGTTTGTAATTGTTTAGACACCTCTGATGCTTACAAATCAAATAGTATTAAATCAAGACAATTTTCTAATAAGGCAAATTTTAAGTATAGTATATGATTACTAAATATGTAGGAACAATTATACCATTTATAAACCGCACTTTAACAGAAAGTTAGTCCATGAAAAAAATATATGTTGCCACCAGCGACATAAGGTGCTGTAGACAAGCAGTGATTTATAGACTGCTAATATTTCTAATTCTGAAACGATGTCATTACTCCTAGTGTTTCCCAGTCTTTTTCTTTTCACAGTTTCATATCACAATGATAGATTTAAGCTTGACATGAAGAATAAAAACACATTATTCAAGATATGAATTTAAACCCGATTAAACTGAGAGACCGGCGTGTAGATGACTTCTTGTAATGAAGTACGTGTACATTTTATTGCCTTCTCTTTATCTAGAAAAATGTAGGCCTTTTTTGCCCCTATCTGAGCTCATCAGATTCTCCAATAACCTAAAACATAGTGCAGCTGCTTTATGCAAGATATTATCTCTATACCACAAAACAGAAGCCTACGTGAAAGAAGAACTGGAAAATGAGCTGACTGCTGATTTCTGAAAACCAATCTGACAGCATCAGTATGAAAAAAAATGTAGGCTGGGTTTTTTCGGTCTTGAATTAAAACGAAACATATCAGACAAATCACACGTTAGACCATAATCATATAATTTCAAATACTATAATAATATTATTCAATTAAATGAAAAAAAAAAAAATGAAGGAAGCGCTTCAATGAGTAGGTGTGTCTAAACTTTTAATTGGTAGCGAAAAACATTTCTTATCCCAGACAAGAAACCACAGTAGGGTATTTTACATAAGCTCAAACATTATGTTCTGTAACATAAAAATCATCTGCAGAGGGAAACTGCACTGACAAGAATTTCCTAAGTAAGGCTAAAATAGGTCAGACTTTTTAGCATGAACATGCGTTGGTGGGTAAACAGTGACCGCAAGCAGCGTCTCTCTCTCTCACACACACGCACGCACGCACGCACGCACACTAAAGGAATCTATTTTACCAGTGAAAGTGTATTAAGAATGGATTCTCCATTACAAGCACATTAACGTGGGTAAGACGTGGGAGCTTGAAGGAAGAACAACAGTACTCAGACGACATGGACCAAGAAAATTATGTTTCATAAACTTTCCAGTATCAGGCCTATGTTTTGCATGTGGCACCCAATTATTGTAATCTTAAGTTACAACACAATGTTATTAAATATGCTATACTATTATTACAAGCTCCAACACAACACTACCACTAACATTACCACAAGCAATGAAAATGAGCCAAGAATGAAAATATATCTGCACCTATAGGTGGAAGAGACAAACTATGGAAAACATTTCACATGGGGACATTTAATCTTAATGAAATTCTGAAAAAAAAAACAACAACATAGATTCAGATTTTTTAATGACAAAACATAAGTTCAGACATGCTGAAGTCTGTTTGTGTACCAGAAAAAAAGGCCAGAAACCGTACTCATCCTTGTAGTTGGGATGGTACCTTTAAGCATACACCTTGTTCACATTCAGTATGTATCGTTCACCTAGAAAGGTTCATCTTGTGTACCTTTAAAGCATTATTCAAAAATGAAATAACAGTCCAATTATGTACCTTAAATCTTTTTTTGTAAAGGTACACCCTGTCCCCATTTCCAGGTGAAAGATACATATTAAATGTACAAACGATAATGAAGCCATCCAAATAACAAGGAAAGCTACAATTTATAAATAAAAAAAGGAAAGAAATGCATTAAAAGATTGCAGGCTTTTAAATATTTGATTGTTTAAGCTGTGCATATACTTTACTACAACATGATAGCCATCAGTGAGAAATAAATACGAATCAATTCAAAGTACTAGAAATCAAATAAAAGGTATATAAAATGTCATATATGACAGTTATTTCAAATAAGCATGCAGGGTCCATTTACGTAAGAGACACAGCTTATTTCATTGTGGTATATGGTACACAGATGCTGCCAATAGTAAACTTAAAACACGACATATGCAAGTGGGTGAAAAGTTTATGTAATCACACAGATACAGTAGAAGAGCGGTTATCTTGGATAGTTAAGTCTGGCTTCCTAAAGGAGTGTGCTATGCTGTGTAATAGTGTTCACTATTCATACATTCAGAACAGAGAGACTAAAGACCTATTTTGAATAAGCACTTCTAAAATGAGGTCTGGGGGTTCCAGGGGTTTGTGAAACACAGCCAAGGGGTCCACTTTTTTATTACACATATAGAAATGAAGCTGTAATGGATTGATGTCCTGTCCAGGCTGTGATTAACTGGGATTGGCTGCAGCTTCCTGCAATCCTGACAAATATCTGGTATAGATAATGGATGGATGTAGAAATCAAGTCAAATAGGTTTTACTGTTATTGTTCTATATAATTTATACAACGGAATATAATATACATTGGAACATATGGAATGTTGTTCTTCAGGACTATTGTCCAACACATAGCACAGTACACAGGACAATATAAAGTGCACATAAACTACATAAAATTACTATAATAATTAACCTATTTGATTAGTCTCTAGATTTTATTGTGTTTAATCCAGCCTCAATCATTCAAGTAATTAGACCAACAAATAATGTCAACTTCAACCTAAAGCCATTTTTATTTAAAAATGCTTTCGGTCACAGAAAAGTTTATAAATGATAAAAAGCTCTATGGCTCCAGTAAATAGCCAAAATATTTAAATAAAGTGTCTAACAATTGAATAAACCTGTGCTGAGGAGTCCCAGAGACTGGAGAACCCCTGTTGTAAGTGAGATATGGCTATATATTACAAGCTTAATGTAAAAGAGATGAATAGAGATAAAGACGGGGTTGTGTAAAATAAAAACACACGTTTATGAGACTTCGTGAAGTATGCAAGATGGGCGTTTTATAACTGAGCTAGCTATGCTACAGCCTAAAGGGGGCGTGGCAAAGAAAACCATCCAAACAATGACGTGATGTTCAGCCAAACGCTAACTAGCCAAACAGCTCGTTCCTGACAACATATACAAGGAAACCCCGTCAAGTAGTTGTATTTTAAATGTACTGTATTTTATACATTTGTATCACCATATATTTATCACCTGAGATAGGTACAGAGAACGGCAGAGTGCTGGAGAGAGAGATAGGACGACTGATAGACAGATAAGCAATGCCGTTTTTAAAAAGAAGTGCGTTATTCAGTGTTATTTCCTTAAATCACACGTTTTGTTAACCCACAACTAGCTTGGCTAGGCGCTGCTCATGTCAGGCCTGAAAGTGACATGTGTTAGGCTTTGCTTTGCTTTGCTTTGCTGCTAGCTTTCTTATCAAATACAGTGTGCTTTCGTGAATTGATCCGGGGTCGCAGGAGACTTGCTGACACTATCACCTAATGGCGCTTGCTAAGGACGCCATAGAGCACTGATTAAAGCATTTATGTGAGTTTGCTAGCCTACAGCTACAGATGTCATTTGCAGAGATTACAACATAGCTAGCTTAGCCAGCTAGCATCGAGTCAACGCAGCAGATAGGTATGCTAAGCGAGCTTGTTCATCGTTTAACAATCTTAAACCGATTACATCACAACATCGTTTTTAAAGGCAATATTTGATTACTGTCATAAATAAATATCAAATTTTCCAAACACGTCTCTCACCTTTGATGTCACAGCCACGCAATAAGCTGTTAGATGTTTCTGTATGCCTCCTCCTGATGAAAACAAGACAAACAGGCCAAAGCAATCAAACCCGAACCAGCGGCGCAGAAAGACGAGCACAGAGCCGATGATCGACGTGTCTTAAGCAGGGCGCTCTCCTTTATCCCAGATTTCATTAAGATTTCCTGTTGCACAGAGGGTCTCACTCCTTCAGATTAAATAAGAAAGTAATTTTGAAAAGTGGCATTGCAAAACAGACAACGACCCATTGAGACCCAATCAAAAAGCCACAGGAGTGCTAACAGTACATAAAGAGAAGAAGATTGTTGACCAAAGAAAGGCTGGGTTGATTAAAATGGGCATCTTGGACATGGCATGATGATCGTGCGTGCAAAGCATTTACTGTGTTTGGTGTAAATTGGACTTTATTAATTCTTTCATTTACTGATTCAGCTTCAGTTACATTTGTGCTAGTCAGAGTCACTGTGGTCTAACTAAGTCCATTAGGGGGCAGGTACAAGCAAAAGTTACTGTGGTTAAACTTTGGTCAAACATTTTTTGTGGGGGCAGGCAGGGTTGGTGAGAGGAGTCTGTGGGACGGGGCCTTTTTTGTGCATAGTTTGCACTCCCTATGCCTGTGTTGGTTTCCAGCAGGCTCACCAGTTTCCTCCCACAGCCCAAAGACATGCAGATTATGTCAACTGTCTACTTTCAATTTCCAATACAGTGGATACAAACAGTGTACACACCCCTGTTAAAATGCCAGGTTTTTGTGATGTAAAAAAACGAGACCGCAATAAATCATTTCAAAACTTTTCCCATCTTTAATCAATCAAAAACGTTACAATAGGCTGGTTGCATAAGTGTGCACACCCTTAAACTAATACTTTGTTGAAGCATCTTTTGATTTAATTACAACATTCACTTGGTAGGAGTCTATCAGCATGACTCATCTTGACTTGGCAATATTTGTCCACTCTTCCTTGCAAAAGTGCTCCAAACCTGTCAGGGTGTCTCTTGTGCACAGCCCTCTTCTGGTCACCACACAGAGTTTCTCTTGGATTTAGGTCTGGGCGCTGGCTGGGCCGTTCCAAAACTTTCATTTTCTACTGGTGAAGCCGTTCTTTTGTTGATTTGGATGTATGCTTGGGGTCAGACGTCTGAAGATTTCGGGCCAAAATTGACAGGTATTTGGAACTGTTCTTTATTCCCTCCACTTTGACTAAAGCCCCAGTTCCAGCGGAAGAAAAGCAACCCCAAAGCATGATACTGCCACCACAATGCTTCACCGTAGGTATGGTGTTCTTTTGGTGATGCGAAGTGTTTGCTTTTGCGCCAAGCGTACTTTTAGGAATTGTGGCCAAAAGGTTCAACCTTGGTCTCATCAGATCAGAACACATTTTCCCACATGCTTTTGGTGTACACATACTTGATGTAATTTTTTTGTTGTTGCAAACTTCAGCTGGGCCTGGATGATTGCTTTGTAAGAAAAGGCTTCTGTCTTGCAACCCTGCCCCATAGTCCAGACATATGGAGAATAAGGCAGATTGTTGTCACATATAGTACACAACCAGTGCTTGCCAGAAATTCCAGCAGCTTCTTCAGTGTTGCTGTAGGTTTCTTGGCAGCCTCCCTGACCAGTTTTCATCTTGTCTTTTCATCAATTTTACAGGGACGTCCAGTTCTTGGCAACATCACTGTTGTCCCATATTTTCTCCACTTTTTGATGACTATCTTCACAGTGTGTCATGGTGTATCCAATGCTGTGGAAATATTTTTGGTATCCTTCTCCTGACTGATACCTTTCAACAATGAGATCCCATTGATGCTGTGTAAGCTCTTTGCAAACCATGGTTTTTGCTGTAGCAGGCAACTGAGTATATATCAGGAACTACTAGGACAGCTGAACTTTATTTGGGGTTAATCAGAGTCTCTTTAATTGATGACAGATGTGTACCCAAGAAGGGTGAATCAAAAGGTGCTTCAACAAAGTATTAGCTTAAGGGTGTGCCAGATCTGGGGGTACATGCCTTGCTTAGAAGGTTCTTTAAGAACTCTAAAGCCCTGTTATTTAGCTGAATAGTTGGATTAAGTATATTAGAGCAGAGGCACACTGAAACATTGCAGTGAAATGGGTTTCCAGGACTGGAGCTAGGAAACATTACTGTAAGCAGGTATTCTGTGGCCAGTTCCTGGAGTGCTACAGTTAGTGGTAAACAATGTGAACAGCAAGTGGAACTTAGGTTTTGTAGATATTTAGAGAGAGTTTTATTTGATAGAAACTAAAACATACAGTTGTATAGTAGTCAAAATAAGTACAGTACAATATGTACTGCTTTTTAGATATTTGCTTTCATTTTAAAATTGTAAAAATGTATTCCTTCAGTCATGGCAATCTTAACTGCTGTGTATGTGTATAGTTTTGCCTGTATTATGTATCTTTGTCAGAACAAAATCAGAATATATTATTATGTAATTTTGATGAAACTGTCAAACAAGAAATACTAAATATTCAATGTTTAATTCTAAATATTTGATGTTTGACCACCCAATTCTGGTCAAAAAGTAATATCTTGTGACAGAAATGGGTACATCAGTGATTTGTTTCTAACCTGCTGTTAATTAAAAAAGTTTATATGAATCAGGCATGTTATATGTTATCAGATTGTAGAATTTAACAGACTATAGATTCCCTGTAACTGCCACAATTTAAATGGCATTTAAAGAAATAAGAATAAAAGACTGCAGCTAATATA